>NW_019775582.1:229449-309153 GCF_001039355.2 Lingula anatina
GTGGGTGGTAAAATACACCGTCAGTACACAACCAAGTTTTTACCAAAAACGACTGAAAGGGGATTTAATGCTCACAGTGAATTGAATTTGGTCTGTACCTTTGTTTCACAAAGGCTTATTTAGTACACGATAGTCTTGTGCATCATGCTGGTAGTTTTTAGAATTCATATGTGCTATAATAATTTTATAATACTCCCCATCCGTCAAGCCTTACGAGAATTCCCATAAGAATTCCTAGAAGATCTCCCATAAGATTCTTAATGATTTCCCATGTTTATAATCTTTATTGCAGTTTAATAACGTTTACGAATGTTATGAGACAACTATTGGCCTCATATGCTAGCACAGTATACATAACTGAGAGAATGTCGTTCAAAAAATATCTTGCAAGTTAATTTTTTTTACGTATGGATTAAAATAGTTACATGCAGAGTTTGCTCAAAAAGATCTTTATTTTGTCTATATTAAGACTACATTGTACCCTCCCTCCCATTTTGCAAAGAGTTCATGATAATTTGAAAAAAGTTTAAATTTATAGATAATTTAAATCTAGACAACGCAAACAAAACGTTATTTGGATGAGAAGTACCCTCTACCAGGGCGAGTGATAGATTTTTTACAGATATTAAATCTATCACTCACCCTGGTAGAGGGTAGATGAGAAGTAGCTTATATTAATTTATTTTGTTTCACTTTCATGTTTTATCTGACAGAAAATTCAACTTTTCATTTGAAAAAAAAAAATCTAATTTATTCTAAATAAGGGGACGATGTACTCATTAGGCAATAGACTTACCTGTGTATCAGATGAAAGATAATTTTTCAAGTAATATTGATGACAGGGAGTAACGATGCAGGGAAATAACTATGCAGGGGATTACTGGCGTGGAGGCGTATCGAACCAGATAAAATTAAAATTTACTAGCTAGAGGGGGAGTAAAAGTGTAGGGACATATAGAAATGTAACCTTAGCAGTGTGGAGGCCATATAGTGCTTGAAAGGAAACTTCCATATGAACATGAACTTAATAATGTTTTCTCCATGTCCTGCAGTGCATTCATTGATGTGTGATCTGTCAAGGCAATCCAAAGGAGGATTTATAAGTATATGCTCCATCAAGGCATGGGCTTTCCACTGGTGCACTGGATACTCAGAGGGTCCATGGGAGAGGCTTATGCCAGCACACAATGTTCAGTAAATTGCTATGATGATTATGTCAAATTTCTCCACTAGGTGCAAGAAATCAACTGAAGAATGTTCTGAGTATCGAAGTGCTCTACTTTCAGTTAGAGCTTGTTCACATATTAGGCAGAAAAGCCACAATGGTGCAATGATTAACACTCCTCTATTTGGACCATCTTGGTCCCAGTGAGCTGAGAGACAGGTAACTTGAGAGATTCAGACATAATAGTTGGGGAATTTATCAAAGCAAATAAGGAGAATAAAAAGCAAAATTATAGCCACTCAAATGATTTGTGAACATATTCTTTCAGATACTGAGACAGATTCACATGTTAATATTATTTTAAAGGAATAGAGTCTGATTTTTATATTGTCAACACTGCTTGTCAGGTGGAATGCTTGGATGCATGTTATCAGATTACTTATCTTATTATGATGCACAACCTAATCATTACTCGTAAATCGAAAGGGTTACAGCACTCATTGTAAAACAGGGCTAGAGTTTGTGTGTTTTTTTTTCAAACCTCCCTCATAGTGCAGTGAATGTTTGTCTCTTGGAATCTGACCCATAAACCTTGGTTACTACAATTTTATTTTGACTCAATTGACAGTGTCAAGCAAATGACACGCAGTAACCTAGAGCATACACCTGTACTACTGGCCTATTGCATGAAAATCTCGTTTACAGTGCAACTACCCTGGGTTTCAGAGGACGTTGGAAACTCTTGCTGTTTTGCTGTTAGCAGAGAGGTGGGGGGGTGGGGGGCTCCAGCGTCCTCTGCAACCCAGGGTGCATTGAAACTGAAAAGGATAAAAAAGAAGAATAGTTTTTCTGTACACTAATATTATTCATATCCATGAAATAAAATAATGAAACTCAAAGAAAAATATTTTCTGAAAATCTAATGGACTTTCAAAGCATGCATAAAAATATCAAATCTGCATCATTAAGGAATGAGGTAAACTAACAAGCCTTTAAAGACTAAGAGTTTTTAAGTAAAGTACTAAATTTGTCAACAATTCTGACAAAAAGCACAAGTTGTCACCATATCTAAAGGAACAAATGTTAATCTTTTGCTGGAGGTGATATGTAGAACTACGTATACCTCATCATCAAAGACAGACAAATTGGAATAAAAGGAGTTACACTATACGTCAGAACTGGTATAGTGACTATAACATCTTTTCTCATCTACCTGAAGCAATTTTGGTTGTTGTTAATAATCAAAAGGTGTAAATTTAATTTGTTCTGGATTATCATAAAAAACACAATGCATAAAGAACTAGTAAGTACGCAAACTGCATTTAACTTCACATCAAGAAAAGTTCACATCTCAGTTTTGAAATTCAGCTCCTTTTAAATCTAGGTGCGAGATGTCTTCACCACTTGTACTTGAAGTTCATCTTCAGTAGGTACTTGATGTTGACCTGAGCCACGTCATATACAATGAATCTGATTGTAAATGAAGGAAAACTTTAAAAGAATCGTCCTAAAGTCACTACAATGCAAATGTCACACAGGAACTTTAAAATAATACTATAGGCAAAATTGGAAATTGTAAGCAAGCATTTTGAAACATTTTTTCATTGTGCATATATCATAATAATCTAGTTATTGGCAGTATATAATTATGATTTTGTTAAATGTAGAATAAATGAATACATAAATAAATCTTCATGAAACATTAATTTTCATCAAATGATTTTTATACTGAAAATTATATTTCATACATGTGCCCTTAATGTAAAAAGGATACTCGTTATAGAGAAGGCTGGTTTGGCCAATAGGTGCCGATATACCCTTCCCCTTGGGGATAATAACGTCCTCCGGTGTCTTATAGTCATCTTTAGGATCAGGCATTGTCATACCAAGGCCTGGGATAAAAGATTACATAGTAACTTTATAAATAACCTATTTTGATTTTTATAATGGTAACGACTTTATGGTATATTCTGTGTCAGCATTAATTTCAAAACTAAAATTTAAAATAATTTCAAATTTTTCATAAGAATTAAAGATTCAACCTTTGCTTTAAGTGTAAGATCCCTTCCAAAAAACAAATTATAAGTGAGAACATTTCACAGAAGTTATATTCCCAAGGCTAGTAAGAGTTAAATCTTAGACTACAAACTGAGAACTCCACTTAATAAGTGGCATATCATAGTTCCCTTACCCTTTGTGCTATGTTTGCCTTTTGGTAGTTTGGTTATGTATTCTGCTCCTCTGCACTCATGCCTGTCAAAAGATAATAGCTCAAACAGTAACGTCATGTTAATAACTGCAACACAAAAGGGAAGAAGCATTTGTTATAGAAAACAGCTTCTGTGACCCTAAGCTTCAGATCCAATGTGGGTCAACTTCTTCATTTTCAATTTTCCCAGTGTGTACAGTTTTCAGGTATCAGGTCAGAAACAAAGGCTATCTTAATACATTCCACAATAACACCATCTGCTTTATAAAAGACAAAGCAAATATTTATACATTTATATAAATGTACATGTAGGTATAGGGGACATTTAACAGTCCCTTTCTCTGCAACACAACTGCCATTTTGCTTGCGTATAGAAACAGTACCATACAACAGTATTAAATATTTTGTAAAATATTTTGTTTATTGAGAAATTATATTGATTGCCACCAACCAGTGGACATTCAGTGGGTTGACTTACATATTTCCTAGAGCGACCTCACACAATAGCAGGATGCCATGGGGCTCAGATTTGCTTGTTCTACAATAATTGGCACTCTTTGAGACCATGTCAGCAAAGTAAATACCCTTTCCAAACATGTAGCCAGTCTGAAACAACAACAACAAGCTTTTGTACAACTCAGAGGATGAACTGGACTGCAATGTGATGATTCATGATGGAAGCTAAGAACCATCTTTCTTTCTTTGATTCTGCATCAACAAAAATTTCCCAGGAGCAAAATTTGCAATACAGCCTAAAACAACATATTTTCTTTCAGAAGAAAAAAAATTTAAAAACACCAAACGGGGCTACATGAAATGCACTCAAAATTTTAAGGAAACTAAATTTACAACAATTTTTCTTTTTTTCTTACAACAAATTTTCAGATTTAAGTTTCCTTACAATTCCAAAAACACAAAAGGAAAAACTGTTACATCATGGTTTCCTGCAAGCTAAAAACAGTAATAAATAATAAATAAATATTTTATCATAATTAGCAGCCTCATAATAAATACATGTAGCACCAATAAAAATGAACTCACCACTGGTGCCTCTGGAGGGGCAATTCTCAAGCCTTGAGACAAAATACCAGCAAAATTGGTGACACGGGAGCCATGCCATAGCAACATCTTGTTGTGCAGGTCACGGAATGGTTTGTATCGGGCATACTCCCCCTCACGGGCAACCTTGAAAACCTAATTGAAAAAGAATAAAAAAGTTAGACAACTTAATTTTTCTGTCAATAATTACTAATAGATGGCACATACCCAAACACCTTGGAGTGGAAGTGGAAGTATGGTAGTGGAAGTATTTTTTTATGTGAAGGTGCAGCTATGTTTTGTGCTTGATTGGTGTCACATTAATCAAACAGGTAATCTTAAGAAAACCACGCCTGAAAGCCTATAATGATAAGAAAAGATTATATTATGAATGAATATGGTGAAACTGATGTTTTGCACTAAAAAAATTCATCTGAATCCATGCCTATAGAGTGTTTTGTACAAATTTTTTTTCCAAATAAATCTCATTACATACTAATACTAATACGAATGTTATCTGAACTGTGTGCTTAAAAAGCCTTTATTCATGTTGTGCATTAATCATAAACCTTGATTTACAATTGTATTCTATCTGGTAAGTTACTGAATATACCTCCATAACTTCCAAGTCATACATGTTGTGTGTTGCAGCATGGGTATTTTTGGTGTACTCCTGCAAAAGCTTGAACTCATTGCTTTCCTTCTCAACCACCTGGGGAAAAGATTCTTGAAATTTAGATCAATAAAGCACCGTTCAACCAAATATTTTTTAATTTATATCTAGAACTGACACTAGCATGCTTAATGAAGAAACTATTAATGTTTTTAAACAAAATAGACACCACTCAATTAACCCTTACATGTACAAATAAATGCAAATTTTCTTAAAAATGTAGCATGAATATGTGACATAAAAGATATACAGAAGTAAGAAATGACCTCCATTTTGCATTTGAGTTGCTCATAGTGTGCATCCACAGGGTCCTTGTCCTCGCTTGCTCCACTTTTCAGCAGGTTGTAAGCAACCTCAATCTCCAGCAAGTTATCCAACATTTCTATTTTTTTCTAGAGTCAGATTAAAAGTGGGTGAAAAAAAATTTATTTAATGAACAGAAATTATCATTACAGCTATGCTTATGCAGGTTCTCATCCCAACAGAAGCTTACAAGCAATTCATAGTATACAAGGCTTTACCTTTAGAAAAAAATCAAATAAATCTGAAAGTAGATTAAATCAGACAGCATCCCCTACAATCAAAGATTCCTCTTAATTATCACAGACAGGAATGTGATTGGGCCAATATATGATCCCCTGCTGAATCGGTGTATTATATAATGATGTGGACATAACTTATTACGAGTATTATGAAAAAAAAAAAAATTAAAATTACCTTGATAACTTCAGATGTGTCCAGAAGTGGTGGCTTTCGCATGCCAAAGTCATGTGGAATAAGTGTGTAAAACCTGTTTGATGCATCCAAAAACTGACCTGGAGTGCCATTATTTTCTGCCAACTAAAATTAAGTTGAAATTATGCACGTTTATCAGCACAGTGTCTTTATTTCTCAAAGACTGAAAAAATTTTCTTATTTGTTAGCATTAATCCATTTTAGTTAATAATTAGCACAGTGAAAAATTACAACAATTAAATTAAAATCAAAAGAGCAGAAACGTGTACCAAAAAAAAAAAACAAACTAATATTGCATATTACTTTTTGCCACACTGAAAATTATTTTTTATTACCTGCTGTAGTTCAGTCAACACCTTGTAAGCTTGCTCAATTTGCTTTTTTGACAATTTCCCCAGAGGCATCTTTTTCAGATCAATCTGAAGAAGAACACAGCATATCAAAATTCACTATAATACAGCAGTCATGTTTATCAAATTCCATTATTTTACTTGACTCAACAAGTGCTGCCTTAAGGATCTTATGACCAAATTACACAAAAAAAAACTTCTCACCTCAAACTCTAACATGGCTTTTTTCATGCTTTCAACATTAAAAATCATCTTGATCAAATCTTGGACTTCTTTGGGAAGTTTTGAACTTGTTCCTGCCCTTTTCTCAAATTCTTTAATTTCTTCTTCTTCCTGGAAAACCAAATCCATAAGATTTATGGATAATCCATTAAATGTAATTCACTACTGTAACATAAATGAATTTTTATCAAAACCATGAAGTTTACAGTCAGAATATTAAAACATTTACTAACCAACTCTCTCTTGAATAAATCAAAATTCCGATATTGAATGCTTGTTGACTTGTGAAAATCACTAATTACAATGACAAATACCATAACAATTTAAGATATAATGGAGTTTCGAAATCTAAGAATCGAAAGAAAAGAAAATTAAATTAAAGCAAATTAAATAAATCAAAATCTCACCTGTCCATAATCAATCTCAAGCGGATAAAATTTGTTAGGATATTTGACAAAGTTTTTCCGGTCTTCCCACATGTTACCAGTCTTATCTAGGTAAACTTCTTTAAACTTGCTGATGGCAGAGCTCTTGGAACCACAGACATCAAGTCTGTTTCCACCAATTGTAGTTCCCACTCTCCCCCATGCTTTGAACAGCCACCATCTTGAAGTTGATCAAAAACAAAATAACCCTAACATATAACAATCAACTTCACTTCATAATGGCCATTTCAATATTGTAAATTTGGAAATATCTACAGATGTCTTACTCAGTAAAATTATTTCTGGTTTAAGATAGCTTGGTCCTAAATGTTATTTCTGTATTATAATTATAATCACCCCATGGGCATAACTAAATAAAACATGCAGTAAACAACTTGATTAATATCAACCTGTTAGATGCATCTGATTCTAAAGCTTGAATTTTGTAGTAAGAGTTTGTGCCCCTGACGATGTCCACCAGACCCAGGACAGCATTGTAGATGTCACCCTTGTCTTCAACCACATGGGCAGTATCACCAAGTTCTGAAATAAACAAGGCAGCAAAGCTGTCAAATGTACAGACAAAAAACAGGAAATAACTATGCACAAAATAGGCTACTGTCAATTCTGATACAAAATTTTAATGATTGAATCTGACAAACTGCAATGATATGAGTTTATTTCCATTTTTGAAACTTTATTACACAATACACGATAACAAGTNTAACATGGCGGCGGAGCCGGCGGAGCCGCAGGAGCCGGCGGAACGGACCGGACGGGACTAAAACCATGTGTACCGCCAGCGCTAACGCTGGTGGTACAATAAATCAAAATCTCACCTGTCCATAATCAATCTCAAGCGGATAAAATTTATTAGGATATTTGACAAAGTTTTTCCGGTCTTCCCACATGTTACCAGTCTTGTCTAGGTAAACTTCTTTAAACTTGCTGATGGCAGAGCTCTTGGAACCACAGACATCAAGTCTGTTTCCACCAATCGTAGTTCCCACTCTCCCCCATGCTTTGAACAGCCACCATCTTGAAGTTGATCAAAAACAATATATCCCCAACATATAACAATCAACTTCACTTCACAATGGCCATTTCAATATTGTAAATTAGGAAATATCTAAAGATGTCTTACTCAGTTAAATTATTTCTGGTTTAAGATAGCTTGGTCCTAAATGCTACTTCTGTTTTATAATTATAATCACCCTATGGGCATAAGTAAATAAAACATTATGCAGTAAACAACTTGATTAATATTAACCTGTTAGATGTATCTGATTCTAAAGCTTGAATTTTGTAGTAAGAGTTTGTGCCCCTGACTATGTCCACCAGACCCAGGACAGCATTGTAGATGTCACCCTTGTCTTCAACCACATGGGCAGTATCACCAAGTTCTTAAATAAAAAAAAAGGGCAAAGATAAATTATCAGTGGAGGAGTTACACTATATCTTTCAATACACAGAACATTTTTATTTAAAAAGTTATTGAAAGACTTTTTGATGGTACATAAAAGATCTGATGAAATTCTAACTTGATTACCAGTATCGGGATCTACTGCTGCTCCTCCTTTCACCATCATTTTCATCTTGTCTGGGACTTTCTTTGTGTACACAGAATCTGCAAGTGAATTTTTGTAAAGAAAATAATCCCTTTTTCAAACAAGTCCAAAATGTAAAAATGCTATCAATAATCAATGGAATTATCTAGCTGATACAGGAACTTTCAGTATAAGAGGTGTGCTTGCAAGTGTGTGGGTGAATGTGGGTGAAGTACAATTAACATAGATCTGCTTACCCTTTGTTTTATATTTTTCATAAGCACTCTTGCCTCCACTCTTCACTGGACCATCAACGACATCCCCAAGTCTTGATGCTGGCTGAAATACACCACCAACATGTTTATGACCATATTTAGTCTAAATAAGTAAATGAAGCGGGAATTTTGTTGGAAACAAACAAAATTTCAGAGGTCAAAGGTCACTCTATTATCCACCATTTTACAGTACACAGTTGGACAATAATCACAGAAACTATACAACAGTATAAATATCTTTCTTATATAAAAAGTACTCACATCTGATCCCCAATCACAAATTGACTTTTCCTTGATCATTAGTACTGCTCCCCCTTTCTTAGCAGCCTCCAGGAAATCCTCAGAAACAACATGCACATCTGCAGATTTAGCCTCTTGAATTTTCTTGGAGTTTTTCTGCACTTCAGCTTGATTAGAGAAAGAGAAAGCCCTGTTAGCATTATGAGTCAGACTTATGACTTTTTAAAAAAAAAGTAGTTATCCATATTTTCAAATAGGGAATTTCATTTTTATAAATAGCAAAGAATATAGTTTTAATGAAAAAAATCAGCATTTTAAAATTTTAGTTTAAGTGTTATGTACTTAAAAATTCAATATATAGAAAAAACTGTGCATTTCAAGAATTTCTATCATTACACCAATGTTGTATAGACCTACTTAAAACAGAACTGGCTTTAAACCTCCATAGTTTGAAATATTCCATAATAAAAACATAATATCCAGTAATTTCACAGAAAATTGTTAAAAGTGAAATTTTTTTTTCCTGTAAAAGATACCTTCACTACTGATGCAGGCAGCCACAGTTTTGTCTAACTTTGAGACTATCATCCCTCCCATGGCATTCACAGCTTTAGTTATGGCATCTTTAGACATCTTTGTGCGACCAATGATGACAAATTTCATGTTGTGGAGTGGCTTATCAGTCCTAAAAATCAATCAGATTAATAGAAATTCATTAATAATAACAATGTTTATTTTTCAATATGTTATGTTTACAATTGATTATTCAAATTGGGCAATTTGGGTAAACAACTGCAAGTTCAAGGTGCTGGCTGTGCTAATTACCACCAGTCTTTCACTTTTTGTGTAATTTGAGTGACTTTGTAACTTCAGACAACCATGTTGTATTCCCTATTTGAAAATTCTCAAATGTTCACATTGACATAGATTAATAATGACTGTATTATATTATGAACCATTTTCATACTTACTCAATTCATTTTTCTTAATGAATTTATACTTAATGGTGTATTACAGAGATCAAGTTGGTATACTGGCAAATAATCAGAATTTTTGAAGAAACTGGCAAATAATCAGAATTTTTGAAGAACACTTAAAAAGGTAAACTGGACAATTCAACCTTAAAACTGTCTTTAGAAGCTAAGATCTAAGACTATCAACTTGAATAGCAGATTTATCTCCTGACTCAACAAAACCAAGTACTAGATATTTTACCAGGTCTAGTCTCTTACCCAAGAGCAACCCCTGATGAGCTGATAGGACCCTCTGTGGTGACCACGCTGACCTTTGGCCAGACTCTCTCTTTCTTCACATACTTGTACTTCTTACTGGAACAAGATTAACAGCATTTCAAATGTCAGTTAAAGTCTTCCATGCTTTAAAGATCTCCAGCATTGTGCTTCAAAAAATGTCCATAAAAAGAGGAATGAAATTTAGACAATTTATCACTAATTACAGCTCACTTTGTATATTTCAGCTTCAGGAATAAATGGGTAGTGTTGGATAATCCACTGCCCATGTTAAAATGCCTTACAGTTCTATATGCAGCTAGAGTTACACGTATGAAAATTTGACAGACTGAAACTTAAGAGATGTTTTAGTATTTTAGGATGTATATAACGTTCTGTTTACAACCCTCTGGATGGTTAATGTGGACTGGAAGGAGATTCATAACTTTTAAAATACCAAACACAAGGCAACTCACAGGAATTCTACATCATGGTACTCTGTTGGAATTTTGAAGGCTTTCCTGGCAGGGTTTTTGGTGACATACATACACTTGGTCCAAGCACTCAGGTTTCCTGTGCACTTATAGCCATCACTGCTGTAAACCAACTGTCCTTCTTTACATTCTGGACAGTTCTTCAGAGCTCCAAATGCCATACAATCTGCTACATTGTCCAGAAGCTAAAAAATAGACAAAAATAATAACAAATTTTAATTTTATTTAAGAATAAAAAAAATTAAAAAAAAAAACAAATCAATAATTGAACTATGCCTTGTTCATGTTTTTGTTTAGTTTTGTCTATTTAATGTAGATATATATTTGCAACATCAAAAGGCATAAACAAACATCATCAAAATTACGTAAGTGACATATGCCAATCTCAAATATTTAGAAAGAATACACATAAATATAACACAGTGAGGGAGGTAAAGAAATACTGGGTGAAGCAATTAATGTTATTCTCACACTTACCTTGCTCTCTCCAGAGGGAATCTGTTGATCATTATAATCTAAGAGTCCCTTTAAAGCCACATTGGAAACTGCCTTCTGTAAATTATCTCTTATCTTCCAGATCATTTCACTTTGTTCCTTGGAAAAAAATGTAAAACTTCAATATCTTTAAATAATGAATAATCTAACCTCCATTGTTATCATAAAAAGAATATTTTCACAGAGTAAAAGCTGAGAGCAAGGGACTATATGGTAATATTTCCCCAAATCATCATTTCAGTGAGATTTATTTCAGGGATTATTTGGCTATCACAAAAAATGGCTTAGATAGAATGTTGATAATAGACATACCTTTAATGCCTTTTCTTCTTCTGTTTCCTCTTTCTTTGCCTTTTTGTTCGGTACTTCCTTCTTCTTATCACCCTTCCGTTTCTTCCTATACATAAACAAACAATATAATCACAGATATCTTAATTACATGTAATTATACAAATTACAAGGAGCATATTTTATACATCTTATGTCTGCAAAAGATGCCATTTTGCTTGGTGAAACACCACTGTCTCAATCCCTTAGTTTGGTCTTGATCATTTAACTCAATTTTCTATATAATAATGCCTTCTTTTTGACCTTCTCAGTGAGGGACAGTAAGTTAATGTCCAATTATATGTAATACTATTTTATGTATATACTTGATCTGGTTGAATAAGCATCATTATGACAAGTCATCATCCTCATCATCATTATCATCACCATTGTTATAATTATTATTCAACCACAGGCAGAGTTATGTTGCTAATAATCAAAGAATAAACTTATAACCCACCCACTGCTCCCTGCTCCAAGTTTCTCTTTCACCATCTCCTTATCTTCTTTCTTCAAGCTTTTGTATCCAGGGATTCTAAAGAAATCCACCATAATTATTCAAATGAGACAAAAAAGCAATGCCATCCCTAGCAGCATATCACCATGCTAAGTGTGATGTCTCTTTCAGACTGCTTTAACAATATATACTAAAACACACATTGATAATTAGCCTTTAACAGAATGAAATGTGTAGTTATATCAACAAAATGTAGATGATGACACCTGTCAAAGAATCCAACACAGTGACTTTGCCAAGAAATTACCATCAAAAACAGACAAAAAGTTTTTCGTACATCTTTGGGATCTTTCATATTTTAAGAAAATTTACCCCTACTTTTCAAAAAGGAGTAACTAATAACACCAATGTAAAAAAGCCCAATTTTTTCTAAATAGGATCCTAAGTTAGGCAGAACTCGACAATCTTTAGCAAAATTAACTTTGGCAAAATGCTAAACATATTCTAATTTTGTTAAGGCAAATATAAACTAAGACAATTACCCGAATTTTTGTGACTACAATTGCCTAGATATTTAGATAAAATATGAGCTTAACTAAACAACACAAAGTTTGCAATGGAATTTGGAAATCAAGCTAGTGGAAACTTAGATGCCTACTTGTCTGGGTTCATGTCAGATGAAAACTGCAGCTCATCTCTGTTCTCAACAAAACAGTCCACATGATGCCATCTGTCCTGAGGCCCATACATCTTAGCACGTTCACTCTCATACTCCTTCATGGAGATCCTCACTGCATCCTGTAATTCAAAAAAAAGGAAATAATAATAATAATAATAGAATGAATCATAAAATGCTGTTAAAATGAAGAGCTACTTCAAGAAATTATTAGAGAAAACACATGCGTCACCTGATAAACAGACCCTATAAAAATCCTAAATGAATCTGCAGGACTGGTATTTTTTTAAAAGAAAATGGAAAAGTAAAATTCTTAAAATATTTACAGTAAAATTCGAAAGGATAAACAGCAAATCACAAGAGGTTTAGCATAGGGGTAAAAGTACTCTGCTTAAGTGATCCCAGATGCTGTCACACACTGTACAGACCTTCTCAATCTTCTCCTCACATCCGCGACACTTGCTCCTGTTTGACTTGGCATACTCCACACAAAAATCTTTATATGCAGCATCGTCCCCTGCAGTGCTGCCGCCTTTTGGGGCTGCATCACCACCACCACCACCTGCATGCAAACATTTAGTAATAATAATAATAATAATAATAATAATAATAATAATAATATAAATAATAAAGTTATAATAATAATAATAAAGTTATAATAATAAAAATTCAAGTGTGAAAAGTGCTTATAAGTAACAGTTGGACGAACATAAATACTGTAGTTGATTAGGAAAGTGGATAAATATTGCACTCATAAAAGGTCATATTGTCATCAGTTTGAGGTTGTGTCTTGGTTGTGCTTATAGTTCAATAAAAAAATCATTCTGAAATTTTAGTCTCAAAGGAAAATAAAAAGCAGTAAAAGGCAGATTTAAGCATGGTTTAATCTGAATGCCCTTCTGTTATCAAATAAAGACAAATCAGTCTCAGTCTATTTTAATCTGGATCTTTACATAAGAACACATCCACACCAGCCACACACAATAATCTATCTAAATCTATACATTTCTATATTATGGCAATCATGTGGTCACCTTCTATGTGGTCTTTGATCTTCTTCTGATCATCCCATCTCAGTGCATCAAAACCATGTATATCATGGGCAGCAAGAACTTTGGCTTTTGTCCAAAAACACTTGTAGTGAAACCAGTTTGGAATCTAAAAATATGTGTAGGATACTTGAATGCTTTGTGATTTAATCATATTATAAATATAAATCAAATGACAACTCCACCATGTAATTGTACAAAAAAAAAGTCATTTTTCATTTTCTATATCAACGGTAAAACCTTTACTAGTATGCATCTGATAACATGTTTAATTTTATGTTATGTTATTTCTTTATTTATTACAACATCATTTGGAAAAGCCTTTCTTATGAGGTATATGGATGTGTATTTGCAACTTTTAGAAGTATTCAGCTGTGAAGATTTCACAAAAAATATTAATGCTAAAATTACTTAGAGTGCATTTCTAAGGTGTCATAAAAAAGATTAAGTTGTTTCTAATATTAAAAGAGGTCTTTTATTAACAATATTTACCTTTCCATCAAAATGTGGAGACTGAAATAAAAAAAAAACAATTTGTAAAATTATATGCCTTGTACCCCATAAGTTACACAGAGTAAATAATTTTACCCCATTACTTTACCTGTACAATGTACTAGCAATTACAAAAAAAGGAAATTTTATTAACTTTTTTTTATATTTAAAATATTTCACAATGTATCAATTATTTAAGACAAAGTAGTGAAATAAGATTTCTCCTTGGGCTCCATAAAGAAATCATTTTTAATATATAAATTCATCTATATTTTGTCGCATACTCTGAAAGTGCTCTCAAATACTGTTGACTGCTAAATCGTACATCTTCATGAAAATTACAATAGCTATTTAAATAAGTCAAATGCAAACACCAATTAAATAACAACAAAAACGTTAGCGTTTTTTTTTTTTTTTTGTAAATTATCAACATTAAATAAATCTTAACTTTCAACGTGTTTCAAGATATATATATATATATATATATATATATATATATATATATATATATATATATATATATATATATAAATAATTAAAATAATTTTAAAATGCATCATCTCTCTCTCTCTCTTCCCTCCTCCCCCTTGCTCATTTCGCCGGTTTCGTTCCCTGATCCCCTGTATCTACTGACTCAAGTGCCCAACCTGAAACCAGCCAAGCTATCTGAACCAAATGTGGAAACAATATTTATGACGTGACCAGGCGATCAAAATGCAATGGGACACTCTAAGCGCCCCAGATTTTGAAAGCCCAGCAAGTGACATCAGTAACCTATTTCCGGTCTGAGATTGTCTGGTTTCGAATGTGACAGTGTAAACATGCCTGAACACAATGCCAGCGAAGTGGTTTTTACCATGAACAAATTTTCGATTTAATCTTACCTGAACCATTACTGCCAATCGCAGAGTGTCTTTGGAAATGAGTTCTTTGCATTTTTTGCATGATGCACGATTACTTTTTGCATATTCGGCTTTAAATGGGAGGTCGTGGTGGTCTGCCATGCTTCCCGGCCTGGTAATGCCTCAACGTAAACGACGTCAAATAGAGTAAACAATCAATGGCTGCCTCGCTTTCGATAATGCTTTCGATTTGAACACGAGACCACAACATTGACTTTATGGTTTATGCATCATGTTGCCGCCACGATGGTTGAACTTTGAAGGTTGGAAGCATGGCTGACTTTACTGCGGATCCTGGCGGGAGAGTGAAGGTATTTTGAAATATAAACATTTCATGAATACCTATTACATTCTGTGAACATTACAGGAAAAATTTAATTACATTCTGATTTATAGAGGGTGTTTTAGATTGATTTACTCTGGTCATTAAGTGGTGAAAATATTAAAACCAGTGAAACAATGTAAGTACTGATCTAGTACATGTTGCTATTACAAGGCCTTTCATACTCAGTGAGGCCTTGTTCAGCTTCATATTTATATATTTAATTGTAAATATATTTTTCACATCGAACAGTCATATTATGTACAGGTCTAACATTTTGTTTGATGTACATTTGATGCAAAATATACATGTGATTATTAGTATGTTACATGTGTTACTGTAGACTAAGTATTTTGTATTGAAAAGGGGATTACCACTGTGAAGCCAATAGTTTATGGCAATGTGGCGAGATATTTTGGAAAGAAACGTGATGAGGATGGACACACCCATCAGTGGACTGTGTATGTGAAACCTTACAGGAACGAGGTAAGGCTTTTCCCTTGGGTCTGCATGTATGATGCAGGTTGGAAGATCTATGGGAAACTTGCACAAGGGCCTTCTCCGGAACAGAACTGTAGGCTAAAAGATAAACTATCAATCCAAAATTTAGTTTATTTCTTTACTTGTCTGCAGTGCCGAGAGACTTTGAGCTGCATGCTTCATGTTTTTATATCTGTTTGTTAATAATGGCTTAAAAGATATTCTGTTGTGTTTTAGTTTTGTATTTTGTTTTGAGACAATATGTCTGCCAAAAAATAATTATACTATCACATTTATTATAAAACATTTGTACACTATTTGTTTCGTATAATGTCTTATGAAAGATACTTATACTAGTTTGTGAAAATAATGCATTCTGTTTAAAAAAAAGAAAATTCTGGCCTGTGAACAGAGATCAGATAGATAACTTTTAAAGAAGATTTAATAATTTTCCTTTTATATCAGGATATGTCTACATATGTGAAGAAAATTCATTTTAAACTACATGAAAGCTATGCCAATCAAAATAGAGGTAAGGGTTTTAGTCCCCTTTGCTTGGTACCTCTCCTTTCTTCTAACACTCCCCCCCCCCCACACACACACACACACACCTCTTTTTCATACACACACACGCACGCACGCACGCACATGCACACACACACTTTTAACATAATATAGGATTGATTTTAATATTTTATTGTAGGAAGTGAACATGCTCACACACACACCATTGTTTGTTGATGAAGTGTATACAATATATTACTTATAAAAGCATATTTATTCCAGTTGTTTCCAAACCTCCATATGAAGTTACAGAGACTGGATGGGGAGAATTTGAAATAATTATCAAAATATTTTTTCATGATCCAAATGAAAGACCAGTAAGTGTGGATTATTAAAAGTTTGAAAAAATGCAGGAAGATGAAGTCGAGACTAATTGCATGTTTTATTTAATCAATTATTATTATTACTTTGTCATTTGCAAATTTAAAAAAATGAAATAAAATCTCTTCCTTTTCATGTCATTGATTACTTATTCAGGCCTTTTCTCTCTTCAGGTGACACTTTATCATTTGCTAAAATTATTTCAAAGTGAAACTGACATCATGCTTGGTAAAAAGAACTTGGTATCAGAGTATTATGATGAACTGGTAAGTCAAGAATTCTTTTGTCAAATTTATCATTACTATTTGATTTGACTGAAAACAATACTTTCAGTTAAGTATTGATAACTTCTGAGTGCTGCTATACAGAGTACTGAAGATTGTCTTCTCATCAATGACATGGTGTCTGGCATTGCACCTGTCTCCTCCTTCAAACCCTATGCTAATAATCATAAAGTTGAATTGAGCTAAGCCTCATCAATGACATGGTGTCTGGCATTGCACCTCTCTCCTCCTTCAAACTCTATGCTTATAATCATCAAGTTGAATTGAGCTAAGCCTTGGTTGAAAATGTTTTTTCAAAACGTACAATCATATCACAACTGTTTTAATTACCATGTTCTTAGACAGACATGTAGGCGGGGAAGGGATTGGCAGTAATTTAGTCATAATGGAAATGTAGCACTAAACAGAGATGTTTCATTCCAGATATTCCAGGACCCGTCTGCCATGATGCAGCAACTACTGACGAGCTCCAGGCCTCTGACACTAGGGCCACATAAACATGAAACAGATTGTAAGTGTGTTTACACATATTGAAAGATATCTTTATGCAGAATGAAATTCAGTGAAGTAGCATGTTAACAAGGCTTTGAGATTATAAAATTATTTTCAAAAATAAAAAATACTTACGTAACATATAAACAGTTTTAAAAAATTTAAAAATGCATTGTTTTTCTTGTGGAAATTTGAGACCATTCAGATTTCAGACTGCTGTGAAGTTTTATCAAGGCATAATTTCTGCTGTCAGGTAATTGTTTTATTCAATGTGATATCTAGAGATACAGTAAACTGCCAACAACATAGTAAGTTTAATCTTTCTTTTCAATAATTTATATTTCAGTTGAAGAGAAAAAAGAAAAAACTTTAAATTCTGTCATAGCGGCCAAGAACAAAATTAGATATGAAATATCTGAGCTGAATGAAAGACTAAAGCACAGTAAAGAGTCTATTCAGAAATTTAAAGATGAGATTGCAAAACTAGAAAGTCAAGATGAAGAAATTGTTGCTAAAATGGAAATGTAGCTTGATCCTGGGCTGCGAAATTCAGTGCTTTCATGCAGGTTTGAAATTTGAAATATGAAAAATAACTGTTGCTGAAAGTTTTTGCCCCAGTGATTTGCACTGACTGTTAAGCAGCTTCAAGTTGTATATATTTGACTGCCAATTGAATACCACTGTGGAAGGTGAGGAATTGTGGAAGGCATCCAATATGTATATAAATATCTGTAATAAAAATGTTATAAAACTTTTTTTAAGCTTTTGACATTATTTAAAATTAAAGTGAGACTAGAACTACAAACTTCGTGTTATAAGTTGTGGTTTCACAATATGTTTTTTTGAAGATCGGTTAGCTGAAAATTATTGCAACTTTAAAGAAATATTATTGTAGTAAATTTTTTGAAATAATTTAAGCTTGAAACCCTCACTGATTAGAGCAATTTTGAAATTTGATTTGCATGATCCACTTAGTGGTCATTCTGATTATTATTTGAGAATATCCAAGGGTTCTTTAATTGTGAGGTTTGGTTTACTTCATTTTATTGTGTTAAAATCCTCAGAACATGTCAAGTTTTCATGCAACAAACCATGGCATGTCAAGTTTGGCAGAGGGCCTGCACACTATGCTTTCTCTGAAGACTCCTAAGTATGTGACCAAACAAGTGTTTTCACTCCATGAAATATCCAACTGGAAGTAGCAAAAAGTAAATACAAAGTTGAGCAAAGTGATTTATAAGAATCTTGATTTTATTTAATTCTGCAGCAGTGCCTGCCTGCACATTTCTCAATCTGCAGAACATTATAATTAAGTCATCATATGGATACAACCAGTATCCAATTAAAACAAAAGTATAACAGGTGTGCACTGAAACAAATGTAAAGGTATGAATATTCACTGACTTGGGGGCCTTTTTTCTGACCCCACTGCATCCATTTGATACTTTCTGACATGTTTTGAGATATTTTTTTGTTTGTTTTGAAATAAAGTAAGTCTGGTTACATGTTGCAAGTCCACTTTTCAAAAGTTAATCAAGACTTCATGCAGCAGGTTTCTCCCCCTTTAGGTATAATTGAAAATCACAAAGAAGACTGCAGACAAAGTTGAAGAATTTCTTTGTCTTAAGCTGTAGAATGCATACATGTCAGGCGTGCCAGCATTCTAGTATTATATTTCAAGACATTTACATCAGACCCAGGGTTCCCAGCCTTCATAAGCTCTGCCTAATATATTAGGGTCTGTTGCCTGGTCTATGAGACAAGCCACTTGCTGCTCTGGAGTAAGATCCACTTCTGCAAACTTGGTTCTTGTGTTGTCTTGTCCTTGTGTTATTGCAATAAATGCCTGATAAGTCTTTCCTCTCCTCTTGTGACCTAGTTCCAGTTCATCCCTTGAAATAAAAGAAGGGAAAAATCTGGGCAAAAACAAAAAAATGCTACTTTTCTTAAAATTAATCATTAATATCTGAACCAGTACCACAGATTTTGTAACTATGGAAAATGTTTGATGATTCTCATTTTATAAATTGGTTAGAAAAAAAATTGAAAAATATGGAGTGATCCTCAATGAAGGATATTCAAGTTACAAAATTTTAAAGACAGTATTCAATGGAAACAGAAAGTTATGTAGAGTTGAAATTGGGAGCCAAGGTGGCTGGTCACAAGTGTCTCAGACTTAAGGGATAACAACTCTTCGTGTGAGATCTATATTTCACAATAAATACACTGTAAACAATTACAGAAATAAAGTATTTTCTATTTTACCACAAAAACAGAAGTTATAGCAATTATTCTAAAATCTGTGTTTGTTATTTGACCATGTGACCTCCACTGATGGCTACACTCTGCAATAATTTCTAAGGCGTTTGTTACAAAAACCAACTTTTAAGTAAAAAAATCAGGGAACAACTTTGATTATATAAATGGATTAACTAACCATTGGTTAGTATGGGAAAATTGTCTTTTACCCCAGGAATATTCATTTTTTGGCCAAAATGAAAAGCTGTTATCCTTTTAAGTAAAAGACGTAATATTTTTAGAAAGTATTCCATGTGCAGCACTGCACTTCATGACGAAGCATTCAAAGCCTATGGTACCATACTTTGCACATACTCCCACATACCACTGTTTACCTAAAAGTACTTGAAAACTGGACCTACAAATAGATCTATTTTCAACAAATATCATAATGTACATGGTTCGTCAGTCAGGATCACCCTGTACAAAATATTACTTTTTTTTTCAACTGGTTCAAAACATACAGAGGTGTCTACTGACCTAAACTGTTTTTCTCTAATTACCTTGTTATACACCATGGGTTAGCACCCTTCAGTTTTCTTTTGGCAAAAGCTACTTTTTGCTTTGGGTACCACTTAGCATCCTCTTTATCCTCTTGGGATGACATGGTAGTCTGAAGCTGTTTCTCAGCGAAAGCCTGCAATAAATTGCACTGAGTGTATCTCACATTCATTAACCAATTTATGCATATTTCTGTTGGTGTTTTAACACTTGGTAGTTAAAACTTGGTAGTTTTTAAAATGTATACACTTATGTGCTACAAATAGTGAACACATAATTCAAAAGAAAACTATTTTTAAAAAGATCACAACTGTTTATCTTAAATCTTAATTTAAAAATCTGCCCCTATATACCACAGTTCTGTCACATAATGTTATAATGTTAATTGTGTACACTGCCAAAGGTAAATATATTTAACATCTATTCTTTGGAGCACATCATCTAGAAACCCATGGTATTTTGTTCTACGTAGCTTGAAAACTCAAGTTATTTATCATCAAAAAGCTATAAACCCACCAGCCAATCGACAGAAAGGTCTTTGACAAAGACATCCATAGTGTTCAGAAGGAGATCATAGTTTGCACGCAGGGCACGTAACGCATGCACCATGGTGCTTTCTATTAATCCCTTTTCACGCAGTGGCATCATCACATTCAAAATTTGCCTGGTCAGACGTATTGGCATGAGTTCTGGGACAGGTAAAAACTGGAAAAGGAATTGTCAGTGAAATGTCTGGATCCAGATATGAGTGCTTCTACTGTTGAGGAAAATTTAGCTTGTAGATGATATCATGTTCAAGATACACTTTAAAAATAGTTGGAATCTTTTAATGAATTATTTATTGCAGTGCAGTCACTGATAAATGTATTCCTTCAATGTTTTCTACTCCTTGTTTTTGTTCTTCTCTTTCTCTCCCTCTCTCTCACTCTCAAACACCCACAATACACTGATTATACTGATATCTAAAGAGTCAAATGTATTGTAAACAACACATGAAATATCATCAAACCCTTACCTGTGTCGCTGACCCAAAGGCATGCCCAAAGTCAATCCCTATCATTCCTCCGGTTTCTAGGTCCACCATAAAGTTGGATAAATGTCTGTCCCCAATCCCCAGTATGTAATGACAAATACACAGCAGTGCATGGGAGATGGCAAAATGACGCCGCAGAGTATAAAATGTCTCAGGGGAAGTGCTCATTTGTAAATATGCCCTCCTGAAAAAATTTGACAATCAGTCTAAATTATGTTGCTTTTTATTACAAGTAAAGTGCATTTTGTGTGCAAGAAACCATCAAAGTCATGTAAAAAAATCTGACACTGTTTTAACTTGGTTCTCAAAGTAAATTTGAAAAAAATATTTTGAGAAATATAAATTTTTATCCATGTCTCACCTTAGCAGATCCCAGGGCAGAGAGTTTTCCTTATCTTGGCAGCTTTTGACAGCTTCTGTTCTGCTGCACCTTTCATACATCCCCCAGTATTTCTTACATATATTAGGGTCTGATGGATTCCCGTAACGGCTTAGAAAATTTCTCTGTAGTATCGCAGCCCTAATAATAGAAATATATTCATCATTTTATCATTACGGTTCATATCTCATGATCTTACTTGGCTTTTCATTTAAATATGCTTCTTAATTTCATAAGATACCGTAACTGGAAAACAATATACAACAGATCACAACCTATTTTCAGAAAGCATCTTTATAAAAAAAAGAATATCTGTGTCATCATATCTTTTGATCTAAAATAATCTATAATAATGACGATGATGATAACAAAACTGAAATGACCACCTATCTAATCATGATAGCTTTAAAATTCCAGTTAACAACAGTTTCATATCTGGCAGTTATCAAATTAAGAAGCATACTTTTGCTGTGCCTTCTCCTGTTCTGTCATGGTGCCATACACAACTTCTTTCAGTGTCTTTGTCTGGTTGACCCATTCAATTAATCCCACTCTGAAATAAAAGACATAAATTGTTATTAAAGAGAAATTATAACATTAAGACGTTACAGCTTCCGCTAGGTTTTTCCCCTCCAAGTTATATTCAGGATATCCAGAATTTTTTGTGATGCCTGGCTAAAGATGTGATCCTGGTAGAGCTTGTAGATGATAACTACAGTACCTCATGTACAGCTGTTTGAGCTGTATGAACCCTGACAGGTAACAGACTGGTATACATGTAATTGTACCACCAGCGTTAGCGCTGGTGGTACACATGGTTTCGGTCCCGTCCGGATCGTTCCGCCGGCTNAGCACGGCGTCCTCTAAGGAGAAGGCGATCCTGTCTTCTTGGTGTGAAACGCGAACACCCTGGTCGAGGTATTGGAGTAGGTGCCCCTGTTGCAGTATTTCTTTGGAGGATTTTCCAAACGGTTCCAGATAAATGTTGAATTACCTTGCAATGGCTGTCCGTTTCTGGCCATTTTCTCTGAAAGCAAGAATCCCACAGTAAGCTGCGTTGCTTAGCTGTCGAACCATATCTTCACTAAGGTACCTGTCAAGTTTCAGAGCGATCCCTCTGTTGCTTCTCTAAACACACTCCAAAGATTGACCAAACCCATGCGTTTTTATACAAGGGCAGAAATTGCCGAAAAGACCACCCCTCACATTTCTGACCACAGAACATGCAACTGCATGCATCAATTGTTCGAGAGTTGTGTGGTAATTAGGTAACACACCTGGCTACAGATTGAGTGACACCTCAGCTTTGGATTTAAAGTAGTTAAAGAGAAATGTAATATTTTGTAGAAAATTTACTCGCCAAAAATTAATATTCCAGATTAATTCTGTAATTCTGTATTGATAGATACGTATTTGTGATGGACACTTTGGTCATTTCGACCGCAATGGCTTTAAGCGTTATATACAGGTAAGAGGTCACTGACCTTCATCTCAGCCTGTGACACGTTCACGGGACCGTAGGCCGGATTGTATAGACTAGGGTCGGTGTAGGAGGGGTCCATGACGTCATCAGAGTTGAAGTTTGAACTGTCCCAGGACCAATTGCCGTATAATCTAGAATCAGAAAATGAAGTACTTATTCTGCCTGTGGTGATAACGACAAATGCAAAATGTTTTTAAAGGAGCAAATGATGAAAATTTGAACAATTAAGACAATGTTTTTGTATCACTTATTTCTATATATGCTAAAGAATATTACGCATTAATTACAAATCTGATTCTTTTCACCTCTGTATACAGTTTATAAACCATATGGTATTTTATCGCCATATTCTGAATTTCAAAGAGAAGAAGTCAAGAATAAATATGTAATCAAGCTCATAAGTACATTGATCTTTCTTTCTAATAGTTGTCGTATTTTTTTCCTTATGACTCACATGACTCGGCAAATTCCACTGCCTTGTCCTTGGTGACCACGGTGCCATTGGCCATGGTGAAATCGTTGTCCTGGTTGTCGTCCATCAGTCCGCATAGTCCAGACGTCTGTCCCTTAAAACTGACAGTTAGACCAGAACGTACGTTAAGGAAGAGACGCCCCATCAACGGACTGAACCGGACGTCTACTGTGACAGATACACCTTTGGGGAAATAAAGCGTTGACACAATCAGTGCCAATCACCACAGGCGTGAGGAAAGGAAAGGGGGAACTATTCAATTTGGTTCAAAGAAGTGTACAGAGTCACTAAACCATGTTTTCCGTGCCTAGGACTACCATGGTTGAAATACGTAGCTAAGCCCTCCACCCCCTCCCGGTGTAACGTGTAAGAGAGCCCGCTTCCCATTCATTTATACCAGTGAGCCTTGCCCTAGATTTGGACCCATTTAGGTCAGGCAAACCCTAACCATTATAACTATACGGAGGGTGGACTTTCTGTTACACGGACCCTCAGTTTCGTTACACCGACCTCCAGCGGCTTTTTCACACCATATATAGTAGAACACATACCAGTTATTAACTCACAGCCTACAGTGTATATCACATCCAGTGACAATAGTGTATGAGAATATTCTCTTCAAATTACGCCCCTTAAGGTAAAAGAACATAAATATAACAGTCTAAATACCGGTGTCATACTGGATTGCAATCATCATCACGGCACCAGTGGCGTTGTTCCTGACCTTAGCAATATCTACAATGACGGTGTCGTTGTTAAGCGTCAATCTTGTGTTGTTTTTGGTTATGCTCTGGACTAGCCCGTCAATTCTGAGTAAAAAAAGAATTGTTATCTAAACGTACATATGTGTGTTTTATATGCCAGATATACAGAATTTTCTATATTACCGTGAGGTACATGGCACATGTAGTAGGACGTCTACAATTACGATCATTTTAATGATACCTTTAAAAATCTTAGAACTATACATCCATTTATTTCATTGACCATATGATTGATAAAACAAGCGTAACCATCATGCTGTTTGTTAGATCCAAAGTTTGATAGAATCTTTCCCGATTTTAATGTCATATTATTCAAAGGCAATGTTACTAGTACACTCTTTATACACTCCCAATTCACCTTAAAGTAGGAAAAGTGGTCTCAGTAGCATTGGTCGGTGTAGTAATGGTGGCCACACTGTGGCCGACCTTGACCGCGGCGGCACCAACCAGTGACGCTTGTTTATAGCCGAAGAACCTGACTTGTACGCCAAAGTCGTTAGCTGTACTCATACAGTCCCAGAACTCCCCGATACCATGGTAGTCGTAGGAAATACCTTAGGAAACAACGAATTCATACAGTAAGTTATACCATTACTCTAGCAAACATGGGGCACAACGGTTATTTCATTTCAACGATTACTTTCCTTTGTTTTTCGAGACGGTATGATTAGGTCAGGAAATAAACATTGATTCATACTTAACCGCCGAAGCATTGTAAAGAAAAAAATTCTCTAAAATATACACGTATGTTACAAATGTGATTCAAAGAACCGCAGTATATTATGCCTTTCCAAACATTTTGAAAAACATGTCTAAGGATAAAGTGATTTAAATTCGATGAGAAATTTGACGATGTTCACCCACCATCTGCTGTCTGTAAGTGAGGATCACCTCCCATGTTTCTTGGTATTCTGACATTACAACAGACGCCAGTCCAGAATGAGGTATACCAGCCCGCTTGGCGCCAGTTGTCGCTAGTGTGAATTCAGTCCTTCCACAGTCGCCATGTTGGAAATAATATATGTTGGACTGTGGCACTGGCCTTAATAAACATGCCTCAGTATTGTTGTGTACCTGAATGTCAAAGTCGGCAAGGTGGGCATAATTTACCTGAGGATTCAGGGCTTCGTTTGAAGTGAAGGGTTGCCCATGTCAACACACCTTCCATGTTAAAGGGACAGTTACAACTTGACCCAGGCACAGTAATTAGGCCCCTAAAGATAGACGAGTTGCCTCAAAAAGAATACACGTAGAAAGGTTAATTGATCTTGGCAAAACTTATTAAGTTTTGGAAAGAGAGCTCCATAGCAAGAAAGTGCCCCTAGGAAGTATGATTTATCAAAGTGCGTTTTCCTATGTCCGCAATTTCAGAAGAGTTGTCAGTAAATATACATAAGTGCCGGTAGCCTACTACCTGCATAAGGTTGTGTTATTAAGTAATATCCTTTTTTATTGATGTATTGAGCATGACCAGTAATGTTAATTAAATAATTATTTTTATTTAAAATAATTATTCAGTCCATCGTAAGAATCATGAAACTAGGTATAGTTAGATAATTTATTTGCACATGTATAGATGCAATTTCTCAGCCAATGGAATAATGCAGGTTTGGAAATCTTTTTGTAACAGTTCAAGAAATAAAATTTAAAGAAAGAAAACATTTTATAAATGAACAGTTTTTGTTCTTTTTTTTTTTTCAAAAAAGCACTTCTGAATTGTTTTACTTGAGTAGAAACACCATATTATTTCATCGCTCTGAAAATTCATTAAAAAGCAGCAAAACCAAATATTTTATTTAAAAAAAATAATTATTCAGTCCATAGTAAAAACCATGAAACCATGTAATACTTATACAATTTATTTGTGCAATAACTTTCCTGAAAACATAGCTGCAATTTCTCAGCCAATGGATTACTGTAGATATGGAAAACTTTTTGTAACAGTTTAAGAAATAAAAATTAAAGAAAGCAAACATTTTACAAATAAACAGTTTTTTGTTCCTTTTCACAAAATAGTACTTATGAATTATTTTACTTGAATAGAACCACCACATTATGTCATCACTTTGAAAATTCTTTAAAAAGCAGAAAAAACAAATTATTTGCTGTAAATACAACTATCAAATTATTTCATCCCACTGAAAATACTTTACAAATAGCATCATAGGATTTTTTTTTCATTACAGTTAAATATTATTAAAAACAGCATAAACACATAGTACTTTTTGTAAAGAATATAGCACCACCAAATTATTTCATTTTAATTAACAATTTTTTTTTAATGGCACTTCAAAATTGTGATTGCAGCTAAAACCATCTCATACAGGGGTACTTTCTATAAACTAGCTGACACATACTTCCTATAGTGTTTTTCATTAAATAAAGTTATCCTGGGCAAAATACATGTAGAAAAATATCCAGTGTCAGAATGGATCAACCCCACAAACAGATCTTTGAATGTAAACACAACAAAATTGCAGAATGGGCGATTTGTAATGAACATCTGGCCTTCTAACTGAATATAGTATTTGCGGGTTTTCTTTAGGCCCAGATTCGTGCACGAGATACACATTCCAAAAAGGGGAAATCAGGTCCGGGTCCAACTGTCATGTGTCTGCAATGGTTTTGGACACAACAATGATTCATACAGTTTGTTCATATACTCCTTCTCTGTAGCTGCAATTATCTCTCCAAATCTGGAAGCAGTGATCCTCCATTGTCTCTCCTTGTGTCAGATTGCGCTCTTTCCTTGTTATAACTTGCTATGCTCAGTGTCCTTCGCTGTTTGTTCCTCAACCTGAAATATTCATATCCCATTAAAGCATGGTAGATGGTTACAGCATTAAATAGTTTAGATACAATATTATAATTCTATGATGTCACACATCACCTAGTTTGATAATTCTTTATCATATTTGGGCCTGATTCTTAATATTAGACCTCTGTTTTCACTTACATCATTCCCTCTATCCATGCTTTATTCTTTTCATGGCACTTGACAATAGTTGTTGTCCATCACAGCCGCCTGTAAGTCAGCTTTAGTGTAGGCATAACTGGTGGCTACATCAATCTTTGCNTATCACCTAGTTTGATAATTCTTTCTCATATTTGTACCCGATTCTTAATAGTAGACCTCTGTTTTCACTTACATCATTCCCTCTATCCATGCTTTATTCTTTTCATGGCACTTGGCAATAGTTGTTGTCCACCACAGCCGCCTGTAAGTCAGCTTTAGGGTAGGCATTACTGGTGGCTACATCAATCTTTGCCGCTGATGTGAAGTGATAGGTAAGATTCCTGAAGTAATCATTTTATCCTGCTCTTGAAGTTGGCTGTCCTGGGGTCCTGAAATTGACAGTTTCAGGCTTTGCCCCCGATATATGGGCCTTCTTTGGGTAACCTTATAAAGAAAATAAATAAGTACATTAACTAAGTATAAAAATCTTTCGTGCTACTAAAACAAAATATGAGCGTAGGCCTACTCGTACCTACAGTAGTCTACATGTACATGTACATAACATGTCAGATTTGACACACACACCTCGACTAATTTTTGATTTTTTCAAGGAAAATAGTTAGCATTCGTGTTTTTCAAGCACTTAATAAAAAGAAAACACATACCTTCCAGTCAATCCACATTTTCATCCAGATGTTATGGCACCACATTCAAGTAAATTGCGTTTGAGTTGGTTCACTGTCAGCGACGCGTGCACACGCTCCATGTTAAACTCTGGTGTAAAGCCGTGAGCGAGATTCTGCGAGATTTTAGAAGGACTGCTTTCACCCCCACGCCATCTAGCGGCAGACCCTTAAAGCGGGTATTCCCCATTATACATTCCAAATACAGTGCTATTAAAGCTAAAATATGCATTTCCAAACAGCTCCATTTATATGTTCATACCTCTTCACTCATTGTCATTATTTTCTTTCCATCTTTTCCAAATGCACTGTCAAGGTCTTTGCAATAAGCCTATAAAATTTAAACTAAGCTTTAGTATCTATATCTCAATTTTCAGAACAATTAGTACGAAAATACATTCAATCATGTCTCCTTTGTATCTCAAGGTCTTTGCAATAAACCTATATAATATAATATAAACTAAGCTTTAGTACATCTCAATTTTCAGCAACAGTTAGCATGAAAACACATTCAATTGTGTCTCCTTTGTATTCCAAGGACATCAAAGTAGGATCATAAGATAGAAAAAAGAATATAAATTGATTGAAATGTACGTAATTAAACAAAAAATAGTGAGCACGCAAATTGAAATTTGGCCCATCTCAGACTGCTCTTTTACTTTAAAATGAACCTTGTCAGACTGCTCCTCTAGGAGAAGTTTTCATTTCTTCACAGAAATTCCCAAAATTGAGGAATTAAATGTATTGCAGGCATGCACATACATGCACACACGCGTGTGCACACACACACACACACACACAGGCATTTGCACTCGTTTCATATCCAATATGATTGACCTATTACTAGTTACAAGTAAAATTTTTTTAAGTTCGATTATGATTGATTGGAGGCTTTGCACTTTTTCTTTCATTTAAATTCTATTGCGTATCATACTTTATCTATTTAATGACACAACAACTATACCTTGGCAAACTTTTGCCTGTATTGTCCAATTTCTACTGAGTCTGGTTCTGTGTCAAAGATATCTTGTGACACTCCACCAGCTTGCCTCTGTGTCATCATGAGACTGGAGTACATTTGTGTGTAACACCGCTGTACAGCATCTGTGTTTCTCTGCTTGACATGCAACAATTTTGCCATCTCTCCTATCCAGTCCTACACAAATTTCAACATGAAATCAATTCAAATATTAAAGAATGGGGAAATCCCTTATCATAACCCTTCACATTGTCCCCACACAAAAACCTACCCCAAATTTTGTAACAAGTCAAATGGAAATCACACCAAATTGAAAAAATTTTCATCATCTTGACTTTCTAAATATCTTTATTTTTTGACATCATCAGTCCTAATTATCAAGTTCTCAGCACAGCATTATTTCTGCTAAGGTCAAACTGATAAAAAACTTTAAAACATGCAAGATAAACAATATTATCCATGTTTACTGTTTATAGTTTTAGTACTGTTTCATTTCTAGTCACCTTAAATAGCGCATTTGGTTGACCAAATTGTTCTAAAGCATTGATGAATGTCTCTACAAGTGGAATTTTACTCAGTGAAAAATCCAGTCTGAAAAAAAGAAAATACTGATAAAAAGTGTATGTGCACTTCAAAGAAAAAATCTCTTAACCCATATTATTTCTTTAATGTGCCATTAGGAAAATATAAGGTTATCTTCTTAACTTATCAGATGTTCTTCTGACAAAGAAATAACTTAAAAATGCTGAATGATAAACTCCTCAAAATACATGTACCAACCTCTCAACAACAGCTTGATTCTCTTTTCCTTCTGAAGATCGCTCAAATGTGTAACACTCTTTACTAACTTTAAATGGATAAACCAATGCCTGAAAATCAACAACACCTCACACTCAAATACAAAAGAAAACAAGAAAACATTTTATTGCATCATCTCTTTGAGGGATTTGGGGAAGGGGGAAGTCATGATTAACTAAAAAAGCAATGAAGACTTTTTTCTCAACAATAATTGCTAGTTGTCTATCTATATCAAACTTGACCAAACAATATCATCCTATTTTGATGTAAGTTTTGAATAATAACTGAAGTACATCTGGAAGTCTCACAACTCTTCTTATAAAACTTCACTTCATATTATAATTTCTCAATTCATTAACATAAAACAACACAATGTGACATTAGGAAGAGAAAAAATGTTTTACTACCTGCGGATATTCTCTGGCAATTCTAATTAGTATGTTGTGGACAGCAGGGGCTTCAGGCTTGTCCAGTAGAGCTACTAACTGACCAATCCAGGTCATGAACATCCAGCATGGAATGACAGACACCTGTATTGTAAAATATCATGGAGTACATAAGACTTTGTATTTTGAATGGAACCATTTTACTAGTATCAGGCACCAAGTTTGACTGAGCTTTTAAAAGTAACACTTATATTTCAATTTATAATATTAATTATATGAAAATTAACTAGAAAGCATTCTGGGAGTGCAAACCCCCACCAAAGCAAAAAAGAAAAAAAACTAATTTAAAAATAACTTAAAACTCATAAAACATATTAAGAGACCCACATCAGTTGAAGGTGTAATCACTTCTTTCCACCCTGATTAACTGACTATCATGAAAATTTCATGAAAATACTGATGAAAATATAAGCTGCTTAGTTGGGGGAAGAAACTATACACATTTTCATCCGTAAATAAGGTAAGCAAACATGACAATATTTAAGCAATTAATGGTTTAATCTACTGCTACTATCTGCCTTCCATTGATGATGTCAATGAACAGATAGGAGGAGGACCAAGTACCTTACCTTATTAATGAAACCTTGCATAGTGTCTGGATAATATTCCACCAGCTGTAACAGACGTGGGAAACGCTGCCTGGCATCCATGTGGTCAAGCTCAATACATCTCAGGAGTGAAGTGACCACTGCCTCAGGGTAGCTGTCTATGGATTCACCAGTCAAACTATCATCTTGAAAAGTTTATGTTTAAAATTAGACCCACTATTTATTTCTTACTTCTTATATTCAATAGAACATAAAGTATGCATATCATATGATTTGAACACCTTCCAATACATCATAAATAATACAAATCTTTTAAAAGAAACATTTTTACTCCATTTTAATAATCACTTAATGCTTATCTGTGTTTTTAGCATTTCTGTAAGGATATACCTTCTTCTCTAAGCTTCAAGTATTTGTCACAGTACTTGGCAAGAGCCATGTGTGTCTCTACAGTGCTTTTATCATTGGAAGAATCTTCTTCATAAATATCTACAGCCTCTTTGATATACTGGTATCCTCTGTCTACAAGACCATTGATGATCTGGAACAATATTGAAAAACATAGCCAGTGCTCTGTGTTCAAAATATACTCACACATGTATGCACAAATTTTCAACTGACCCCCAGAAAAAAAAAACGCACAAACGCACATATATTACTTCAAGCTATTAATTTTAAACAAATGCAATGAAGAGGGTCTATCAATGCAATTCAAAATAGGTGTATGTCATAACAGACTGCAGTAAGTACTGTGAAAACAATGGTTTACCTCTTGCATGTCTGCATTCTGCATGGAGCAGCTGGCTGCTTCTACCAATTTTTGGATATCTCTGGGTGACACCGAGCTGAAGTCTGGCAGTGAAAGAAGACTAGATGTCACAGAGTCAAAGATGTTGCCCTGAAGAACCAGATGTCTCCTTGTTAAAACATTGGACTCTTTCACCAGTTTATGATCCCGTTTTCTTTCTGAAATGAAATTTTAGATACTACTTATATGAAAATAAACTAGAAAGCACTCTGGGAGGTGCAAACCCCCACCAAGGCAAAAAGTAAAAAAAATAACTAATTTAAAAATAACCCATAAATGAAATGGCAACAAAACTGTTACATGCACAGAGATGAAAGGGCCAGCTTTTAAATTCTTCTTTTTTTTTCAGAAAAGAGACATCAGTGACAACAAAACTGGCATATGTACAAACATAGAGACTTAAATCAACACAAGGTTAAACAATACACAAAGTAAATTAGTTTTCTGTTAAACCAGACAAAAGAAATAAATTGGTAAAGTATTTGACTGACTGAAACTTTTCAGCACTTTTTTTCCAAATAGATCTAGTATTGGTTTGCTAAGCAGAAAAAATTTCCTATGAGACTGACCATAACATTAAGCTGTTATGCTTATTTGTTTAATACACAAAAATGTACCGAAATGTTTACAATGCATCATGCTTGCTGACAAACTTATCCCTTTTGTCTCGTTTTTCTTTAACATAATTCTATTAAAGCTGAACCTGGCAGCATTAAATGTACCTAGAAGTCCCAGAGCTCCTAGCACTGGGGACAAAGTAGCACTGGCATCCATGGTAACCTCAGTGATTTTGTTGTGCAACTTTGCATAGCAGTGGTAAAACTGAATCAGGACAGGGCTTTCACTCAGACTCTTCACTTCCTACAACAAAATTAATGATATAATATGTTAATATCAGATACTTCATGTATGTATGTATTAATGTCTGTAGTCGTGTAAATACTGGCACACCCACATTTGCACAAAACAGAAGGTGAATTGCAATATTTTTAAATGGTTGAACATAAAATTAGTTATTCACATTTTAACGACCCAAGATTTATATCTTTTCCATCCAACTCCATTTAACTATACAGTGAGCATGAATTTTATCAACTTAAAGTGTACTTTTAACAGAACCTAAAATGTCACTTAACAGATTCAATGATTTTGAGTTTTTTCTTGGCCACTGGGAAGTTGTGTTGCTCCACAGCACTCTCTGCCTGAGCTAGGATAAACTGTAGTCTCTTTTCTCTGAATTTGTCTTCTTCCTCAAACTCCTCCTGAACCGAGGACAGCTTGTGGCAGAGTTGGTCTACATACAAACAACTGAAAAGGGAAATAGGGTACCAGTAATGAATGGGTCAGAAAAAGATGATCGCAATCGAAAGGGATTAAAAATGAAAAATTACAAAATTATGAAAGTTGTGAATGGTAAAAGTAAGTTATCTAACTAATCTAATAAACGTATATGGATAGTGGAAATAGAGATGGCTTGAAAGCAAATAAAACTTGAATACCTTCAAATATCTTCAATGTAAAAATGCAATATGCTTAAATACTACTTTTCAAAATTTCATTCTTATGTGCTAGATATTAAATCAAAATGGTCCTGATATAGCCCACTGTTTTTGTCAAATGCTGCACAGACTACAACCTTACTTCCAGACTTCCACAATTTTACACTAGTGAACAGTTATAATGACAGACTGCAATGCTAGCACTGGCCCAATGCCAAATGTCAGGTAAAATAAACTAAGGTCTGTAAAATTTCTAAAGTAACTTTTTTTTTGTTTGTTTTTTGCTTTGGTCTGCCAGGCCAGCACATTCTCTCTCTGGTATCCCGAGGGACCAAGAGTTTTATTAAAAGTTAATGGCACAGATATGAATTATCTTGCAGAGTCAAAGAATCAACTGACTAGAAAATCTCACCGGTTTGTAACAATATCATCCCAGATATTGCACGGCTCCACAATGGGATCTGGTGATCTCGTCTGCCATCTTGTCACCAAACTTAGAGCAGCTTGGGAGTCTTGGAAGGTGTCTGAATAGGAAAATAAACCTTTTTAATTCATGAAAAAATAATGAGCTCCAAATGTAGACATACACGTTTGGACCATGGTTAAGAGTTGTCTGTGATAAAAAATCAAGTCCTGAGGTAGATTTATTTGGGCCATGGTCAAAGTTGTATTCACAGTTGAAAAGTCTATAATGATAGAACAGCAGCTGAAATTGCTTAAGTTTGAATGCAGTTACAGACTAGATTTTATAAATAGAAACCCTAATGGTAAAATTAAACCATATATTAAATAAAATCACTTCTCTGCAAAAGAACATGAACAAATGAAAATAGCTCATTCTGACAATGTCTAGATAATTTAGTCTTACCTTCATTGCTCACAAAATCTAAAAATTCTTGCATTTCTGTCAGTTTTTGAAGGATCTGTAATTTTCCAATTCTGGTGGTAGTCATCAATGTGTCAATACTGCCCCAATCCTAAAATCAGAGAATATAGAAAAAAACTTTTCTGTAGACATAAGACTATTTCACCTAACTTCCAACTGAATGGCTAAACAAAATGAAAATTAAGATAAACTTATAACATCAATTATACTAATAATATTAATTATTTGATATATCAAGAAAACTTTCAACTACGGAGATTATCCTTCGTATAATTCCACCCAAGGAGGTGTAATATAGACCTGACATTGTCAAAACGACAGAGATAAGAATAATGCTGTAAAAGTAGACCCCCCTTCCCCTGTATTTTCAGTTGCTTAAACACTAAAACATATTTAAGCAAATATACAAAATGTGACAATTTGATAACAATCCCTGATGATGATGATGATGACCAGAACTACTTAATATATATATATATAAATTATATATATATATATATATATATATATATATATATATATATATATATATATATATATATATATATATATATATATCAGATAATTAAGACCACAGTGGGTTCCACACCTGAAGGAATGTCTTGAATACAATGCTGGTGTAGTGCCTGGCTCTCGCATAGTCTTCTTGGAACAAGTACAGTAAAGCCAGTTCCTCACTATAGCGGGCCTGCAACAAGTGGTATAAAACCATTATTAATGCATGTATGCACTAGCATGTAAGTGCATGTGTACATATATGTTTTATTAACATATATGAATGTTTGCAAGCATCTACTTGTGTAAGTTCAGTGCTTACAGCTGTAGATGAAATGGTTTTATACAGACTAGAAATTACAAATATTTGTATCTGAAGAAAAAAATCAAAAGTTAAATCTGCAGTAATACAAACCAGGAACTGAAATAGACACTCAAAAATTCAGACACAAAGCACTTGTTACTGTAATGTTCAATGAACCATGGGAGCAGTAGGTTCTATTTATGAATAAACTGAATATTCTGGTGACTAATTTGTACTCACTTCCAAAAATATTTTCTGTTCCTCTACGTTCATGGAATTATCTACAAAATCCAGCATGTCCTGCTGGTCTTCATTGCCCTGCAGCAATAGTTTCACCTTGCTTCTTAAAATGTATGGCAGGTAATGTTCCTAGAATTTTTACAGACAAATATGTTATTTAATGTAAAATTTGAAAACTAATTTGACACACAAATGACACAAAAGCATTTAAAAGAGGATAACAATTCCACATATGCTATTTAAGATATGCAATTTACAAAACTGATGAAAACTATTTCAAAAATGTTGTAAAATACACAAAAACCAATTTTCACATACACAATAAGAAAAGCAACATTAAAATTATTTAGAAAATGATAATGAAATTATCAACCTGGTAGTAAGCATCTTCCCATATTTTATTGAGTCCTGTCTCTTCCAATCCCTCAATGCAGTCCATGGCTTCAGTGCCCAGCTCCTCCCAAGACATCAGCTGGTCAACACACAGCAGGTAGGCATCTACCCAAAGCTCTTGCTCCAAACCATCTGGCTCTCCATCCGTCCAAGAGTCACATTGTCGAGCCTAAATGCATAAATAAATATATACAATATGGTAAATCTACAAAGTCAGTCATACTGTCAAACCTAAATACATGTATAATAATGAGTACAACAAATTCTGCATTCCACACAGAAAATAAAGCTTCATTTCAGATTTTAAAAAATACCTCTCTGTAGAGATGTGAGGCAGTCTTGTAGTCTCTTCTTGACTCAGCTTCCAGTGCATCTTGGGTAATTTTCTTGGTACCTATCTTACTGCTGAAGATGCCTCGTACAACATCAAAATCCCCCAGTGACTTATATAATCTGTAAATATGGAAAAATGTATTTCTAATTTCATGCATATGATATCAAAGCCATGTTATCATTTAAGATAAACTGTTAAAACATTCTGAATATAAAATTAGTCATATTTAAAATAAGTTTTTTCTGCTAATTGAAAATTTTTCAATCAAACTTCTGTCAGGCAAACTCAGCAAAGTCAATATAATTCAACATGTGCAACAAAGAGTGCACCTAAGAGAATCAAACCTGTTATATTTCAAATATTTGAGCCATGGCAAGTTGTGCAATACAAAAGATCTGCCACTGGGTAAAAATGATTGCAGTCCCTAAAGTAGCCTTTATGAACAGTTCAATGAATCATCCTACCTTGCCAGTTCCAGCCACGTACTGGTCTCTTGAGATGGTACTGTAGCACTGGTCCGGGCTCTCTTGGCTGGTCTTCTCTCAATGCTGCCATCTCTGATCAGCTGCTCTTCCAACAACACAATTCCTGAATTAAATGTGAAATGCTCTAACGTGATTACCTTGTTTTGTTGATTTGTTTTTCTCATTACCTGCCTCTTATTATAACATGGTTATTTGTTTGTATGCCTGTTGCCAGGAGAACTAAAAGCATGTTCTTTCTTCCCAGGTTAAACCAAATCTGTATACAGTATTTTCAATATCATCAGTCAGTCCGTCACATTTCAGCCAAGCAAAAATCAACCACAGCAAAGTAACGCTGGAGACAGTGACTTACAAAACAAAATTGATACAGTTGTACAACATGGAATGTGAACTGATAATACACCTATACATTATACACCAAAAAACTTATATATAGACATTTACTGGGTACCATATATACGCGTGTGTGTGCGTGTGCGTGTGTGCATGTGTGCGTGTGTGTGTGTGTGTGTATGAAGATAACCTGTGTTTAGCTTTGAAAATAGCATTTTTTTTACACCAATTCCAAAGCAGGTGACCTTAAACTAAGACACACTGATCCAATGAATTAAAATCAAGATAAACTTTTGACCAAAATTATTTTGTGATACTGGGGATGTAATGTCCCATGACACAGACCTAAGGGTTGCTGCATGCTGATCAAGCTGGCTGTGTCCACTGCTGAAGGTTCCAGTTTCAGCCTTCCAGAGTTGTTGTATACAATGTTCTACAATGAGTGAATAAAGAAATCTAATTGTTGATAAAATATAAAAGCCTGATGTTGGCAAAAAATGTTTTTCTACTGAATGTTTAATGCCAAAAAACTGTACTTAATACACAATTGTGTTAACTTCTTAATTTATCTTGTACCAGTGTTACAAAAAACACAATAAACCATGCTTTGAACTATGCAAGATATTACTGAAATTCATCGTTTCCAAATTCTAAGCAACCTGACTTTCTATCATCAAATTCAACATAAGACTTACGTGTAAAGAAACAAGGCCTAACAAATGGAATATTTGAAACAATTCAGCAAACCATCAAATTATCATACCTCAACACATCCAATGAAAGGTGAAAAATACTGTGTTGAAGAATCCAACATGGCGTTGAGAGATCTACTTATCTGCGCCATCATCTCTGTGGTCTCTCTCTCTGTCTTTACTTGATCCAACTCGGAGAAAATTGCTCTGAACAAAGCACTAAAGAGCATCTTTGCCAGAGTATTGTCCCGCTAAAATAAAACATCATGTCCTTAAATGAACTAAAAACAAAATTTATCTTCAAGGACATATCAGGGGTTGTGAATGCATAGAGAAATTAACACTTCGAGAAAATAGTTACTCATTCCATTTCAAACAATATGTATTATACAGTTTTATCAAATTATCACCAAAACTTCCAAAGGACAAGAATATGGCAAAGTTATATATCATCAATAGATGGGAACACCTGTGCTAATGCTTGCAGTGGGGCTATAACATAGGAATATTTAATCTGGATATCGGGAAGATCCCCAGTCCGGTACTTTCTGTACATTGTCACTTGTGCTTCTCGTCTCAGTTTCTGCTCTTTCAGGGCTTCCTACAAAAGATGTAAAAAATGTTTTAAAAAACCAGCTTCCATTTCTAAAAAAAAAATGGCCATGCTTTTTACTATGACATACAAAAACTTTAGACTTTGTTACTTTGAATAATTATAAAATAACCACATGAGCTAAGATAAATATTTTGACCAAATATTGATGGATAATGCACCCACCATTTGTTTTTATATACACATAAGATTTTACCACTCACTGACAAAGCATTTTAATTATTGAAAAACATAATCAGTTTTTTTTTTTTTTTTTGCTGGAGTATATATATATATATATATATCATCAATATATATATATATATATACACACTCCAGCAAAATATACATATGTTTCTAATATGTTTTTAGAAAAGAAAATATGTGGTCTCATATAATACAATGACCACTAAATAAGAACCACCCTCTTACCTGTCTCATTGCTTGCAATCTGATGTTCTTCTTAGCAAAATATGTACTCCTGGCTCTTTGATCTTTCAAAAACCTCCTTTTCAAATTTTGAATCTCCTCTTTCTCAGAGTCATCTAAGAAGCCAATTAATTGAGGTTGTAAAATACAATGCATTCATGTCTGTGCAGATGCTTTTATCAGAAAAAGTGTCAACCATGATAATATAGTCTTAATACAAGCTCACCACACAGAGGTGTATATTGTATTAAAATAAATGTTTTCCAAAAGTCAATGGGTACAGCTTGAAAAGTTATGAACCAATTATTTACTTCTTAACAATCACAAAATGTTTCACACCTTCTCTTGAATCTGTGAAGTCAGTGCCTTCCATTTTCAACCTCCCCTTGCCAAACTCTGGACCAGTCTTCTTGTAGCGCTTTTTCTTTGGCGTCTGATTCTCATTCGCGGTCCCCACATTGAAAAGCAGGGAGGACTGAGTCTCCATAGACTGAGTACTGTATTCAGCAAAAGTATCCAGACTACTTTGCGTCAACCAATTGTAGGGAGCTTTTACAGCACCTGAATAAAGTTCACTCAGCATAAAAATTTGTGCACTTACAATTTTCAAAGACCACAATAATATTAACCAAGGTAATATTATTTGATAACAATAAAAATAACTCTCATAGATAAAAATGTACCCAAAGCCTACTTCAAGTACTTTTTTAATGTTTTTAAAAATATTAATTAGCACCTCTACCTTGTGTTGGTGTAAACTGTTGTATTTCCTGTGTGGCACGTACACCTACAAAACTGTCATCAAAACTTCCTGACTGGGTCCCATCTGCCAGAGAAAACTGCGTCTCAGCAAACAATGGTGTCATGGCAGCATGCCTTTGCTTCCACGAAGAACGCACAACAAAATCCTACAATATCAAGGCAGCTTCTGATTAGAAGACTAATCAATCATTTACATCTTTTCAAACATACAATGTTTCACGCCCAAGAAACTTCCGAGTTGTTGCATTGCATAATAAACAAATTTCTGTCTCAATTTTTAACTTTGAAAAAAGTTTGGAGTGACTTTTTAACTAGACCATTTCACTGCAACTTTGCTAGAAAAGTTTCACTGCAATTTTGCTGGAAGAGCTTTTGCCAGAGAGCTTTCTTTCACTGAAAAAAAATACCAACTAGCAAAGCTGAAACAGCAATCAACCGTGCCATATGCAATTCATATACTTATCATTTTCCTAAATTTTAAGATACCAAAGACTTTAAATTACATACCTCAAAAGGGCAATCATCCAATGGATGTTCAAAGATCTCTCTGTTATAATCTGGGCTTTTGGATGTCATCTCAAGTATGAAGTTGGTTGCGTAGCTGAGGTAACTAGATTCAACAGAGGGAGAATACATTGCTTCCAGCATGGCAACCATTCTCTCCAATGTTCCTGCTGGAAGTCTGGACTCATGACTCCAGAAATTCATAACCCTTAACCTGCAAAATTAAAAAATAAATTAGTCACTTTAAAATCTCATTACATAAAAGATGTTATATAAGTGAAAAGGATATCATGGTCAAATACACTTACTAAAAGGTGAAGAAGAGATATGATTCAGGAAATTTTATGTATCACATGACTTCTATTTTCTACAAAACACTGCATATACCAATGTCTCATAAACCCAAAACAAACAACAAAATTATCATCTGCACTAGACCATTTCTTAAATCTGATATCAGATATTACTTATGAGATCACGTATGTCTTACTTAAATAAGATGCCCATAAAATATAAAAGTTTATTACTACAAATGTTACAATTGATTCTAAAATTAGCCTTTGCCATCTTCCTTTTGCATTTTCAGTCTTAGAGTGTCCTTTTATTTCTATGATTGATCACCAAAAGTAGTCACCTGAGTCCCAGATCTTTGTCAGACATGCCGTTTAGCAACGCATCCTTGGTCCTACTCATAATCTGGTGTACTGTGGCATTGTTTTCATCTCTACAAATACGTTTAGTTCAATTTTGGTATAAGACAGCAAAGTTGTCAAATTAAAAGATACTAATATCATCATGACAACAAGAGATAGTTTCAAGAAAAATATGATTTCTTGTTGCTTGCTTACTTAATAGATAAATGTACAACATCTTGCTCTTATAAATAGGTAATATTCATACATACAATGTTCCATGATAATCTTTAAAATAACTGTCTGGAGTACCGAAAAAAAAGATATTAGTCCACCTTTGCCTTTTTACCCCAAAAATTACCTGTAGTTGTCGTATATCCACATAAGTATGTCATACATCAGACCTCTGCAAGGCATGCTGGGGCTGCTGGAGAAAGCTGTCACTGCCGGCAGAAAGTAAAGAACCTCATCTGGCTGCAACCTCCTAAGAAGCTCATTGACTATCTTCAGACAAACTGCTTGTGTGCTGTCATCTCTGCAAAGAAATCAGACCAAGTTTGTCATTGTCAAACTGCCTGGTATATCAAGTAACTTTCTACTATAAATTAATACAATATAAATGACTCCACACTGAATAAAAAATATTAAGTTTATTTTTAATGCAAGACAAAAAACAAGAATTTTATTAAAACAACCCCAAAAAAGAACCCCAAAATGCTACTTTTTATTAAAGCAACCCCCAAAACACTGAAACAAGAATAACACTTTACAAATTGAACCCATAAACAGAGGTAAAAACTCAAGACCTGCATGAACAAAACCATAAAAATCAAACACCCTAATAACATCATAAAATAGGTAATAATACACATATATTCCTTATTGTGTGATACCTGTGAGTGAGCATAGTAAGCAGCCCCTTATTCTTCAGCTCTATGAAAGCATTCTCCATGTTCTGGACCCTGGAACTGATCACCTCAAGACAATGTCTCTTGTATTCTCCATGAAGACGAGGAAGCATAAACAGCAGCTTGTTCATAAATCTGTAAATTCAAGTGCTACTATTAGTTACATCCCGAATACACTTTTCTATCATCTTTTGTATAGGCTCCATAAAGCTTTAACTTGCATAAGTTAAAGCAGGATCAACAATTTGCAACATATTTTGTCAAGAGGTTGACCAAATTAAAGCACAAATTCATTCTATTTTCATGCATCCACTTACAATTAGTTCATCTGAACTGAATCCTCAAAAATTAGGGGAAGGGATGAGACATAATACACATGCATGCATACTCATGTGCACACACACACCCACACATACACAAAAAGACAAACACAAAAGTACTTCCCTTCTTCCCTAAACCCATACAAGTATACATAAACATGTAAGTATCATTACACAACACACCTTTCTGCAATTGGTTTATGGTGTAGATGCATCTTGTATACACACAACATGTAAGTGTCTGGATTGGATTGCTGGAGAGAGGAGAGCACAGAATGCAGGTGGTTGACATATTCCTCCTTGAAATCTTTATCGTGCTGGTCCAGGTCTTGCAGACACATGCCCACTACTTCTGCAGCAGCAGCTGAACTTGTTTTCCAATAGCTGCCCATATTGGATGCCAAGGCTTTGTAAAACCTTAAAATATTGTAAAAGTGAAATTATTTCAGATAATCAAATTTCTCAGACAATACTGTAAAAGAAACTTTTTTTCATTTTTTATTTTCAAATTAAGTGACTGTTGTTGGTGCAAGTATGCCTGAAACGTGCTGAAAAGTAGAGAGAGATTGTTATAATCTCAAAATCAGAGTCTATATACCATCTAAATCTGCCCAAAATCAGCAAGTAGCCCCTCAGGACCATAACTTTGCAACTGGGCTTACAAGATTTAATTTAATTTTTGAAACACATTTGAGGAATCACAGAGGCCTATGGCCATAGGTTTGAGAGTATATCCTTAGACCCTTAGTCCTAAAACATTATAATTCATATGCATGGAATATTGAATGTGCTGAAATTAGTCTTGAAGATGGAAGCTGCTCTGACAACATCAAGTTGGAGGATATTAAACATGCACACATCAATAGATAATTTAAACCTTACTTTTCCCTGTCAACCTCAGAAGTATAAGAGTAAGCTGGCAGTTTATTGGCCAGAAATACTCCAACCATCTGCACGCCTGCTGTGTTGGTTTTGCTCTTGGGGTCACGGTCACTGAAGTTGTCATAGATGATTCTGAAATGAATAAAGATACTGATATGTATTACATCTCCGATATCAGTTATACAAATATTTTAAAGTTCTAGTCAACACTGTTACTTCTTTTCTGCCATTCAGAATCTGCTAACATTATAAAAACAAACATATATGCATGAGTTTTCAATGGTTCTTTTACAGTATGCTGATGAGTCAAAGCACAGATTTTATTAAGTGCATCAGGTTTTTAAGACTTCATAAACACAAGGGATATAATTTACTCCAAATCATCTGCCACAGCATTTCATATGATTGGACTTTCTGAAATTCATCTTGTATTGAGTTTTTATAAAGAAGGAGAAACTGTTTACTTTGTTGGCATATCAAATCTGCCCTTCCAGCACTCCACCAAGGTTTTCAGAAGCTCAAGGTTTCTTCGGAATATCTGCCTGGTGTCATGGTTAACATTCCTCACCACAAACTCAACAAGCCGGCTTGCCATAGCCCTGTCCATTGCAGTGTCCTAGAATAACATACACATTTTATAATTCACCCTTGCATACACATGGTGGATGTGTGCTCATATCCCACGTGTGAGTCATATTTTAGACTATTATAATTTTTTTTTTAATAATAAACAGGTATATATTTATTCAGGCCACCATGGTTTAACCCCAATCTTCACCTTTCTTACCTGTGGTACAGCCACACTAGACCAGGATAACACAGTGACCATAATATCCACTACATAATAGTTCAGGCCTTCATCCGGCATATCCCTCACCATCAGCTGGACCAGTGGACCCAGCCAAAACTTGGCATATGGTGCAAATACCTATAACGAATCATATAAAAATTGGCCATAGATTGAAACAACAGGTGAATGGGATTTTAAGAGAAAAGTTCATATCCCAAAGCATAGGCAGGCATAGATTACTGAAAAAAATGTTGACAGTCGCATTGTAAGAATCTAGAATATTGTGCCATAGAAAAAATTAGTATTTTTTCCAGAAATACACAATTACCAGTTTTAAATTCTTATCATTTCAACCAAATACTTTGGAACACATCTGATATTTGGGATAGAAAATTAAAAGAACAGTTAATTTTTTTTAAATTGCTTACTTCTTCTGCATTGAGAATCAACTTTGCAATGAACAGTTTGACATTAATGTGTGTGGTGGTAGAGTTCATCTTGTCACGCAGATACTTCATCCAGGGAGGTACATCTAGAGGATTGGACACCTGCAGTGGATGTAAAGAAAGGGTTACGAAACAAGAGGACAAAACACAAAGTTGCCAACTCTTTGCAATTCCTCATATTATGTGCATTTAAAGCACTGTTTTTAATGGATTTAAAGTTTTTTGATATTATCCTAATTTATCATATAATAATTATTTATGAACCTACCACATCTGGTGTGATCTTGTTCCTTTGCATGTGTTTCAGCAATGCAGTCATGGCAGTCATACATTCATGTTGATTCAGCTCATCCATTTCTATCTCTTCATAGTCTGCTTCTGCAGGCACTGCTGCTTCCTGCAGGTACACAACTAGGTCATTTTTTATGTCAAGGAAAAAAGTTCTGTAACTAACTAATAAAATAATGTAAGAGGGTCATATATATATATAATAATAATAAACATGGTTAGTTGGTCAGACTATTTGAGGCTGACAATTCATTTTTTAATTTAAAAAAAATACACTATATGTCGGGATTATATAATTTGTACTTCAGGAAAAAGTATGACAATGCTCTTTTGACACCACTTACTTTGAAAAAAAAGAGACAGACAGACACAGATCTTTGAACAATCCCATATACGTGGGAGAGTGATCACATACATACCTCAGATACTGCCCTCTGTCTTGTTCTAGGTGGCACAGGCTCACTCCTCTCCCCCTGAAAAACAAGGCAAAAAATGGAGAATCACAAATTTTTAGGCTTTTTAATATATTATTATAAATGGATTAGTACATAATATATAAATCAGTGCACAACATAACCGATTTCAAACTGGAGAAGCATAAGTCCACCATACAACATTAGCATCCTTAAATGGAGTAACAAAAAAGAAACACTATAAATCAATAAATTGTAAAAATACATAATAGAAAAGACTTACCTGTAATGATCCAGAGTAGTCATAAGCAGAGACGTCCTCACTGAGACTACTGTCAGCAAGGTACTGGGAGGCCAGGTAATGGACAGAAGACTCTGCGGAATCCTGGGAATTCCCATCCCCCTGGGCTCCTGCTTCACTTCTGATTGACACAAACCTCTTCTTGCGCTGTGGCAAAGACTGATAACAGGGAAAATGATAACTTTTTCACAATCTTTTTCTGTCAACAGAGATACCAGCATCAAAACTAAAGTACATAAAATATAACTGATATAATTTTGACTTGAATTAATTCTTCTACATACTTCACAGTTGTGCGTACTTACCGTAATCTCTATTTCAAATAAGTACTTTCTGTTTTGGTCCACTATGTTGTCCAAAAGAAAATCACCCTGAAAAAATCATTCAAAAGACTCAATAACAAAGAATGTATATAACCAGTTACTGAATATGAGATACATACAAATATCAAAAATACAAAATCTGACAAAAGACTCAGGCAAATAGTTTAAACATGGTTAAATATCATAATAAATATCATAATAAACAACAAAGCATCACAATAAATGGCAAATTAAAAATGAAAAAAAATGTATGTACTTTGTATATCATTCAGTTTAGCCACATGTACATTATTCTGTGTGTGCCTTTTTTAGTAGAATTTGAATTTATTTGACAACATTTAATACGCCAGGAATACCTTAGCAAGATCCTCTTTGAAGAGAAGTCCAGTGTAAAACTTCATTTCAGTCTGAGTGCAGGTGATAATGGCCATGAGAGCATTGTAAGCTGCACAGTGGTACTGTCTCCTCAGTTCAGGAAGCCTCTTTTCTCCTCTCACATCCTCCTTTTTAGCCTCATGTGCTGCCCTGATGGGAAAAAACTAACACTGGTGTCCAATATCCCTTGACCAAAGAGAAGTATAATAAAACTTAAGAAATTAAATACTTAATTATACCATTATAGCTTACTTGGTAACTGCTGTTGTCATCTCCTTCCCAGTTTCAACCTTTCCACCACAATATTTCAGATTGATCTTTGAATTTTTGCTGTTCACCTCCTCTTTGGGGAAGCTGGAGTACATGACTTCCACCAGTTCAAAGCAGCAAAGTTTTAATGTGAGCAGTCTTTCTATTTCACTCTCTGAACTCTGAAAAAGAGGACATCTTTATGAAAGGTAGTTATGTGTGCCAGCAGTGTAAATGGCAATTTACAATTGAGAAAATAGTCATTTTTCTGTCTTCTATCTACATACTTACTACATGTTTGGTGGGTTAGCAAAGTGTGTTTTTGTGCGTGCGTGCGTGCATGTGTGTGTGCAAGCATAGGTGTGTGCACGCATGGTGCATGTTTGCATTTGTAAGCAAGAAATAGAGAAAAGGAATAATTTAATTTAAATTTGTTTAATATTTTTCAGATGTTTTCACAGAACACTTCTCTAGCCTACCTTGGACAGTTTTGCACTCAGAGTATCTGTGATGAATTTGATGTGGTCCACATAGAACTCACTAAGAGAAGACTGGTGACACAATCTCAACAGTGGTACACACACACGGCTTAATGTTGAACGACGGATTTCATTGGGAAATAAACCTTCTTTGGTAAATATATTGAAGGGAACATCTAGAGCAGCCTTCTGATGGCCTGTAGGAAGCCTGCAATGAGAAATATAATAAATGCTAAAGTAATTTTAACTAAATCTTATCAAAATTTCATAAATAACAGGAAATTCTTTGAAAATTCATAAAACACTTGTAATTTCTAAAAACCAAGATAAATGGGAAGATAAGGACAGGTTTAAGAGTATTACAAAACTGGATTTCTACTAAAGTCAACTGAAATTGATGATATGCTTTTCAAATACTTCTTGTAAAATTTTCAGTAAGGATGGAAGACTGTCAATCAAGATGAACAACTGACATCCTTGACATAAAGTTGCTGGGATATCATTTAAAAAATTTCACCAAATGGAAAACAAAAACATGAAACCTCTTAGCAGCCATACTTAAACCAAGTTCTTTTATTCCTTTTACCTTCTGATGAAAGTCACAAGCGACTCTTGCATTCTGTCTTCATAGACATGATTCTTTTCCCTGCACATAATGCTGATCAATAGCTCCAACAACATCAGACTGCCTGATAGCTCCAGTGCAGATAAAATCTGCAAAAATACATTTTCTTTACTATATCTGTGACAAATAAAAAAGATGTTTAATCATCACTTACCTAAAACTAATATCTATAGTAAATATTTTGGTTTGAATGTACAGGTACCAAATTAAAACATGATTTCAAAATTAAAATTTCAACCTTTTCAAATACCCAGCTTTATTATTCACCAAATTTGAACCTAACAATACATGGTGGTTTTACATTTGGGTGCATTGACTCCAGAGCTTTTGAAAGAGCTGAAGTCAGGTGCACAATAACAGGTACCCAAACTGGCCCAATGTGACTGAAAGATCTTGAATTACTTTGCTCAGAGCCATGATATATTCTTGATATTTGGGGCTGCCCACTGCATATTCAGAACTCCTCAGAGGGAAGTGGTCTGCAACGATTCTGTCCAAACAAGCTCTGCAGAAGTGAAAAATTAATTTATTACATTAGAAGCTTTTTTACAGTTGGTAAACACAAATACTTAAACCAAAGCTATCAAACTTTAAAATCTTTTCATAGATGATAACCAGATAATAATGCTTTCGAAAATTTATGAATTTCAAAATAATTGTTTTATCACTATCATTGATTATTTAGTGCATAAATTCCTGGTCATATTTTTGTAAAAATTGTGTAAGAATCACAGTAAAGTTCACAAACATACACTACAAAGGAGTTTTAAGAATTCTCTGGGCAATAGAAATATCCAATACAATGTAATATGAGTTTTTAAATCAAGAGTTACAACTATTAAATCATTTCAAAACCAAAGATTAACACTTCATAAAATAATAAATGTCAGATGATGATGATTATTATTATTATTATTAAGCACTTACTTGAGTTGCTGTGTTTCTTTTTCTGGCAATTTGGCAAAGAACACAAGAAGATCAAGGACTTTGCACTGAAACAGTAAGAAGAGATCCATTCTTTTTCATATTTCAAAGAATAAGAAAATTAGAATTTCAGGGAAATTTAACAGAGCCTTTTGCACAGTGTGTCTTCAAAAAGAAAGTCAGAATTTTCATCAAAACCACTTTCATTTTTAATTATAAAAAATTAATTTTTCAAAACTGGCTTTGGAATGTTGTGACTTAGCAAAAACTGAACAACGCATGTCTTTGGATAGGCTTTAGCTTACTTCTCTAACAGAACAGTGGACATGAATTTCTTATCAATTTAATACAACTTACCTTAAAAAGCAGTGAGCTCTTGGTGTCAGTTAGCATACTCTGGTACATGGAGAACACACAGGAGAAAGATGGGTGTGTGGGATCTGAGACTACCTTGAGTTGGTGAAAAATAATATAACTGAATCATTTATTTTGGTTATTTATTTATTTATTTATTTATTTATTTATTTATTTATTTATTTATTTATTTTTGTTAAATTAATTATCAAATATATACAAACAACTCAAATAATCTTATAATCCAAATTTTGACTTTCTTCTTTGATAAAAGTTCCCCCTCATGGTTTCTTAGTTAGTGTTTAACAAAAATAAATAATAAATAATAATTATAATATAATGTAAACTCACAGCAACCAATTTTCAGTTAAAAAAACAAACACTAGATACAGATTCCAAGCATACTGGTATTTGCACAATTAAAACAAAGCATAGTAGCTGACATTATTGTTTCTGATTGTTGCACCAATAAATGAATCAGCCTAACAGACAGATAGTCAAAACCTTGTAGAGCTTGTGCAGAGATTTCACTTGTGTTTAGCTCTTTACACTTGTGTTATAATTCTTTTATACCTTGCCATTGATTAGAAGCATCTTTCTCAGCAAGTTCAGTGCAGACATTTTGACTTCCTGTGGACTGTCAGGGGCCCACCATTGCTGTAACTGTAACTGTGACCAGCAAGACAGTACCACATCCACCACAGTCTTGCCTTCTCTGTAATTATATATAAATTCATCTTGATAGAAATTTCGTGAAATCACATTCTCATCATCTTTGTAAAGCAGCATGTTTATAAGTAATTTTGAAATTATTTCCATGACACAAAACATAAAAAACATTTAGACAAAAAAAAAATTCTGAATGAATTGAAAAAGAGGCATTCAAATTGGGCATTTGATTAGAATGATGAGTTTTCTACCCAAATACTTTGCCTTTAAAAATGCCACTCTTGACTCTCTGACTTACCCCCCTCTAAGCTGCCTGTCCCTGCTAATTTGTTCCAACAAACTGGACAGGACACTGGACACAACACTGGACTCTTTGGATGCATAGTTTACCAACTCTGGGATGAAATATTTGGCTTCTTTCATCAGATACAAATTAATGGTACTTTGAAACATTGCATAGAAATTCTGTGAACTGTTTTGATTTTTGGTTTTGGTCTTGCTCAATATGGCACCAAGAATCTGGGCTGGCTGCAAGAGGGAAATGAAAACTACAAATATCACGTAAAAGGTGTGTGGTCAAATGGAAAATATATATCGATAGTTACTTTATTTTAGTCAATAACAACATATTCTGATTTTATATAGAATATAATTCAAACTTGAAAAGAACTTAAAGTTAATATCCTGATTTGTACATAAATTCATCATGAAACTGGGTCAACGTATCATCCATGTATATTCTAACCTTATCTGTCATGCTACAAGCAAGCTCCAACAGCTTCCTGGACAGCTCCAGTGTGGAAGGGCTACATTCCAGCAACCTGAACTGATCCTCTTCTGAAACTGCCTGTCATTGAATAATTAATACACGAGCATTTAAATTTAGATCCACTTGCACATGCAGCCATTTGCATATTTCTGCCCATTCAAGTATAAATAATATTTTCTCTTGAAAACTTTCATCATAAATTATGATTGAGAATAATCATTTAAACCAATAAAGGAACACACATTACCTGAAACAAAGTCTGTAATAAATTGTTTGAAACATTTTCTGCTGAATGTCCTCCATCTTTAAGAGCTGGCAGAAGAAAATCTGTCTTGTGCAACAGCTGATATCCTGCCACCAGGTGGCTATCTGTCATGTGGTCTTCACTTGGACCAGACAGTATGTGTGGCAATTTCTTCAGAAGGTTGTAAGAGCTGGACAAATGGATAATTACAATTATTTGATATGTTCTGGATCTGTATTTGTTACTACTGTAAAAAAAAAACACATTTACCAAGACTAATGACAACAAGAGACCTACTAGTGCAATCAACTACATTAGAGCTGATGATGAGAATTTGGTTTACTCACCCCGAGTCTAATTTAGACTTCAAAGTCCTCCTAAACATGTCTAATGCCTTGGGAGGAAGGTAGCGGCTGAATATTCTCAGAACCTGTTCCATCTTCAATAAATATAGATATTTTTAGATTTAATATACAAGAAGTAAATAATTTTTCTTAAGTGTAAATCTACTACAAATGAGAGGCCCAGAACCAGTTCAAATTAAATTAAGTTTTAAAATTTATAGTATTAAGTCACTGCAAGAGTAAATGAAAATTAAAAACTCATGAAATTTGTTGGCATAATGAAAAAAGAGAAGACATTTTTATGGAAATGCTTCATCTTATGACAACAATTTTTTTTCATTTTGTATATGCTAACTTTTTCTCATACAAATAATTAAAAAGTTATTGACAAGTCTAACAATGATACAGTTAATCTACAAGCTATAAGAGCTATGAATGTGACTGACCTGTTCTGGCAATTTCATCATCACCTCCACATCCCCCATGTTGAACCCCAGAGCACTTGGATTCAATACACAGTCACAGATCAATATCCAAAGGTCTGGGCACCATATGTTACTGGGAACCACCTGTGAGAAAAGAACCACACTATTTAATTCAACATTTCATTTCAACAATTTTAAAGATCACATTGAAAATAAACAGGCAGGTCAACCTACAAATATGGATTATGCCCACTTCCAAAAATACAAGGGATGAGAAAAGCAGGGAACAATAATTGTTAAATTCATGACAATCTATTTCATAGTCAGTGAGGAGTTAATATTATATACATATAACCTTAAGATTTCTAAATCCATTTAAAGATATTTCTTATTCCTGTAGATAGGGTAAAAGGTTAAAAAATAGCTTTGATTGCCTATTTCACAAACCTGTTCCAAATGACTCCCAGATTTTGAGATGGTGCTACACAGGAAATCCAACAAATGGACTATCACTGTACATTTAGACCTGAAATGAATATCATAAAATCAAGTGTCTGTGATAAATGTATGATATTTTCAACAAATCACAGTGAATGAGTGAAGTAGAGATCCCTCAATGCAATACAAAAACCCACCAAAAAAATACAAAACAAGATATTTTACAGAACTATTTGAAAAAGCACTTTCCTGAAGAGAACATTGCAAATGAGAGAAGGGAGGTAGTTGCCAGAGACAAAGTCTACATGTTTTGTTCATGTACAAAATTTTAAAAAATTCTAGGTATTTTTAAATACTTAAACATTTTTTGTCATCTTTATGGGATCAGTTCAGTTACTGTACCTATTGTACTCCTCTACTTCCCATGGTGTAAAAATTTTTCTGTCCAATCCTTTGGTAAACAAGTCTGCAGCCGCCTCTATGTCCTTCAAGGCCAGACTGGAGAGGAAATGACTTAGCACAAGGTAAATACAGGACGAATGCCCACCTGTAGAAAGCCAATGACAACATATTCTACTCAATTTGAATAATATGTAAATGTTGGTTATGATAAATTTATACAATTAGTTACTGCGAAATCATGCTGATAATGTGTATTTACACAAGGTAATATGTACATTTTTGTGTCAAGGTAATATGTACATTTTTGTGTCAAGGTAATATGTACATTTTTGTGTCAAGGTAATATGTACATTTTTGAGTCATGGTGAAATGTTTCTAATAAGCACACTATAACAACAATTACTGACTAAATTGATGATTAAACTTGTAAAAGAAAATGAACCAGGACAGGAACAATAGGATATACTATTGCAGTGAATAGCATAGCCATGTAATGACCATGCACACAAAATAGCGGCAACCTACCTGTGAAAACATCTTCTGGTCTCAGTAGGTTAGTATCAAAGGTCCATTTGTAGCATTCCAGGGCAGCCAGCACCATGTCATACCAGAGAACTGCATTCTTCACTGTAAACTGCTCCCCTATATCTCCCAGTGTATGGCACATCTTCAGGGTAAACCTGGTCCCTCCTAATCTGTAAGCTTCAAACCTGAAATAATATATTATTCAAAACGAATAGTACATAGTTTGTTAAGTAAGTGTATCATCTACTAGGATATAACATTACAAGTCTTTAGTATAAAGCATATATATAAATCAAATCTATCTAAAATTACTGGGTTGCTTCACAATAAGGTATTTGAAATACTTTAGGTTTTGTATAGGAGTCGCTGTGAAATCTTTTAATCTGTGAAGTCAGATTCACAATTTTGGGATTAAGTCACAACAGTTATGAACAACAAAGATCAGCTCACTCCACTAGATGTCAGATGGTAAGGAGATTCTATACAATACAATTCTACCTCTCCATAAAGTACTGGGGTCCACCACTTTCCATTTTCAAAAACTTTTGGAAAAAACCTTGGACGCTCTGAAATTCTGAAAAAGATCATTTAAATATTTTTTAAAATATTATTTTGATTTTACAAATTTTCAGGTTATTTGGATTCAACATAAACAATCCTAAATTTTAAACACCACAATACAAATGAAATAAATACTTGCCTACAAATTCATATTTCTACAACAAAATGTCAGGGTGCCACCTGAACCATTACTTTAAGACCAAAAGTTGATCCTAAATTAAAAGCAAAAAAAATTCAAATTGCCTTCTTTGATGTAAAATGAATCAGCAGTTGCAGTAATCCACTAAAATAAAAAAAAACAACAAAAATTTAAACCAACAAATATTTCATTTCAGTTGACTAGCTACAGAGTTTATCCTCAATTTTTGGTCATAAAATAAGACCGACTTTTGATCTCAATTTCTTTAAAAAATCAAAACCCTAGTCCATTATGCCATATAAGTGACATCTCCTAGTTTGTCAGTCTTTCATTAATATTACCTGGGACACAGGGAGCCAGCTTGTACACCAGCATCATAGAAGAGTGCCTGCATTCTGTTTGTGGTCGTCCACATTGCCTCAGCAACCAGCGCACACAAATATCTAAAGTAGCTTTGTTCCAGGTTCTAAAAAAAATCATCAAATACAGAAGGACAGAATCAAATTCTACTTCAAATTCTACTCATTTGAAATCTATAGCCAAAATCCAAAATGACAAATTAAAAATTTCATTAGATTCAAAATAGCACTTTTATTGAGAAGATTATATACATACTTGGGTTTTCTCCTGATTTTACTGTCTTTGCAGAGTAGAGCTGCTTTGTTCACTATGATTCTTTCAAGGTGGTTCAACACTTGGACACCCTGTTCTTGTGTTCCTAAAGACTTGTCGTCATGGTGTGCCATGGCCAAACTCTCAATGAAAGTCTCTAGGATTTCAAAGGTGAAGATGTCAAGAAGCACCTCATCTTCTCTAAAAGAGAAAGGATAATATGTTGAATCAAATATATTAATGACATATCAAACATATAACAAATGCATATTGACTAACTGCCAAGAATGAGAATATTTTTAATAGGTATGATATAAGTATAATTTTTTGCTTAATGGAAGTTTTATCTTAACAAGACAATGGATAAAAGTATGTTTTCCTCCAAAATACTACTTTTGTATATAACCACTTTTGACCTGAAAAACTACTATTAGGACAGAAAAACTGAGTGCAGAAAGAAATTTTACAAATTTCTTTAACATTGACCGAATGTAAATGGTCCAATTCTCAATTAATTCAAAAGTATTGAGCATACATGGTATCTTTCATGAAGGTGTCTCACCTGAACACTCTGTAGATGTGGTTGAAGGCCAATGCTGCCCCAAGTCTCCTGAATGGACTAGGGTGCAGAGCAAAACTGTAGATACGCTTGAAGATAGACTTAGGAATGTGAGGGTTTTTACGCAGTTGCTGAAAAAAAAAAAGAAAAATTATTCTAATAGCGTGAACTTGGGAATATCAGGTTTTTTTACTCAGTTACTAAAAAGAAAAAAAATCAAATAATCTTTCTTGCACTATAAAGTCCATGTTAAAGTGGCACACATTAATCTTTCATATTAACAAAATTATCTTCATGCTTTTATTGAACATAACATACAACACTATCTTGACATGCAGAGACTTGACATAATTTCTCAATTTTTTCCTTTCTGTGATGGAATAGCATTTTATAATCAATGGACTGAATCTTTTTACAAATTCAATATAATGAAGTAATCTTTCCCTCTTTTCTTAAATGTCATTTTAGTATTTTGAAAACTTACAGCAGGTGATGTTTGTTTCAATGCCCATTTGAGGAATTCTTCAATACATCTGGCACAGAAATCTCTCAGAGATGCATTGCTGGGATCAATAAGCCCCTCCTGAAAACAGAAATGGATTTCAAAAAGGTATAGTTTCCCCAATCAACACATGTAATCTCATTCCCGTAAAGTGTTTTGACAGACATCATGAGAAAATATTGGAAAACAATAACTCTGATTTCAGCTGATTATTGATAAGTGTGATAAGCAAAGCTCCTAAAATTATCAATTAATAGCAAAATTTATGTAGAATTTGATGGTTCATTACCATCTTGAAAAACATTTCAATGGAATGATATTTTATGCACAGTTTGTAAAACGTTAGAAAGTTCCCAGCCCTGGAAGCCTTCCAGATGCTAGTATTTAATGCACACTAAAATCAGGGCATTCAACACCGCACCTGGGTCACATTTCATGTTCACTTTTAGAGCAAGGAAAGCAGAAATGTTTAGTTATTAGGAGCACATATCAGTTAAACTGTACTTGGAGTCTTCTTATATACAAAGATAAAATGTCAGGACTTAACTATTTACTCAAAACAAATTAATACTAGATTTAGCCTTATTACTGTGCTCCTGGTTAGGGATTCTGCCCCCCTTGCTTTAAAGCAGTTTTCATTTCATTTAAAATTAGTTTTTCATTTATGAGTTGTTCACTTACCATGACAGCATTAAGCAAAGCTGCTGTTTCTGGATTTTCAAAGACTTTGCTTCTTGTAAACCAGTGAATGAGTTGCATGGTGAGTGGTTCAAACAGCTGCCTAGCAACCTGCAAGTCGACAACGAGTGATATACTGAGATTCATCTTATATGCCTCAATTATCAACAGTTTACAGAAATCAAGTATAAAGGAAAACTATCCCCAACATATTAAGAAAACACAAATCAGCAATGGCATTCTTTTCAACAGAATGAACATTCATTTTTTTCTCACCAGTTCCACATCACAAGCTAGTTGCAGCATAGCAGGAAAGACATTCCTATACAGTCCATCTAGAGGATGACGGCCTTGCTGACCCTCTGGTTGCTGGACACTGCGACCAAGCATGTACAACACCATCGAGTGGAACAGCTCACAGGCGGCTACTTTGGTCTGGCGGTCACTGGACAGAGTGGCCAGCTCAACCACCCGTGGCAAAAAGGGATCTGCAATGATATATAGAGGTTTAAACTAACAGAGCAATATATCACAAAATGACTATTTCAAACTGACTATTTCATATCTATTTTACAGTTTGTTGAAAAAAGGTTTTGTCACAAAAACCTGCAAAAGAGAAACATCAGAGAGTTATATAAAGTGGTTGATTTTGATACAAGAACGTACCTAGGTACAATGCTGCTTTTACATCCATGAATGGCATATCAAATTTGAGGTGTTTCTCTTGGTCCCAGGCTACAGCTATTTTGGCAATGTCCTCAGATGTACACTGAACCATGGCAGCATTGGTGGCACCACCTAAGTTCCCTAGAAACTTCACTATTCTCTGCTTCAGCAATTCTAACTGGGAACTTTCTTCCTGAAATATCATGGTTATGTCTTATATGATTCCTTCTAAGCAATTAATTCATACAGAACCCTCAATCTCCATGAAACATAACAGCAAAATGCTGTCTTTTTTATAAACAATTAAGCAATATATTATCTGTTTATATACTAAACCTGCTCATTTCTGAAGTATGTTAGCACAACCCATACATTGATTTTAATTTAAGATTATGGAATATAAAGAAGACAAATACTAAGTATTGCCAATGTTATGATGACAATCATAAAATATTTCTAAGACAACTCATTTTTGTGAATATTCTGCACATAATTATAAAAAAAGTTTGCTGGCCAATACTTCTTTCTTCAACAGCCTGACAATGATGTTAGAAATCAAGATATATATCATGAAAAAATCTGACTAACAATAAAACCACCTATTAACAAAAACAAAACAGAAAATGCATGTTCTTCGAAGTCAATTTTTAATGCAGGGAATGTGAAAATGAACCTGCTACCTTTGCAACTGCTGGCTTCAATAACTTTATAGGCAAGCCTTTCTTTCTGCTATAGCTATGGCCCTTTGGTTCCATGATTAGTGTTGAGGGGGAATTCGTTTCATTTCCAGCTGAAATGTAAAAATACATAGATAAAAATCATATAATAAAAATAATATCCAAAGATTTCTTAAATCTCACATTGATATGCTGTTCAATACACAGACTTATTTGTTACAACACACATACACACACACCTTGTTCAGACTGTAACTTGAGAAAGTCATCCAGACAGGGCAGGATGTCCTGGTAATGTGGCTGCAACAGGTGGTTAGGGATGCTGTCCCTCCAGAACTCAATGGCCTCCATCCCTTCTACAGCAAGAGGCTGGTAACTGAGCCCCAGCTTGAAGGTGATCTAAAGAGCATGGCAGAGGCAGCGAGTGAAAAAACTGCATGGGTACCAAAAAATAATACTAATATAACATATATAAACAAAAAATAATACTAATATAAAGTCAACAAAAAGCTTATTTCATTATCCTATTCACAGCAGTCAAAAGGTGGTTGGAAAAAACTGTCAAGATGGTGAAAAGGTCACACTTAATCTGACAAAGACAGCAACAATTTTTTTTTTTGCAATTTAGAAATGAGTAAAATTTAAAATGAGACTTGTCACTATAAATAAAACACCTGGGTTTTTACCTTCAGTGCTGGTACAATGGTGGGAAGATCTGCTATTACCAGCTCTGGAGGCAGGGCCAGAATGAAAGACAAACAGGAGGCCAGCAGGTCATCCTTGTACTGCTTTATTCTCACTAGAACCTGCAAATTGTAGCAGTTTGATGTATTAAAATTAAAATATATTTCACCTTTTTGTACCTGATAAAAAACCTGGTAGTTATTTCATTGGAAAACAATGTGAATTAAAATAGAGAATATATCACAAATGAAATTAGTGAAATATATTACAATTAAATCTACAATTTTTAACACAAATTGATTATTCATAAACAGATGGAAAATATGTAGCAAAATAGTGAATACAACCAACTGACATGTAACATGAATAACCTCTTTAGTAAATTTTGAAAAAAGCAAAAAAGCTGTCTCTCTATCAGTCCCTATTTTTTCTTCTACAATCATAGAGTTCTCTCCTCCATCTTGATCCCTGCTCAGGCTGATGTCCTGTCAAAGAAAAATACTGGAGAATACTAACGTAAATATAACATGCTTCCCAAATAAATTAATATTAAAACATAAACTTTTAAAAATATAAAGAGAGCTATAATTTATTTTTCAGAGTATACAGAATAAAGGATCATTTTTAAACAAAAGGATCTTAAGAGAGAGGAATGCAGCGCTTCTCCATATATGTACCACCAGCCAAAATGGCAAACAAGTATAGAAATCTCGTTATGACTACGAGCCTGCTGGTAGGCAACACTATGACATTATTTGTAAAGTAAAACATCTGGTTTTCCATTTCATAATTGGACCTGAATAAATCTGATGTGCTGAAAAGATATTTACCTTAAAGTATGCCGTTTTTCGAGTAGCATGCATACAAATAGCCAGCAACTTGTAGAAGCCACTGACGAGAGGATACCTAAGAAAGTTTATCATCATACAAGTAGGAATCTGGTATGTGAGATGAACATTTTTGAAATATGTTTTCTATTCAAATAAACATTTCAGTCATTTAAATGACAACCAAAATGCAGTGCAATTTTATCCAAAATATTGAACAAGATGGACAGTACTTATGTACACAGAATAGTAAAAATATCTTAGCCATTAAAAATCATGAAAAGGACACAAGAAAACCCCTTACTGTCATGACATTCAACTTTCTTTCGTGCAAATTCAGAATAAGATAAAAAGTTCAGTGTTACTGAGGCTATCTAATTTAAAGGTAATTAAATTTCAGGAGAAACACAGATATAAACAAGTACTAACTTCGTTGACATCACAATGAGTTGATGTCCAAAAGTGAAAACCCATCTTTTAAACAAGGCACAGTACTGGTCTGTGTGGAGGTCTCTGAAATGTTTAACACAGATATATACCTAGTTTGTATACACATAAATTTCCATGATTCTATTTCTGAGTTAACAACATCACAAGCAAAAATATTACATCATTGCTCACACCACCCACTAAGTGAACCAGCACTGGTAGCAAAAACCCAATGAATAGGGCAAAACATCCATCTTTATAACAACACTGTATATTCAGCAGTAGAATAACAAAAATTTGAACAATCTACATTAACATATGTTCAACAAAGAAATTTCAGCTACTGATAACTGAAAATATGTTGGCTACATTTAAAATACACTTAACCAACAATATTGGACTGGTCCAATGTTAGCAATAAAAGGATATTTGTTAAAAAGGTGCACCAAAGTAAAGTAAAAGTAAATTTAAAGTAAAAGTTATTCTTGATAAGAATGACTTTTATGGTTACCAAAAGTCATTATTTTGGCTTTCACATTGATACTGTAATAACTTTTTAAAATGCAAATTCATTCAAATTATAATTATATCTTTTAGAGATGTTATAATAAACTAAATCAAGATTCAACTTATGACATGAAGTGGCTGTGGTGTTTAAATAACTAAAAAGATTTCAATCTTACCTGCTAAAATCAACTAGATTGATAAAGACTTGAAAATCTTTGGGTTTTGAAGCCTGAAGGCCAGATACAGGGTCAGAAGAAGCTAAAAATGGTGTTACTGGACGACCTTTATCAGCAGTGCCAGCACTGTCACCCTGAAAAGTGTTCAATCTAGAGCTAAAAACATGCATGTAATTTACCTTAAACTCAACAAATGAATGGATGAGCAATACTTGAACCAAAAGATTTCTATCATCTTTAGAATACTTTAAAACCATTAACCTGTTGAACTTCTCACAAAAATATCCTTCAAATATGTTTTATCAGTTCTTTTCATTGAGAATAGGTTGAGCCAAATATATTTTTTATTAATTGCTTTTTCATTTTCTGTACAAATATTGCTTCATGGATAGTTATTCAATGACCTTAAAAGGAAGTTAATTGTCTCTGAGACATAACAACTACATGTAATAAGAAAAATTCAAGACAACAAAATAAACTACAATCAATCCCTTTAAAATTCCATTCTAATATATGAAAAGATTTCTTTAATTGGTTTTCCAACCGCAACTAAAATTCTATGTCTGATTCTGGAACTGTCAGTTACCAATTTGGTGCCATTAAGAAAAAGTGATTTTATGAAAAATCCTTCTGCATACAAGACTTATCAAATAATTTATTAAGGGGATATCATAGAAAAGCAAATGTTTGCTACCTGGTCTGTATCCTCACTCCCCCTGACTGAAGTCAGATCCAATTTGCTTAGAATCTTCAATGTAGATCTGACCAGTTCATCATAGATTGCCTGAGTCAAGGCAGATTTCTCGTCAGGGGTAAGTTTTGAGTGAACCTACAATATACAAAAAGACATTTTATTTCAAGCATGGCAGTGTGCTCCTTCAGAAGTATTTAGAACTATGGATCTACATTTTCATAAGCAGAAAATGTAACAAAACCAAGAGTTACCAAATTGAATAGGAAACATTTTTCATTTTTTAACACAATGGGGCAAAAGTAAAACATGCTGTGATGCTGTAAGGCACAAAAGATTAAAGTCCCCCCCCCCCCCACACACACACACAATAATAAATAATAACACACTTTTAAATGTGAACTCCCTAACAGCATATTCCAAAAATCAAGATGGTCCTTGTAGGTTATCTTTTTTTCTGATTCCATCTGCATCTCCATGTCCACTTCTGCCTCTACTTCACCCAAATCTGTGGCCACTGGGTGCGAACATGTCCTAATTAATCCTTGATAAACTGAAATTAATGAATTAATGAATTTATTCAGTTATTTATTTAAGGAAATATATGCAGAATGAAAGGGGAATTTGTAAGTTGCTACTAGATCACTCTCACAATGAGTTAATTAATAAGCTTAATCAAAATCAAAACAAGCACATACACTAACATGGATACTCATAATTTGTAGATACGCTTAACGTTTATGTTACTCTAATATTTGTCTTACTTTATGTTTTCAAACATATTGTTCATAATCATTATTTCTGCGGTGCATTTGCTTACAATAAAATTATTATTATTCTTATTATTCATAACAGAATTTGCTTCTTTTAGAATGCATTTGATAAAGTTTGAAGAGCAAACAAATATATCAAAACACAAACTAATACTACAGCACGACTCTTCACAGATCATTTGCAATACGCCAAAGAAATGACAACAAAAGTCTTAAAATGTCTTCAAACCCACCTACTCTTCCAAGAAATATTCTCAGAGTTGGTCCTTTAGAAATGAGTGCATGGAAGATTCCAAGAATGGACTGGACAGCATCAAGTTTCCTCTTTTTGTATAAACTAGGAAAATGTTCTGTCAGACATACAACCAGTTTCTCCAAAGAAACAAGGAAAGTATCCGAAACCTAAATGCACAAAGAAAAATGACACATTTCATATGTATTATTTCTATATCATATATTTCTCATCCCACTGTAAAATATTACAGAGACAAAAAAGATGAGAGGACAACAACAACAACATTTTAATATTAATATTAAAATATTCAAAAACTACTGATTAAAATTAACTATCAATTAATATTAAAAATAAAATATTCAAAACTATTGATTAAAATGGTTCTGAAAGATGAGGGTGCTTTCTTTATCTTTTCTGAAGCATATAACTGAAACTAACCTCCTCCATTTGTTCAACAATTCTGGCCAAGGACTCTATGAAACTGGGAAGATTGTACACATTGTCCACTTTCAATTCATTTTTGCTGTAAAACAAATATCAAAATACTGAGCTGAAGCCATAAGCTCTTAAAAACACATAAAGGCATACAGTGCACATTCATACAGCAAAAATACAATTGATATTCCTAGAAATGCTAACTTTTGTAACCAAGGTACATAATATTTATAACTGTTAAGAAAAGTACAATCTATGAAGCTCTTTTTGAGTTCTAAATTTTAAAAAAAATGCCATCATGAATGAAATTCATCAGTCCCTATTTCCATTACAAGAGAGATATATAAATGTCTTATGCACACCAATTGTATGTTTTTATTTTTTGCATAGCAAAAACAAACATGTCTGTAGATTTTAAAACACTGGTTAATCTCATAAACAAGATTGCAGGGAGATATACGCAGAAGAAAAGAATGAGATATAAACCAAAGACACCACCATTTTTACAGGGGATAAAAATAAGTGTCTTGTTTATTTACCTGAAAAATATTTGCTCACTTCTCTGCATCATCTCATTGAACATGTACTTCACATCTTCTGCTGTCATGTGAAACTTACAGGGCTAAAATTTAAACAATCTTTATCTATACTGAAAAACATACATTCATTATGTCCAGATTCTTACTTTCTGATATCCTCTTGATCACAGACTAAAGCACATTTTATGCTGGTAGTAGATACAACTTCATTTACAAAACAAAGGCCCATTGAATTTAACTGAAATCTAAATTTTGTGTTATTTAAAGGAGGGGTCCTCTTCTAGTCATCAAAAAAAAAAAGTCAGCAGTCACGTGAGACACTAGTGATCAATTATAGGTCTCAGGATGAGAAGCCAGCTTTGTACTACATTGTAACGAAACACCATATGTCAACCACTACATTCTGTGAATCGAGTAGAAAGATTTGATTCTTACTGCTGCAAATGCTCCATATCCTTTGACAGCTGAGGCAATCTCATTTTGCTTAGCATGGGGGTTGTCCAGTGTTTCTCTAAACTGACGGATGAAAAACTGAAAAGAAACAATGGGCACAATACAATCCAGACACTAGCAATCAAGTTATTTTGAACTCCTGTAAATTTAAGAAAGTTTTCAAAACTTAGATACAATCCATTACAAATAAATATATGCAAGTGCTATATACTGCAATGCTGTAAGAATTAAGGTATAACACCTGCAGTGACCTTCAACATCAAAATGGCATTGGTTGAATTGTAAAATTTAGGAAGAAAAATGTGAACATACTGCAAATGCAGCTCTATCTGGATGTCCTTCCTCTGCTTTGGTTGCAAGCATCTCAGCCATCTGAAACAGAACCGTTATTCTGTAACATAATTTCTGTAGTAGTCTCTCTCTCTCTCTCCTGAAAATGACTGTCTATACAGCCCATTATAATCTTAAAAAATCAATTCTTATGAAAATACAATGTAAACAGGAAACTTTGAGCCCACTTTCTGTGTGGATTTGTCATATTATTAATTCACTTTCTACAGTTTCTAAGATTATTAGTTTAATGTTTGTGAAGGTTGTCATGCTCCAAGATCGTTTCTTCTCTGCTGATGATATAAACACGATACTACCTGTTTAAAGAATGCCTCCAAAGCCTCCATACCCAGGGAAGATACATCTTTGTTGTTGTGTTGGCTCCAAGCTAGCAGAACAGAATACAGCCTCTAAATAAACAAAAAGAAAACAAATCGCATATAGATGCAGAATATACCCAATTACTGGCATATGAAATATCTGTTTCTAAACTTAAATAGAATTCCACAAGACTTAACCTTTAGAAGGATTATGCAATATTTTAACATGGATGATAGTTGTGGTTAAGTGTCATTCTCTAGAATTTCTATATTAAAATTCATTTTTATCTAATTCATACCTCATGATTTTCATAAATAAACTGGCTGAACTGAGATGCATGCCTCTTTAGAAGAGTGAGGGCTGCCCTCGTCAAATCATATCTAGCTGTTTCTTCCAGATTGAGAGCCATACGAGTACATTTAAAGATATCATAGGAATGTTTTCCTGAAAAAAATCAATAATCATCTTATTAACTTAATGGTAATATATAACAACTGAATGAGACAAAAATGTTTAAATTTATAGACTTTCACAATTCAATATGTGATTTTAGATATTTAATTAGGCAGTTATGCTAAATACCTTCTTCTGCAGACTGTGTGAAATTGGTCAAAATGCTGGACAATGCCTCCAAGCAACCTGTCATCACTGGGATCTCAGGCTTGCCTGTCTTTTTGTTCATCTAAAAAAACATACTCGGTATTACATACATTGTACCCAATCATGTGATGAACAAGTTTTAATTATAGGGAATGAAAAGCCAGACATATGGATATACATTCCTGATTAATATTCATTTTCCAATTTATTTCAGTCCCTACTGCATATTTCAAAGTTACTGTGCATGCTTAAGTATTTTGAAAAATTTTTAAATTGAACTTTCTAATTTAAGATCAAAATTGCAACTTCAGCCAGAAAATTACTTACTACTTACCAAATTCATCTATTCTAAAAAAACTTTAGACATAAATATGTGTATCAAGTCCAAGTTTGGAAATGGGGGTAAATGGTCAGTATGTTTAGTCATATCAAGAGACAATAAAACAGTGCACAGCTACTAGTACTTGCCTCTGCCTGTAAAGTCCGGACACAGAGATCAGTAAGCCGCTCAGCATAATTCACCATGCCTTCAGGGTAGACTTCAGCAAATATCCCAAGCAATTTATACAGTTCACGTTTCACTGAAAAATGAAAACTATCATGAACAAATTGAATGAATCATACATAAATCCTTGAATTTGGGGAAATTAATCCCCAGGAAGAAAATAAATAACTAACTGTAACTGGATTGTTTGGAAAATCTGTCATTGTAGCATCACTGAAGTATGTGTTGCAATATATCTCTGAGTTTAGCATTGAAAATTTTAGAAAATAGCTTAGCAGACCTATTTGGCTGTAAAAATATCTGAAATACCTTATCTTCAAACAAATTTATGACTGGCAGTGTTCAAGTTTGTTGAAATAGGTTAAATCATCTAGTTATGCAGCTAAAATAAATTTAATCCCAGAGTGAGTGCATGCTTACCTGATGCCTGGTGTTTTGTTTTTCTGGACAATTCCATAAAGAAAAGCTCTATCATTTCCCTCATATTCAATTCTTCACTCATTTGGGAGCCCTCTGTCAGTTCTAGCAACTAATAAAAACATTCTACATAACAATTTTGACATTAAACAAGCAAAAAATAGTAAATCTGGTATTCATTAAGTCATTTAACAAAATCAGGAGTGGATAAAACAAAATTCAACAACCAATGGTCAATATCAAGCTAAATACATCACTCTAAATTAACAAAAATATATTCTCATCACAAGTCAAATTTACTTAAGAAACTATTCATCACTACAACACATAGGTAGTAAAAACCTCCAAGATATATGTTTATTAGCACATTGCTTTCATGCCATACTAACTTTGATCAATACAGGAATGACAACTTTCTTGACTGCAGCTTTTTCCTCACGAATAAAGAGGGTTATGCATACATCCTAAAAACAATTTGAAAAGAATTTTAAAATGGGTGTTGATGAAGAAGTACATGAAACTGCATGATGCATTTTTCACTTTTTTCTTTAATACTAACCTTTTTATCTTATTTCTACTTATTACTTGAATAATTTTTTCCAAGTGTTTTGGGGAACTTTATATAATTCTGTTTTCAAGTATTGAAACTACTGAGAAATGAAAACTAGTAGTGAATCAAATACCTTGATGTCTACAGCATAAGGCAGAACCTTTTTCTCAGCTCTCTCCATAAACAAACACAAGGTTTCAAGAATTGCTGTCTTTGTACTGTCATACTGGAAATTGAAAGTAATTGAAACTGAATTTTAGATATTTTTATATAATAAGCACAGATTATGATCTTATATATCTGAGAATTAGAGGTCTGATATAAAATTATTTTGACCGTCGGATCGATGACATCATCTTCAAACATACTTTGATACTGACCAAGCATGCAATAGACTTAAACTTTTGGTCCATATATACCATTTTGCAGACCTGAGAAAGGTGATATCTATCTCGACTGCACCTCGGTCAATGCCATTCTGACCTTAGGTAAAGTCAATAATTATACCACTTTTCATAAGTACAGTACTTCTTCAACAGTATTTGTTCTGGATTTCAGCCAAAATATACTCATTGGGCCACATCTTTACACCATTATGTGTAACTGGTTCTTTGTAAGTTTGTGACAGACTTCAACATGGTACTGTACCTCAGCCTGCTTCACAACTTTCTTCACAAATGAAACTAGGCCTGTATCCTTGTTGAACAAAAGTGACGAGCAGTAATCTGTAAGAAAAGCCAAAAGTAAAATAAATTAATGAAAAAAATCATGTTAAATAAAAGAGTTCGGCTCTTCTTTAAATACCATTTTATTTTACAACAGGGGGGTTTGAGACCTTAAAGGTACAATGTAGGAGATGGAATTGATCACTGGGAAAGAGGATCTGAGTGTGAGTGTGTATTCACTGAAAAGATGGGGAGGAATATAGTTTATTCACTGGGAAAGATGGAGAGGATCTGGAGTGTATATTCACTGGGAAAGATATAGAGCTAGTATCTTGGATGCATATTTACTGGGAAAAATGGAGAGGATGTAGAGTGTACATTCACTGGGAAAGATGGAGAGGGTCTGGGGTGTATATTCATTGAGAAATATGGAGAGGATCTGGGGTGTATTGACTGCCACTGGGGTTATTCACTGTGAGAAAAAATTAGGAGGATCTGTTTCCACCCACACTGATCTGATGCACTGTGCACCCCACGTAACATTCCGCCAATTTTTAGGTGTACTGGTACAAATGAAAGCATGGGAATATTTTCATGATGATCGAAAGTTTAACCTCATGATTTCTTTACTGGCAAAGTATGAAACAGATTTATTACGAATGTCGTATAATCTACACTCAGACTACGTGACTAGTGCAAGTATAGTTTAGCCTCTAATACGTTTACTAGATAAGGAAGTTCGCTCACCTGTCTCTCTGTCCGACGTTTCCTTCAGACACAGGTTTGCTATATCCCTGACCAGGTCGAATGTTTTCCTCCCTCCGCGTGCATCTTCTTCTTCTCCACCGACGCAGGAATGTAGGGTGCAAAGCAAATCTTGCAAATTACCAGCCATTACTTCCTACTGTATTATCTTTCACATGTTTGGTCTGTGGGCACGCACCGGCAGGCGGGTTTGTCGACCGATATGTAAACACAGACTAGAATATCCCGCTAGAGGGCACCTTGATCATATCATACCCAAGCAGTCTGTTCCTTTTTCATGTCTCTCTCACCCAGGGGCTAATTCAAGTTTTAGTATGAAATAAACAAACATATCTAGGTTTCCTCATTTTGTCTATATAAAAGAAAGGAAAAGAAACGGAAGAAAGAAAATAAAGGATAGCAAAGTAAAGAAAAGGGCTTAATTCAATTCTGATCGACTCTACACATGAAACTGTACTGTACATGACTATAGTAGAGATTGGTACTCAGATTGATCAAATACACATCAAAAAGAGACAAGAAAAGAAAAGCTATTGCTAACGGATACTTCACAAAATTGGCCCATATTAACCTCCTCGTGCAATTGTATTCCAGTATATTATCATTATTTTCATTTATTTATTTATTTATTTATTTATTTTTTATCTTTTTTTTTAGCGGGAGAGGTTTCCCGTCCAGCTAACACAAAACGTTTTGATAACGTTACCACAGGGTTTCCTATTATATATTGCTTAGACCATCAGCAAACATAAAACAATTTACAAAACTAGCATGATCACATACTAACTTGTTTAAATACGTTCTCATGTACAATATGCAAGCAGTGGTCGCGCCGATATCAAAGAGGTTCTGATTAGTCGGCAGTCAAGGTCGGCAATCGCTGTTGGGCCGCAAGCTGTTTGAACTCACCTTACAATATTGAGGTTGGGGTAAGTCGCCAACTAGAGTGGTGCGGATTTTCGAACCTTAATTCTGACTGTTGTATATGGTACGTACATACCCGAACTAACCGCCGTGATGAAAAGCTTTCATAAATTAAAATACTGGGGCGGATCCAGGATTATTTGAAGGTGGGGTCCGCGGATGCAAAGCCGACCCCCCCCCCCCCCCCATTTGACGTGGGGTTAGGGGCCCGTAAAAGGGCCCGAAAAAAATGGTGTTTTAGAGGGCGAACGGTGCCATTTGGTACGGTTTAGAACTATGATTTTAGCTGGTCAAAATTCTAATTTAAGAGGCGACCAGAAATCGAAGGGGGGGGGGGGCAGGACCCCATTGACCCTCCTCTAAATCTGCACTATGTATTTATATTCATTACTTTCGGGAATGATTTACCAAAAATGATTTCAAAATACTGTAACGCACTTCATGAAAATAATAAATGATGTGTTTTAAAATTACCTTGATAATTGTTTGGTGTTTATGATGAACTATTGAATTGTTTTAATTGCATTTTAAGGAATACATTCTCATAAACTTGGTCTCAAGGCCAGCTAGCACAGAAGTGAATTAGTCCAGAAGTGGAATGGAGTGAGTACAGTAAATTACCTAAAATAGTACGTCACAGACATCTGATCCTGTCCATATACAGGTTCAGATCTGACGATATGTCCAAATAGAAAAGGTGGGATGAGTCCAGGCTGTCAGAAGAGGTGTAAGGTGGGGCGATTCCATTCCATTAGAGGGGTGTCAAGTGGGGCGATTCTATTCCTATGGAGGGGTGTCAGGTGGGGCGATTCCATTCCTATGGAGGGGTGTCAGGTGGGACAAGTCCATTCCTATGTAGGGGTGTCAGGTGGGGCAAGTCCATTCGGATGGAGGGGTGCAGGTGGGTGAGCCTATTCCAATCGAGGGGTGTCAGGTAGGTTGAGTCTATTTCATTGGAGGGGTGTCAGGTGGGTCAAATCCATTCCATTGCAGCGGGTGTCATTTGGGGCAAGTTCAATTCATTTAAAGGGTTTCAAGTTTAAAGGGATAATAACTCTTTGTTTTTGCCAAAAAATGAATTTTCCTGGAGTAAACAACAATTTCCCCACACTTACCAATGGTTAATGAATCTATTTTTACATTCAAAGTTAGTCCCTGGTTTTTTTTTCTTAACAGTTTGGTTTTTTGTTAAAATCTCTTAAGAGATTATAACAGAGTATAGCCATCAATGGAGGTCATGTGGTCTGAAGACAAGCTCAGATATCAGAATAATAGCTATAACTGCCGTTTTGTGGTAAAACAGAATATGTTATATTTCTACGAGTTGCTCACAATGTTTTTATTGTGAAATAGAGATCTCATATGAAGAGTTATTATCCCTTTAACTATTCCACATAAAATATGAAAATCAACATTATTTACTGCACATTTAGAAATTTATGAAATTCCAAATTGGTCACAAAAATACTTGAAGGGACCCGAAATATAATTGAAATATTATTTCTTATTATCTCGTTTTGGTTCAGAGACTAAATTCAATCTATAAATGTGGGTTGTTGGAAACGGTTTTCTTTTAGTGTGTAAAACAGTTTAAATGTTCAAATTAAGTCATTTACAAAATACTGGGCATATTGTTAAACATTTACAACTAGTTCATTTTAGATATCTGTAGGTACCACAGAAAAATGTCAATCCCCAAAACGTTAATGAAAACAAAATTTACAGATCAGATTTAGCTGATTCAATACGAAAGTCCTCAAATACGAAATAGTGTTTCTCATTACCCATGCCATTACTTCTATCTTTATCATCAAAATTTCATTTAAAAAATTAAAAAGGACGAATAACAAAATATTTATTTCATATAATAAATGTACGAAGGAACGTATAATGAATTTTTTCTCTTTTAATTATATTATATATATTTTTTCATTTCCCTTATCATTATTTTTGTCATTTGGCTTTAAAGCAAGAATTACTGTAAGGTAAGAGAGATATTAAACAATAAAAAATATACTGAGCTCACAGTATTTTTATTCACATATCAGCAAAAACAGAAAATATTCAGAGCCTATAATTACTTATATATATTTAGCAAGTAACTTATAAGATTTTTATGAAAGCAAAAAAAAAAAAAAATATATATATATATATATATATATATCCATTCAAAGTATAAGAGATGTATATATTACAAAATGTATAAAAAATAAATATATAAATATGAATAATAATTTACACAAAGAAATATGCAAATAAAATTGATGGGATATTTTAACAGCATATTTAGCAGAGTACAGTAAATGTTCAAAATTGTGAAAATTGAAAATTAAGTGAGATAAAATGACTGTATCAAAGGTGTGTGTGTGTGTGTGTGTGTGTGTGTGCGTGCAACAAGTAGAACATGGTAACATAAGTACTGGTACATAAACCATTTAGCATATCTAGGTATACAATAATGTTTATTAAAAATACAGGAATCCGATTATACATAAATGAAATACAAAAGAAAAATTGGATTTCAAATATTTCATCAGAAATACATGGGTAAATCATGATATTTACAAGGTTGTGATCACATGTATACTCGAGAGGTTTGTTCACTATTGCATCTCTCCATATTGATACAGGGAACGGTTAGTTTATCACAGATAATAGTTTTAAAATCTTTAAAGCAATGCAAGATATGGCAGTAGAATTTTCCACTTGTGAAATGATAAGATGAAATGGCACTTCAAATACTTATTTACAAGTTATAATTAAAAATGGGGGGGGAGATACACTGGGCCATGTGCCTCCTCTACTCCTCCTTAGTTTCTGAGTTATCTCTTTTCTCCTCCACCCCCCCCCCCCCAAAAAAAAAATATATATATATTTAACAAGCTAAACAAGACAAAACTAGGTAATCATTTCATTCCTGTGCCCTACCTACAGTAAAATTGTCCTTACCTGTTATCTTATATTTCCAAAACCTCACTCCCTACCACCTGAGCAAAATCCTAGTCCAAAAATATACACTTAGATTAGATGCAAAACATCGACATTTCAATTAACACAGTATACTTGCAAAACATCAAAAGTTCAATCAATACAGTTTACTATCTGATATGTTTTCTTTCACGTGGATGAATTGGTTCCTTCCTTGAAGAGCAGGCTAATCTCTTCCCACAATTGCCTGCAGTAGTTTCTTGTAGTCTCCAGAGCAGTCACTCTTAATCCAGTTCCACAGAGTCTGCCCTGTCAGTGCAAGGAATGCTGCCTTGATCTGAACCATATCAATCTAGAAAAAAAAACATAAAAAATTTTAATACATTTTTTTATATTTTTTAAAGAGACTTGTGCTCTATTGACTAGTAGGTAAAAGAGGCATTAGGTACACTTAACTAAGACCATATGTGTCGTATTGGTTTGTCTCTGAGCTAGAGCAATTCTTTCTGGCAACCTTTGAGATACTTTACTGGAGAAGAGTCTACACCCTTCTCAAGCAGTGCATGGTGATGAACTGGTATATTTTAAACATATACTGCTATTTTGCTCTAAAATATAACCTATGCAAAAATATTTTTCTCATTTATCTATGTCAAGAGAATTTAATTTTATTAAAGCATGACTCCATGCTCTGGACTAGGAGCAATATTATCAATGTAATATTTCTAGTGATGCAACTGTGTCAATTAATGGGCCCAAGAAGCTTTTCTCAATTGCTTTAATTGTCATGTATATTATAAACTGATGCACAATACGAGTGGCATACATGTATATGAATGGTTGCTGTAACTTCCCCAAATTTGACTACTAAGCTCTACTGACTAAAATTGGCAAAACCCACCAAATTTCATTGAGCTTTTAGAAAGTAATTTCAAGAATCATTTTGTTGAGACACCACATAGCTGTAGGTCATCTATGTTTTGATCATAAGTTCAAAAATCCCCCACCCCCCCAAAAAATGCACAAAGGTATATAATGGGACTGCACAAAACAGGCACTGAAAATCTCTACATGTAGGATGATGTAAAAAAAGAACACTAACACACACACACACATTAAAAGTGACAATCTTGCTATCAATATCTGAAAAGTACTGCTTACCTCAGATCTGGATACAATAATTCTTATCAAAGTCTTGTCATCTGTGCCTAGCCCTTTCATAGAAGCTTTCAGTCGCTCAGCAAAGAACATTGGACGACAACGGATGTTCATTACTAAAAAAAAAAAAATCTAGGTGTCAAAGTTGCAAATGTGTCAATGAATTCTTTAAAATTTTAAAAATGCTACCACAGAGAACATTTTGAATGGCTATTGACAGAGACCTTCCCTGTTGAAAAAGTGCCATGAGGATTTGATCAGACATGTCTGATAAAATTTGATGGAAAATCAAATCATGATAAACATTTGTATCAATCTGGATCCCACAGGTGGACTTATTCACTCCTGTGTTAGATGATTTTGAGAGCAAGTTTAATTATTGGAATGTACTACTCACAATGAAGTTAAGACAATTCATTTGTTCATCATAAACACCAAACAACTGAAAAAGGGGCAGTCAAGTTGATCTTTTAGTTTAAAAAATACATATTAGTATTTTCCCAACTAAAATTTGGACAGGGTAATACAAATCACATTAGTTATTTTGACAACCTTATAACATTTTCATGGTTTGAGACAATAATACATCCTTCCTGAACCATAACATACCTATTGCTTTCAGTCCTGCCTTGAAATCACCAGAGGTTTCACGATCTACTGAGTTCAGGATATCTCGCTGGGAAAGCTAATAAGTTATTTAAATACAGATCAATATTAATTTCAAACAGTGTTGTCCATTGTCTCTAAATTTATAAATAATACGTATATAAATAAAAAACAATTACATGCATATATAACCCTAAGTACATATATAATCTTTCTTTGATGTAGAAATATTAATATATTCTACAAAACATTGAAATAATTCTTAACTTTGCGTATGCATTTTACAGCATTAAAAGCCACTGAAACATGCCTTAAATTCTAGTCAAATTGTTGTAATTTAGTTTGGCTATTGAGATAAAAAATAATGCCTGGTTCTGCTGCCTTATTGTTTCAAATTGTTTCAGCTGGCAGGACCAAACACTGCTTTAAATATGATCGAAAAAAAATATAAACTGGAGATGACATAACTCCTCATAGTAGGAAAATAACACTCACTTCATGTGCCCTATGAAGTAATTAATAAATCTCATAAAAAAGAATAATCATGCCAAATTGTTATTATCCCTTAAGAGATTGCAAAACCACATACTGCGACTTTAGCTGACAAAAAAAGATGAAAATAATTAATCATAAAAAATTATTTCAGAATAAGTGATACGTACATTAGAAATGTGTTACCTGTACAATATTATTACCTTGACATATTCATCCCATGTGTGTCTCAGTTCATAATAGTTCCTTACAGAAAAAATCCTGTTGAAAGCTTCTTCATCTGTACCCCATCTGTCCTCTCCAGCCTTATACAAAATTGCAGCATCTCTCTTACACTTATCAACATCCACAAGTTTGGAAAAGTTGATGCGGAACTGTCCAGTGGGTGCATCATCCAATAATATTTCTTCAACAGCATCCTCAGTAATTGTCAACTCATCACGATTTCCCTTCATGAAGAAATGCAAAAGGACTTTTCAAAAAAAAAATAGAATTCAATTCACTTATGATGTAATTGTTAATTATACTTTAATTTAAAGAACGAGTTGGAAAATATCTTACTACTAAATCTTTTGATGAAATAAATGCTTTTTGCTGTACAAACCTGGGCTGCTGAAATCAAAAGTCTCTTGAAGTCTCCACTTGTATCATCAGTGATATCTTTTTCAAGCAAAGAGCCAGTCACCTTTCTGTTGGGGCTAGCAACTGAAAATACATACAGTGTCATGGGTGATCTAAACAGTGCTTTTGAACGGCAATGAAATATGCATTTGTCACTCTCTGCAATCATAATCTTTATATTTAACTATATAACTACATGTATAACTATATTATAGAACTCATTGTTTATTATAATTTTTCTCAAGCTTTATATTTACATATATTGGTGCAAATGAAATATGGCAGTAACATAAAAAGTGTCTTAATTTTTTTCAATATTTTGTCTGTCCAAAACCTCGCATGTTAACCAACCCATAAAATATTTTTAAAAAAACATCAGAATTCATTTGCCAAAAATCTCAACATCTCCAGACTATCCCCCACCCTCCAAAAATGTTTTTATTAAAAAAATACATAAATGTTTATTATCCCATATACTTACCATCAGCATACACTGCCAGTATCTCCTTGATCTGTGGATTGGTTCTGGTCATCAGGATCTCAATAAGTGATGCCTCATCTGTACCCAGTCCCTGATATGACAAAAAAGAGGGGGCTCATTTAAAGGAGTGGTTTATAGGACTTTCATTGCCTTTAATATCTTCCATAATTCATATGGCATCTTTGGTTTACTAAAAAAGTCAATGTTATTAATCCAAGAATCTCCCTCCCATCCCCACCATATACTTGATAAGGGCCCATCAAGGACTAGTACCTGCACTGGTTCCATTTCTCTATTCATGCTAATATGTATTTACTTGTGCCATTCAAAGATTTTTTAGCAGCCTACTTGCCGAATATATACAGGTACTTACATAAATGGCTTCCTTAATGCTCCAAGCGTCATATTCAGCAGGTTTCACAAAACAAGCCATCACAGCCTCCCTGAAGTCACCACTTAATTCAGACTTAATATCCTCAATCAGATCCTAAGTGGAAAAAGGAACTATGAAAAGGTGCCTCAGGGACCATTCCCAGACCCTATCATGCTAACTGTGGATTGATCTCCAAGGGGATTCTTGCTAAATTGCAATCAACTAAAGCGGCTTAAGCTAGATGTCTGTCACACCTACTAGGGGGTAATTATCCTTTAGCAGCTTCAGAAGGTGTGCCAGAAATCTAAGCGGCTTAAGCGAGAAACCCCTTGGAGATGGATTGATCCTGTTAGATTGATCTAGGTATGGGAACCCAGTCTCAGTCTAGTGTTAGAATGCTGCAGGACTCCACTTCCATCAGCATAACATTCGAAAATTAATACCTTTTTTAGAAAATTGTTGGGATAATATCTCATTGGACAAGGGCCTTTACAGCAATATTTCCAAATATCATAGTTAAATGAATAACCAAAATAATGAGTAACTTTCTTTCAACACATAAAATGGTTATGTGTATTAAAGGAATGTATAGGATTGTTCTATATCTTTTTAGCACCTGTGAGTAATTCAGTTTGTATTTCTACTGACAAAAGGATACTAATGTATTCATTTATACATCAAGTTATAAATGTGTATGTAATATACATGAGATTAAGGCAAAATTGTTGAAATTGTCAGGAAAATTTACCCATTTTCTATATGAGGTATAAGGATGGTTGTGTGCCTTTAACTGGTATTAGGATGTTCATGGATATGTACTTACTCTTCCGTACATGGTCTTGTACTTTAGCTTCAACTCCTGTCTTTGGGAGTTGCAACGAGTTGCTACAATATGGATAACAGCATCTTCATTTGTACCTGAAGAGAACACATTATCCTTGTTACTGCTGTTCCAAAAAATAAGAGTTCAACTTTAAGACTTTTAAGCCATTTACTAGTATTGACTAAATATAAAATACACTCGTCTAAAAAATTCTATAATAATTACTGTATTTGAAAAATGTTTAAGTCAAAGTCTTAAACAGCTCGAAACCATAGATATAATAAAGGGTCAATAAAAAAAATATTTTATGGGCAATTTCATGCAATTTGCATTTATTCAAGGCTGCTAGAATTTCATTACTCAAAATGCACAGACAGTTCTATGGTACATGGCATGCCTTAAACTATAAAATGGCACCCTGAAAACAATAGGAATTGATCTTCAAAAAATGCTTTAATTAGATGTGTATAAACCTGGCAATTTTGCTCATTACCTAGTCCCTTTAAGGCCTCTCTCAGGTATGCACAGTCATCCTCAGAACTCCATTTCTTTCCAGACACATCACCATAATCAGAAGATTTGGACCACAGAACAACTGGGTCTTCGTTGTCACTTGGGTAGACCAGCATGGGCTTCACTGTGCCCTCAGTGGGGTCCAGGGTCCCAGACACTGCCAAGCACCGCTGCAATCCCTTTACAAACAGTGCCCTCAATTTCTCAGATAATTCTTTGTTATCAGCCAGCTTCTTACGGACTTCTTCTTGCTGTTTCTTCATCTCTTCAAGTTCCTGCTTCAACCTCTCTTTCTAAAAAATTATGTACTTTCTTTAATATCATTTAGTACATATGTCATGTAAGACAAGAGCTTTGATTTTGTTTTCTGTGTACATACAGTTCTTTTACTGTAAATAACCCATATAAGCAAGAAAAGAAGCAAATTATAAGATATTATTAAATGACTGAAATATACCCAGAGGGAAACTTTCAAACTTAATCAGTTGTAAAAAAGTATCAATATTCAAGACCATGCACAGATGCTTGATTAGTTTGAAATATTTTTTTTTTATGATCAAAAACAGATCATCTGTTACAATGCATTTTTGATACTTTTTCTGAATAAAAAGAGGCAAATTTGACATTTGGGATAAATATAAAAGCATTAGAAATACTATAGTGATCATAATTTTAACTATGATGGGTCCTCTGTGTCTTGTATCAATTATAATTCATCTATGTGCCTCAATAGGTTAATAATTTAAAATCACATTTTTGCATTAATGTTAACTGTAAATGTTTAAACACTGTGGTTACCTCTGCATCTTCATCAACTGGTTCCTCATCTTCATCTTTCCATTTTTTCTGAAAGCATTTGCATTAATACTTCTTATATTTTATTTGGTTATTTTCATATAATAATAATAAAACTTTTTTACAAGGATCAATTAAATTATAATTAAATCTAAAAATTAAAAACTTTAGTAGATAGTTGACTGTAACATATAGACTACTTCATATGAAGGAAAGGTAAACTCTTACAAGTACATTAAAATGAAACAGGCCCACATTCATTTACGTGACCTACTACTGATTATTTTTTGTCAAAATAGACTAAATTCTGGACTCATAGTTAAGCCCAGCTTTTAACCTTTATAAAATTGTCCCCAACAGAAACAAAAAGCATGTTTCATGAAAGAAGTAAATATATTAAACATACTGATTTTTGTTTTCTTCTGACTCTATGCTCATCTTCTTCAATCAAACCAGCCTGAAATAAATTCTCACATCATGCAATGCATATTTATATAAATATACCTGAACGATAAACTATTCAGAATTTCTGAAAGTTCACTTGCTGGATAGTCTTCACGTAAAAAACATTAATGTCAACAGTATTTTCAGAGGTTCATCAGTCTGAAGTTTCAAAATCTATTGCCATCCTAAGATAATGCTGGAAAAGAATCTGTTTTATCAATGTTTGCCTAATTTATTTTCAGGCCAATTCAAATTCCCAAAGAGGGATGCAGACCACAAATCTTTCATACCAATTACTGGTATCTTGTAAAAACTTTTTCATTTTTTATACTACAAAATAATTAACCTTCTAACCCGTGAACCCCAGATGTAAATGAAATGTTAGGACATACCCACTATGTCTATGCACATTCATCCAACTTTTCAGGAACCATTAATTATATTTTGTGCAAACATATGATTATCTTCAGGTATAATACAAACTAAACACAAATAAAATTTCACTTTTCATAATTAATTTCACTGTAAAAAAAGAAGAATATAAAACTAGAACGTACTCTAAAAGAGTACAGATCGATCAGTCTGCCACAAAAAGGCAATAAAAACTCTTTTACACATACTAACAGACATACCAACACCAAATTAAAAAATAACCTCCTGCAGAATATATATAATTTTTACCTCTATCTGCATTTCATGCGACATACTAAACATGCCCGCATTGCTCAGTTGTTGGTTGTAAGCTCTGGCTTGCATTGATGGGGGGATTTGCATAGGAGCCTGAGGAGCAGCACCCTATAACATATACAACATATATCCACTATTAAATCTTACCACTTATCTTAAAATCATTTCTGCTTGTATTCTGATATTGACAGTTAAAATCAAACAATGAGTGTTGGATACCATGGGTATTTATATAGCCAAAAAATGTAATTATTCCAGATAATTAAAGAATTACAAAATGTTGAATGGCTCACATTGTAATTTTGTATACTGTCTACTACAGGTATTTTAGCAGCCCCTGATAACAGAGGGTATAAATTTACCTGCATCTGCTGAGACTGTCCCTGCTGATAGTTTCGCTGATATTGATGCTGGTATTGTTGCTGAATGTGCTGCACATGCTGCTGTGTGGCTTGGTGACCCCCTGGGTTATGAAAATTAAGGTAACAATCAAATAAAATCAAAGAAAAGGGACTGAAATTTGTAGTTTAGCAGTGGTGCATTTGCATCTACCGTGTATGTCATATAACTTCATGGGGCCATTTACCAAGATGCTAAATATTTGTAAACTTAATGAGGCACACATATGGCAATTAATTTTAATTTCATTATCCTGGTGATTTCAGCTCATTTCCCTTAATCAACAATACACAAAACTGTTTACATAATTGTAACCTACATGTATATAGCTGTTTTTGCATTCCAAGTTGCTATAGTTTTAAAATCATTCTCAGATGGAGATACAAATTTAAAGACTAGTGAATTTCACTTTTTATGGTAAAATTTGGTTTTGAATAGGGTATATATCTTGGTGATGATTGAAAAATTACTGACACTACATGTAGCTTCCAAATACTATTAAATTCTTTTTTTTCTTCTTTTTTTTCTATACAAATAGCTAACACATATTGTACCTTTAACAATTCTGTGAAAAAAAAAGAGATCATAAAAGATCATAAAATGTTATAAAGTTGATGTTATTATTGATTATATGGAAGATGAAAACATTTTGATCTATTTCTTGACAGTATTGTAATAGGTAATGGGCAGTTGTCACCAGGCTTTCTCTTCTTTCTCTTATACACTATCAAGACCAAAAAAATGATTACAAGCAACTGTTGATAAGTGCTGGTTTTATCACAGGGGAGGTTAAGTTTTATATATATCAATCTCAACTTTATACACACACACACACACACACACACACACACACACACACACACAGATATGATATTCATAATTGAGTAACCTAATAGTCATAAATAAATGAATATTAATAAATAAACGAATTCAAAACTTACCTTGAAAATTTGACATTTGGAACATGTTGTTCTGAGGTCCTGCTTGCATACCAAACTGAGGAAGGTTATTCACATTGAAAGCACTATCTAAAAATATAAAGATGAGCATTTTGCTATAAAAAAATTAGCAGTGACAACTTTTGGTAATGTATGATGGTTTTAACCAGAAAGAGGATATGGAAAATTGAAATAAAACTCAAAGTACATTCAAGAATATCTTTCAAACTACTGGATTTACATATGATAAAAAATGTTTTATAATTGCAATGATACTACATTGCTTACATGAACTGTTCAAATGGCATGCTCAGTATGTTGCTGACATTCAATAAAAAATAGTAATAATAACATTAATACAGAAAAGATAAAACAACTGCTGTTGTGTACAGTAATGCTACCTAGGCATCCTCATTATGCCTGCCTCTGCCACATATGTCATGAGTTCTTTTTTTTATCACAAAGAAGAAGCAAAATGTGTACAAATAATATTCCAGCAATTCACTGAATATAAAGCAGAATTACAGTAATTCTTTAAGACTTTACTCAACAAATTAATTAAGTTATTGTACAGGGTCGTTGGTTGCCCAAGATCCCTATCTAGACCACTATTAAAAAGATTACTAATTCAAAATTTGATTTAGTCAATTTAAAAACAGACCAAGTAAGTAACAAAATAACTAAATAAGTATAAGCAAAAATATAAATTCATATAATATGATGTAGACTATGCCCGTCTGTATATCTATCTGCCTGACTTTTTGTCTATCCATATTAATTCTTTTCCGTACATGCACAAGTAATACTACAGGCTAGGGTGTATGATGACCTTTTATCCGTCTGATTAATTTTTTGTTTATGAACCTGTCTGCATGTACATGACAATGCTACATGAAATAGTACATAACCATGATTGCTCAACATTTATCACAAAATGAAAACTGAAATAAGTACAGAACATTTTTTCAAATTATGACCTTACAGGGCCGTAGCCTCTGGGGGGGGGCAGGGGGGGCAGCTGCCCCCCCTGGAATTAGGAATTTTACACACCACACCCTCCCCCCTCGGTAGCTTCGCCCCCTCGTGTCCGCTTACTGCCCCCCCCTGGCATTTTGCTCAGGCTACGGCCCTGCCTTAGCTTCATTGAGCAACTGACTGCTGGCATGTGTGCATGTTTATTTTGCACGTGTATAACTTCTTACCCATCATGCCTCCCATCGTTCCTGCAGGATCATGAAATGAGAAAAGTATTCTAAATAAAAAAGAATCATTAGAAATTAGAATTTCATTAATTTTTGAAATTATTTTCTAAGCATAAGTTTATTTGACTGAAACAACAAATAAAATGCCAGACATGCGGAAAACTTATGAGGTACTGAAGGTCAAGCAGATCTGCACTTCAAGAAATCTACAAGGTCCTCCTACAGAATAATTCTGTGCATGTCCATTAGTCAGTGTTTACATATGACTCATTTTATGTCTTATATTCCATCAGTTTCCCTGTGTCTTACAATGCATGGTGAGAATGAGGATGTGTATACA
>NW_019775583.1:1753-35026 GCF_001039355.2 Lingula anatina
GAAACCAGTAGCTGGCACTGGAATCCAATTGCCAGGGCAATGGTACTGACTGGAGAAATTATTTGGTGTAAAAAGCAGATGTTTACACAGATGTTGCAACAAATTATGTTTTTTCTTAATAATTGTAACCGTGTTTTAGCTACTGCTAAATGGGTTTATCTGAAAGATTCCCAAAACCTGTTGTTGTCAGTTTTAACATACACACTCATGCAGAGAGAGAGAGAGAGAGAGAGAGAGAGAAATTGGAGATAAAAGAAAACAAGAGAGAGAGAGAGAGAGCGATACATATGTAAAACCTGTTTCAAAACATTCACATAACAGGTCCTTGCCATACATATATATATTGAGAATGCGAGAAAAAGTTATCTTCTTGGAGTAATTTTCCCCCATTAGAGCAACGCGTGCAAATAAGAGTTTAAAGACACAAACAATGTACAGGGGACATTGCATAACAGTACCTGGTGCAATTATTATTTTAAAAATATATTTAAAATATTTTTAAAAATAATATAAAATATATATATTCAAAAATAATCATAACAGAACTCCTTAGCCGGCAGTGAAGCAAAACATGCTTATTGTTAAAAAATATTGAGTGATCTTTTTACTAATGCATAGAAGATCGATGGATAAAAAGAGAATCAAAGAATAAAAATTAGTCGAAATGTGCGGGTTGGGATAAATCAAGTGGGAATCTTGAATTACAAACGTCTTTATAAACGTTTCCTCATTTTCGACCCACCTACCTGTGGCTTTGTATCAAAAATAACAGCTAATAGCACCCATAAGTCGTGACCTCAGGAATAATACACGACTGGAATCTGAGATGTCATTTTAATAGACCTTGAAGTTGACGAGATGGTAAATAATTCCTTTTGACTTGGCCTCTCATAAATCACCTTTATTCAGTTTCGTAAACAGTTGTGGCTTTGATTCTTGCAACGTGACTTTGGCTACGTTTTCTTCTAGTTCTATTTTACTTACATGTACATGTACCAGGCACCCCTCTTGTTTTTCGGTGTTTTGGAATTGTTACACCCGTTCTATTGTCCCTAAACTTGAATCATTTGCATACTGCATTGCTACTCAATTAAAAAACTTTTCATGTGCAAAAAATGGCTAATATATCATCTTTCGCGGTTAATAATTTTGGACCAGTGACATTGTCACTTATAAAAGAAGACGTACCTGCCATATTTAGGACATTTGTTATCAAAACTGTTTTTTTTCTTTTATAAAGAATCATCATAACCATTTATCTTTTGACGGAGAGAACAAGGGTAAGTGATAAAATATAATTAACAATCGCTTTAAAAGAGTAAAAAAACCTTTCAAAATTTTATTAAAAACTCACATTTAAAAGAAAATTGCAAAGATTCATATCATAAACTCTATGGTTATTACCGTTTGTTTAATATCTTAATTATAATAAAAGTTTGAGGTTCTATGGAATACGCTATTTAATAACTCTCATTTCTTCAGGTGTAAAACCAAGTTAAACCTTCAGACAGGAATAAATATTGGGAGTTTCATCAATTTTTACGTGATCAACAAAGTAAACCTAATCCAAAATCATTGGAATTATCTGCATTTCCTGAGTAACTCAAAAATTAGAAAATCAGTACCCAAAACGTTCCATCTAATACTCTTTGTGCAACTTCCATTTTTAGAGACATAGGTTTTTTCTTTTTTTTCCTCTCTCTCCTTTTATGAAATATCGGAAATTACAACCACATACAGCGAAGATGTCGAGAGCAATTTGAAACAGGAAACAGGAGCTTATCGATAGAACGACACCATGTTAAACGCTACGACAGTAGCAATCAGCCGTTGACAAACGAGCAGATACTGCATCTTTCAAGCGAGGTTGCGATGGTGTCGCCACGTATCGGTCGTACTTTACACTACATATATTGTGTGAAAAGGAGAAATATGCAATATTACACAAAAGTAAAATAATAACCGGCTAAAGGGCCGACATCTGTTTCACACAGGAAAATCTGGAGTTCAGATATTCGGAGGAGGAAATGCGCACCGAAGCTCGGATTAGGTAATACCAAAGATCAGCACTGAATAAGCGCATTAAGGACAGCGGACTAACAGATCCGAGGATCAAATACGACAACCCGCTTAAAAGATTGCCGCTTAATTCCCGATTAGACACTGAATAGATTCCCGACAGAGATTACGCAACAAGCATTCAAGTGGGTCGGCCATATTTGATCCGAGCATCTGTTAGTCAGATGTTTTGAATGCGCTCATTGATAATTACTTTCCCCTTGTTCGGAACACTTCGGCTGAAGATAATGATTGAAAGGGCCAAAAGAATAAAATTGTTAATTTTAGGCAGTTAGGTTTAAAATAAGTTGTTCCTTCCCACTGGATACTGACAATGATCAGAAAATGCAAAGGCAATTTTTTTTCACTTAATGATCGACAGAGTTTATTATAAAAGTTGATAAATACAGTACTGAATATAACGGAAAGTTACAACTGATACTACATTATAAAATAGAAAAAAAAAAGATTTCGAGGATGATGTTTTGTTTTTTAAATTATGTATAAAAATCAACAGTATTAAATAAAAAGTTAAAGCTGGCACAATCAATATGTGACTTCGTCTAAAAATTATTTTGAAGACGTGCAGTTGTTCACCTAACCAAGCAGTTGCCGATAAGTACACATTATTAACAATTAAAATTCAAACAGCCCAAGTTAAAATGCGTATTGGGCTAAAACACTTCTTTGGCCACCTGCGTTATCTGTTGAACCTTACTGACGTCTTGATGCTCTCACACGTTTTACTAAGCCAGTGGAAACACGCGTAACGAAATGTGCAGATACTAGCTGCTGTGCATGACCAAAGAAAAAAAAAGACTCTGATCTGTTCTTCCTACGTGGAAAATAATGGGCCTACATACTCATTTTACTCAGATGCAGTGTCATCTTTCTTCTTTCTCTGCATGCAATGTGTTCCATGCGCGACATATGAGACGCTAGCTTGTTGTTTAAGGCTCTTGTGAGCGCATATATGTCTCGAGTGCTCTGTATTTTTTTTGTCGGTATTCCGTGCGGAGATAAAGATGTTTCAAACAACTTCGAGTGGTGCAGGGATGGAAGTCGTTGAGTCGAAGGCTAGATTATCAAAACTTTCATCCATTTTGAACTAAAAATAAGTAAATAACATTATTAAATAATCCAAAAACAACAATTTCAAAATAATAATAATAATAATGCTGCACACCAACGTAATTGCTCAAGAGGTCAGAAACATGACGACAAAAATCTATCCAACTTAGTCTGATTCTTTTTAAAAACGGTTGGATACATGATTTTTATAATACGATGGCAAACCATAACATGCATATTGTAACGTTAAAAGAAAAAACATATTTTTACGCGGTTCTTAAAACAGTAACGACATAGGCCTACTTTTCATAACTTATAAAAAAACGTTTGGCATTTGACAAAATGGACGACTTTCACGAGAAATGAATATCGCTGAAGCTTATTATCCGAACAAATGCCACATTTTACCCAGTGTTTCGTGTAAAAGCGAGATAGAAATTGGGACATAATACATAAACTCACTATCTGTCCCAGACATAGGATTGTAGCAACATTCGTATGACACAACGATGGATCGCTCCTCCTGATTAGTCAATCCACATGGATAGATGGCGCTGCAATGCCCCTTTCCGTCACATCTTTTCTGCAGTGACGTTCGTATTTCGTCATCTTGTTCGCATGCATTGGTCATGCTACATGAATCCACATGTCGAACCTAAATCAAGCCAAAAAAAATACTATATTTAGAGTTTGGAAGAAAACGCTTGTATTATCTAAAGGTCAGAATGTCCTTATTCGACATGTGCTATTTTCGGGTTGGAAAAAATTCGTCAACACACACCCTCCAAACAACAAAAACAAACAAACGAACAAAAAACACTATTTCCTTTAAAACGCCGACTGCTTTATATTAAACTTAAATATTTTCTAGAAATAAATCCTATATTAACCACGAAATTCAAATGACACATGAAGAAAGGAATTTCGAAAACATAACTGAAGTAACCGTTCCTCATAATATATTATCACTTTTGTCAACCGAATTGTGCCTTCATCTTCAAGTGTAAAGCCTGCCATTGAAATAACTGACCAGTAACTTTGCTCTCCTTTTTCATCAAAACAAAATTTATCATCGAATCTTCCAATGATCTGTTGTATTTACTCTTAAAATATAATAATAATAATAATAATAATAATAATAATTACCCGCAAGATTTTTGGGTAATCGTCCTGGTTGCATAACAAAGTCAATCTGCTACTCAACATGCAGTCAAAGTGAACCTCATGCTGCGTTGCTGTAAAATTAGGATATTATTAGTATTTGTCCTTTTTCAAAGTTGAGCGGTATGCTTTAGCGATACAATTGTGCCGGTACACTTTGAATGACTCGTGGCAAAACCGCCTGTATCGATACACACTGAGAGGCTTACAGCTAACCAGTTTGGCTATTGCGTAAGAGATTGTCGCTTAAATGGAGTTTCTTCGATCGACACGGCCAATAAATTAATTTAGTTAACAGTAGGATGCGAATTTGAGAAAGGGAGTAAAAGTAGGTCTAATGTACTTACATGTTATAAGTGTACCGGTGCACAGTATATTGCTAAAGTATATTGATCGATGCTAAAAAAAAAAAAAAAAAAAAAAAAAAAAAAAAAAAAAAAAACAAACACCTGTGAATGAAAATCTTCTAATAACTTTTGCTAAATGTCATTTTAGTAATCATCAGTAATCAAGAAGTAAGATCAGTAACAATGCCCTTGAAAATATGATTAGTGTACTCGTTAATGCTAATGTCAAACGGTGCTTAAGAGAGCCTATTGACGTAAAGGATATTACGAAGTGATTGGCGTTATTAACACCTTGTGTTTTCCACTGAGAATAATTACCAGAGTTGTAAATATAGCCTAGGTGACTAAGATTACATACACAAACATACCAAATACTCCTATTATTATAAAGGCGTAACTCACTGCATGCAGACTACATAAATCAAACAAAGTTAAACATAAACATCGTTCCGTATAAGTCAAACTACACAGAGATGCCACATGTAACTTACGCAATGGTAACAAAAAATAACTTAACTTCATTATAAACGGTTACGTTGTAGTAGAGAGTTCTGAAGCGCGGGGGGAGGGGGGGCAGTAACAGGGGGCCTTAGAATCTCGCTTTTGACAAAAACCCTCTATGAATAAATATAAGACCCTGGTGCTCTTTCACTTTTCAACTTGGGTTGTGCTTTGAGGGACAAAATTTTAAGTTTCACTTTTTCAGAAAAAATAATCCTCCCCATTGAATTTGCTCGCTTAAGTATTATTTCCCAAGAAGCGTGAAACGTTCATTTTTCATTACGAAAAAAAGGGGGGGGGAGACAATATAGGGGGTCCATAGAATCTATCTTTTGGCATAAAAAGAAGAAAAAACCTCTATGTAACACCCAGGTGCTCTTTCACTTTTCACCTTGTGTCACCTGGGGCGTGCTTTGGGGACGAGAGCTAAAAAAAGTTTCCCTTTTTCAGAAAACTGAATTCCCCCTTTGCCGGATTTTTAGGAGCATTCGCAACAGGGTTGATCCTCGGGCTAACAAATTCGCGGTTCAAATAAAGCCGACCCACGGCCGAGTTCCCATCAGGGAATTTATTCAGTGTCTATTAGGGGATAATGGCGCGACTGCAGGTGGGTCGGCCATATTTGGTCCGCAGATCAACTCTGATTTGAATGCGGTGTAAAACATGCTATGACCCAAGTACCGCGTTTTTGCATTTAAACGGTTCTTACCATTACAACAACGCAGACCGCACTGCCTGGTGTTAACTAGACGTTTCTCTTTGCATATTTGCGGATTAATACATTGGCGTTGTCGTGTCTGGACGCCGCCACCACAGGAGACGGAACATGCTGACCACGCTGACCAATGAGTGACCGCAACACCTAATAATAAAAAATGATAACAATAATTCATCCAGATGCAGCTTAAATCAATTAAAAAAAGGACCTTGACAAAAAGTGACGAGTAGTCAATTTGCCTGTCGAAGTCAGCGACAAACGCACAGCGTCACCTTACAGTTAATCATTCATTTTTTGCATTCTTCATAACCTCTTACCGTATTCATATGTAGGATCAATTAAACGATGCAAATCGGCGACTAAAGCTTCCATTAAGTCAATCCTGCTGAGCTCTCTGATGTGGTGAAATGTGACATTGGTGCGCACAACGCTTGTTATCTCCGCTACCGCAATGTGGGCGTCGCTGTTTGTAGCGTACTCAAACTCGGGCCCTATGCCTATACCACGTGCATACAGAATTCCAGCTTCATGCACCTTCATAAATAAATTAATAATAATAATAATCACAGATTATTGCAGAAAGTTAAAACAAAAACGTTACATGTGAGATATTTCTATAAATGCATTTTATTAGAATCGGAATTGCAAAGTGTTGATAAAGGTGGATAAACAGTTTCTATCCATCAATTAGAACAAATACTTCAAAAAAATTCAATTGAAGTGATAGCTCAGAAGAAATAAAAACAATGCGCACACACATGCAGCTTAATATTTAATACTGCAGTTAATTCAGATGGCCCACATATCTGAACGTGAAATATGCATTAAATTGGTTTATATATTTAATTCTTACATCATCTGCTGCTTGCATTGCCGCTGTAGAATTTATAGACGCGCCGCAGCTCAAAAACACGGCAAGGTTAGGTCCATTTCTCGCTGTACTGTTTTCCTGGATAAACATCTCATTGCTGGAATGGCAAATAAATGTTTGTATAAATTCTAAATACAGCAACTCGAAACATTTTAAGCGAGATAAAATTCTAAAATGAACTATTTCGCTCACGTGGTTTGAGACGGATTGCTTTGAGTTTGTCACTTATAGAAAGGGCAAGATACAAGCAAAAAACTGTAAATGGAGCCGTTGTTTTTTTTTACAGGAGAAAAATAAGTGTCACAATATAATAATGAATTCAATTTAATTTAATTGAAAAACGTGTTCCACTTTGGAAAATGCTTTTTTTCATCAGCTGTTTCATACATTATTAATTTAAAACAGTGGACAATACCAGTGCTTTCTTTAATTAGTTATTTTATTATGTGGTTTATTCATATTGAACTTCAGGGCCATTTCAAGAATGGCCTTAAAATCTGGAAATTTACTATTAGGCATATCGCAGTATCATACAATCAACAGTCATATAAAATAAGAAGCATAAAATAAACGTTTAATTCTAACAAACTTTCAGTGTAAAATAACATACGTGGAAATGATATATTATAAGTTGTAGGAATTAACACTAAAGCGGAAACACAGGTTTGCTGCTAGAGATGGTAACGGCGAATAAAACACGTACCTCAGTAGTTGTAATGCCTCAAATGTTGCCCTCGGTCCGCCTACGTACGGTATACCATCCACCATATCTATAATGGTACCTATATCATATGAGTCATTTAAACGCAACCCGATGCCACTTTTCCCGGAAACTTGAATAACGCCAAATCGGGTCTGATTTCGGCCCACCGCGAAAGCTTGCATGATTCCCATGACGAACAGCAGCTGCAACCGGAAGTGGGAGTGTCCTGCTCTATAAGAGCCATCTATAATAAAGACGATGTTACTAGGAGCGGGCACTGCAACTGAAAATGGTGAAAGAAACGTGGGGATAATAATCTACGTTACAGAGTGATTAGAGGAGATAAATATGTATACAACTATCTCATGATATTAGTATTTTGATTAACTTGTTGCGTTTGTTACGTTATAAACTGTTTGAAACAAAGGGATGTGTGAGGCTTATCATGTAGTCCTACATGCCTTGTCATAAAATCAGCCTAACAGCGTGTTAGAACTTAGTTTATTTACTACGTCTTCATAAACTTGCATCGTGTGGTATATAGGCTTGCTGCATTTGTAAATGCGGTCTAAGATGACAAGTTAGGCGTACAGCGTTTTAGCTGAGCTCCGCTTCACGCGGGTTTTCAGACGTTGCATATTTTTAGTCTCGTATGGCGTCACGGCTCGCTTTGGACTATCTCGGATGCTTTCGGTCTATTTTGGAACTCACGTTTGCACACTCCGATGTCTTCTTCCATATTATTCACCTCTGTGTATGCACAGCTCCTGCGCTATATGACACCAACCATAGAATAGACTGTATAAATACGTATTGTGCAATATATAGGTTTGACTATTATCATAGAAGAAATATGAACTTACGATTAATTAAAAATGAATGTAGAAAAATATTGGTCCAACCATAACAATAAAGGTGTATTATCATTTATTTTATCAACATACTTAGCTACAACTAACAAATTGAATGGTGACACATGTTCGCCGTTTGCTAATATTAACGTTATGCAAACAAGGAAGTGTATATCACTACAAGTGAGAAGTTATATCATTCAAATTACCAATAAAAGTCTTTGCCGTGTCCGTCTGTTATTCCGGTCACATTTTGACCACTCCGACCATGGGGACACGTCTGTAAAAAAAAAAAAAAACTTTTAAAAATCCTCATCGGTCCTGCATGGTGGCAGGTTGGCTGCGGCTGAAACCCAGCATACACAGCGTTATTATAACGTTACCGTAACGTTTATATAACAAAAAACATTAAGGCATCAAAACGTTCTGCTTGCGCTGGGAAAGCATATAACGTGGTCTCCGAGCTCAGCTCTATAGTAATGTCCCATTGCTTTTTTACGTGATGTACTTACTGCTCATACAGGCCAGCACGATTTCTACGTGAGCTCCATTATTCTTTGTAATGTTTCTGTCCGGTGTACAGGTTCCGGTCACGTGGTCTAGTAATGGGCGGGGCACACTTATGGGATCACTGTCAAAGATAAGATTCAGATATTGCATGTAAACGGTAAAATAATGCATGTTCATTGCCAAATATCCAAACAGTTTAGTACTTAAAAAAATAAATTCGACAATGTGATCAGGTGCATTTATAAATATTTATCCAAATATCTGTTTATTTTATTTATAGGTGATAACAAGATGCTTGACTGGCATTTTGGATAACTCTACGCATAGTTTCTACCCCATTAAGTTAAAAGTACATTAGTTGCATTTAAACGCACCTTTGGTGATGAAATAATACAAATAACTATACTTACATAACCCCTGTCGTAAATATAGTGCATCCTAGAATCACAGGTGCCACCAGTTCTGCAGGACAACGTACTGAAGGCTTGAAAGTAGTATCTTCTAAATCTCCAAGGTTCTGTTTGAATTCTTGGTAGTGTACTCTTGAGTGCTTGCATTCTTCGGCGCATGTTAGAATAGACTGGAAATACGTTCAAGTTTAAAGATGTCAGGGTGATATTGTGTAAAGATGCATCAGTGTGAAGTTCACTTGCTTAATACTTAAAACGAAATATGAGTGTAAAAATACTAAAAGCGAAATATGTATGCTCCAAATGAGTATAAAATGGCTTAACTTTCGGAAGTCAAAATAACTAGTCACAGTGCAGTACCAATGATGCTAAATCATAAGATGACTTTATTAATACAGAAATATAAAAGGCGGTTATTACAGGGCTCGAAGTGCTAAAACGTTTTATGGGACGAAATATATATCTCAGAGTATAATTTTACGTGGATTTTAGCCTGAAACAACCTTTTCGTTGCAGCGTAAATGAAATACACACATACTAAAACATTATCGGTGTTCATCCCGCTTCCAACGGCACGAGCGTCGCAAACCAACGGCCCGCCAAAGAGACCTCGGTGCAGCCGTGGTATACAACCGCCGGGGGTAGCCCTGTTTATACATCCACACTGTATGGGCACTTGGTTCTCTGACGGACACCGGGGAGACCCGACGACAACTGAAATGTGGAGATCAAGCTTATGTGATGTCATGACTTTGGTTTTTGAATGGGAAACACGCGCGTGCGGGCGTGCACACATGCACCATCTCAGTGATATCAAGCTTACTGTTATAAGCCGCATCTTTAACTACGCGAAGAGCAGATATTTTACCAAAATTTGGCCCATAATTTAACTTTCCTTCAGTGCCTACTTAAACAGATAATCCGCCTGCCAGTAGATGCATACTGGTTCAAGTAAGCGTGACGTAAATGGGTCAAAATCTAGCGCTGACTGTTTGACTTGACAATTCGATTTTGAAACATCATGAACCACAAGTACAATTTAGTATGGAAAAATGAATTCGCAGTTTTACACCTTCAGTACAATTCAAAAAAGAGGAAAACGTCAGTATGCTATTAATGTTTACAAGGATATCACCTTACCTTTGTTTGTGTTGCACTTATTCTTTACTCCACTTACAGCTTCCACTTCTCCCGAAGAGTCAAAGAACCCGTTCAAACGCCTGGAGCGAGAGCTTGTCCCAAAACATGCATTTGCCGTATCCTCCAAAAGATGGCGCCGTAGTATCAATACGCCAACTTTAGTGACCAGTTGGTGTCTTTTGTTGCTTCGTGTCACGTGTAGTGCATCATTTTCCATGCCAGTTTCCACGTCACTCTCGCCTGGGATTTTAGCATATGACTCGTTCGCTGCACGTTCAACTGTTTGTTGATAAAAATTTCTGCATTTTTGCTGTGCTTCTTCATAGTCGACAGGCGGTTCATCCGGCGTCAAATATCGTATAAAGGTGTAAGCAACACATCGCAGATCCTATAATTGATTTCAAGAGATCACTAATTATAAATAAGATATGAACAACTCACATATAATATAAATAGTCATCGTTTTAATACAGCATTGAAAATAAACTTCCAACAGAACATACACTGTAGATAAAACATTGTAAATTTCGACGTGTAAAACTAAAGTTAATACAGTAATGCCAATATACAAACAAATCAGATAAAATCCTTACTTATATGTTAAAGAAATACATCTTATACATCCTACATTACTAATATGCTAGTTTTACATACAGACAGACACTGTCTAAATCTCCTAAAAGTTCTTAATTGTATATCTGCGCGTACCTTGCTGCATTCGAGCGCACATTCCTCTTCAGATTTCCCGCCGGGGAAGAGGAATCGGTCCACCCCGTCTAAATCTTCTTCCAAGGATAACACCACGTGGTCGTTAAACTGTTGATAATCACATGAAGGGTAAACCTGCAACTCTTTAGTAAGGGCGCCAATGAATACGAGGGGTGTGTACTTCCAGTTAAGTTGACAGTGCTTAATTTGATACTGTGCTATCTTTTCAGAATGCTTCTAAGATAGCGTTACTATTATTTTTACCAGTTGACGTAAAACAAAACAAAATAAAAGACATGACGTACATTCCCTAAGACGTAACTCTTACTTTATTATTAATTTAATATTAAAATTAAATGATTGAAATTAATTTAAATACACCCACCATCACATAAGGTACCTCCCCAAGGTTGCTCACAGTTACAGGTGAAGGATCCGCCCACATTTGTGCAAGTACCGCCATTTTGACACGGATTGTCCACACACAGGTCGGGAGCTGAAGTATTGATATTTCACATATGTAAAATGTATTGTGAAGTTGGCTATATTTTTATTGAGATTGATACATGATTAATAGTGCTCTTGTGTCTAAAATTTATTGTAAGGCGTCTAAGTTAACACTTATAAATATTAACATATATGAAAACTCAAATAACAAGCAGCACACAAACATACAAATTAAATTAAAATAAATAAATAATAGCCAAGAAAACACATTAAGATACCCCGACTTACCTTGACAGGTGCTGCCTACCCAACCTTGGCCACACGTACAGGTAAAACCACCGATATTCTCCTGACACGTCCCTCCATTGAAACATGGATTTATAGCACACTCATCTATGTCTGCAATTGAAATGTATGAGGGCATTACAAAGTGGGTTGGCTTTGTTCAAATAACCTCAGTGTTCGATTCAACTCTTTAATTGCATCTAAAAACAATTAACATGCCAAAAATACCGCTTTGCTAAACTATTCTACTTAGTTTCAAACAGTTAGTCACGGTATCCTAAATAGCGCGTTTGCTGAGTGGGATTCTGCACTTATGATAAAGTGATACATCAACGACATCAAGAATTATTGGTTAAGAAAATCGCACTCCTGGGTTGCACTTACATACCAAGCTTATGGTCCGAATTCAACAGAACACGCAAAAATGGTCACAATTTGCAAAATGTTAGAACAAGAAGTTGTAGAGAGGAAGATTAATACAATGGCGTATTTAGGGGGTGTCAGGGGGAACCTGACCCCCCCCCCTTCGATTTCTGAAATAAAATCACACCAATGTTCCTCTCTTGAAATTAGAATTTTGACTAGCTGAATCATATTTCTACACCCCGTAAATCTGCTTGGCAGCTCCACAAAACGTGTTAAAACTTTAAATTAACTCGTCATATCCCGATATAAAAGTTTACGAACTTGCATATATCTTACCAGTCTCGCACACTTCTCCCGTGTAACCAAGGGGACAGTCGCACGTGAAAGTGTCCATGCCGCCCTGACACACCCCACAATTCAAGCATGGCCGACTGGAACATTCGTCAATCTCTGGCATGATAAATGGGATAACTTTAAGGTGGAATTGCAATTAAATCTAAGTTTATCTCATTTGTCTTAATTTAAAATAACCAGATGACACAAAACTAAGAATTTGGCTTCATTGGAGTAGCTTTAAAAAACACCAATTTTTTTCAATTACTCAAATATACATAGTGACATAATTTGAGTAAGAACAAACGCAGCAAATAAATTAAACAAAATTAAGAGGTGCAATACAGCCAATGCGTGCTTTCAATTTCGCACCCTTTTTCAGAACTAAATGTTGATTTGCTACATAGGGTATAAAGGATAATAAAACAACAAGCAACTCAAGGTACTAGCTGCCAGTCATATCACGGGTGTATTTTGGTAATTTCTTACCTGTTTCACACAATTCCCCAGTAAAGCCTGGCGCGCATGCGCAAACATAATTATTCCCCGAATACATGCACGTCCCACCGTTTAAACAGTCACTAGACACGGAGCACTCATTATGCATTGCTGCAAATATAACAATATGAATACCTTATAAGGAACAACAGAATACGCATGATCAATCAATCAATACACACCGTAAAGTGTAAAATAAATACGAATATCTTAAGTGAAAATAAGAATAAAACAATTGGTAGTTATAAAATAAAAATAAAACTGTAAACTGAAGAATAAATCTTACTGGAAATATATTTCTCATAACGTCTAGGGGCACCTTACTATATCTACCTTATGGAAAGAGAGACAAGGAAAGGAGAAAGAGAGAGAGGCTGGGGGGGGGGGAGAGGGGGGAAAGAAGAAAAGGAGAGAGATAAAGAAGGGACATACATGGAATCCGTGTTTGGCATAATACACCAGTTGTTTCATTTGTGCATGCGCAGCTAAACATATTCACCATATCATTACATGTTCCGCCATTGAAACACGGGTTGCTGCTACATTCGTTCATTTCTGCAAAATATAATGCTCCAAAGATAAAAAAAAGTGTTTCAAAATATGTAATAACACTTTAATTTTATAAACTGCTAAAAAAACTACGTCAACATTTCAATATGGACACGAAAGTAATTTCAGGAGACATAATCAGTCATGCATTCAAAGTATATTTATCTGTACACCTTGTAATTTAAATATCTAAAGCATCAACTTAAATGATCTTACATAACATACCCGTCTGACAGAAAACTCCTGTGAAGCCTGCTACGCATGCGCAGTAGAATCCATTGACTTCGTCGTGGCACGTGGCTCCGTTATGGCAAGGGTCGCTTTCACACTCGTTTATGTCTTATGAAAGAAAAAGAAAAACTATGATAAACGTTCGCATTTTACACTAAATATATACAGCAATGAAACAACTCGTGCCTGCGTTTGGATTCGTTTTACTCTCTCAAATTCGGTGTAATGTTAATAAATAAAGACAGAAAACTATTTGTTTCAAACAATTCAAATACTGACAGAGGCTAATTCTGAGTAAAAATTAGAGTATAAATAATCGCACTGACCCGTGTCGGGGGCCAAGCGTTACTCCTACATTGGCCAAAATCTTTTTTCGCGCAAATATGACAATAGAACCAAAGAATACATTTCATTTAGGTTTCTCTGAATTGACCATTTATTTTGTTGTTGTAGGTATCTTATTCTCTTGTAAAACAAACGCAGCGATTAAATTAGTGTGTTAGTAAATCACATGATAAATTGCTATATCTCCGTTGTTTAGTTAAAAGAAAACCCGCTAGAGGCGCTATTAGTGCAGTTACGTCATTGAAGGGCTAACAAAACGCCAAGCACTCTGAGAAGATGGCAGGTGGGCTTGCTAAAAATATTTTGACGAAATTTTGACGGCCATGCCATACCCGTTTCACAAAGTGTTCCCGTCCATCCGGCATAACAGGCGCAGTAGAACATACGATATAAATCCACGCATCTCCCATTCAGGCATGGGCGGTTTATACACTCGTCAAGATCTGAAAGAGAGATGCCGTCATGCGTAATATGTATCCATTTTGTATTCATGGCGTATCCAAGTATCCGTTTTAACATTTGAGGAATTGAAAATAATCGAAGATTTAATTGTGAATTAAGTTTTCTTTCTTTTAGTTATTCATTATTATTTATTTATCTTGTGGAAAACAGGATTAACAAACTGACCCATTATCAAGGCAGCTCTCTCCACGATTGGTCGCACTGTCATATGTTGCCATGGTATTTGTAAACACGACATTGGTTAATTCGAGTGAGCCTATCATTAATAACGACAAAAAGTTCATGTGATTGAGAAGAAAAAGGAGTCGACTTACCGTTCGCCATAACAGTCTCGTAAAGGAAATCGCTTGAAATGCTGAAACCGATTAAAAGCATGAACAGTCACCAAGTATAGTCTATAGATCTATACGAATTATCGAACGCTACTTTAGTTTTACTTTGTTAGATCCACTTAAGTTTATAGTATATTTTTACATAGTTTTGCGTTTATTTTTCACCTCTATGAGGCATCTAATAAATAAATAAATAAATAAAATGATAACAACTTTGGACTTTTGGATATCGCTAATGTCAGTGCCTCACCCTCTTATATTCACTGCCTGACAGCCAATAGTGAAATAGCCAGTTTGGTTTGCCATCGGCGTCCACGAAATATCAACAAAATACATATTCTCAGACATCTGCTCCACGGGAGTTCTCGTGACACCGTACGGCGCTAGCAGGATAAATTCATCTATGCTGAAAAAATTTAAATGTGAAGCAGAAAACGAATCCCATTGAAATTCGACCTAAAACAAGAATCAGCAAACAATTTTGATCGAATGCAGCGTATCGAATTTCTTTTTCTTAAATCTACTTTTCCCTTTTTTAACATGGCGTTCAAGACACTCTGCACCCGAAGTCGGTTGCATGACGTGCAACATCCCTCTCAAAACACAGAACAGAAATGTGTAAAGATAGTTAATACAAAGACAAAATTATATAGTAAACAATTTCCTTAGACTGCAAATCTTTCAAAGGGAAGTTTGACCTCGGCCTTCAAGATTAGGCTTCAGATTTCTTCATTGCTACATGGTATACACCTTCACAAATAAGGTACAGTCATGAGCATAGATATCCAACTGCATCGTTACACAAATAAATCAGTATACTCTACATACGGGAACCGGCTAAGAATTCGGACCCTCCTGTGGAAGCTCGCAGCCGGCGCGATGGCTGTTGGACCGGAAGACAGTCCAGACTTCAACAAGACAGGGATGTCGTCATAGCTGCCAATTTCCAATGCTTTGATCAAAACCTAGTCAAATGACATGACAGTAAATGTCATAAACACATCTTACAAACTTAGACATGTAAGACCGTAGTAATATATGCTAAATTCGGGTGTTTTTCGGTGAAATGCATTTATTTTCTCTCGGTATGCATGTCAAATAATACACTGCCACCCTCTTGCCATATATAAACATGAAATATTTCGGTGCCCCTAGAGGTGTTCCAGCATATACCGCTTGACTGTGGGTTTACAGTGGATTATCTCACTCGCAATAAGGATTGAAAGCGCACTTGCATAAGATATACAGGTGCGCTCGAGATGTCGGCCTTAAGTGGATGCCCAGATCTTGGTTTATCAGCCAAGCTTGTCCATTTCATTATTTTTAAAGATCTGTAACACATTAAATGATAGGCCTTATCAATCTCAACACTATTTAGTACGAGCTCACTGAGACAGCTTGGCAACACAGAATGGTCGCCACGAAAAAGAAATTCTCGCTGTTAGAACCCTGATAAAGGATGTCAAAAATGCCACGGTGATCTGTTGTGTTTATTTTTTGTACTTTAATTAATGAGGCAAAACCATTGTAATTCTGAAGTTGTATTACCCGATAGCCTTCATGAGACATATTTTTTTTATTTTTTTAAACAAATAAATAACAACAAGCAGTAAAGACAACGTTTAACACAAATTTGGCTTAAGTCACTATCACAAATCAATAATAAATTCACAAAACTGGCAATAGGCCTTTATGCTTACCTGTAAAGGTACAGCAGACAGCGGAGTCTCATCATTCTTCGTGGCTGCACCTAGCGTGATAGGTCTGCGCGGGAAATCTTCAATGATCAGCGCGACGGCATACAAATCGCCATGATTAAAAACATCGGTGTTGGGTATATACAACGTGCAGTTCTGAAGTAAAAATACGATAATGAGAGAGAGAGAGAGAGAGAGAGAGAGAGAAAAGAAAATGGTCGGGGTGTATTTGTCTTTCCAAAGTATACTTTTGTTCCTTATGTCTAAACAATGTAACAATGTATTTTGAAACGATTCTCAAACAAAATAAGCGGGCTTTGCCGAATTTGGCTCTCAACAGAGAAGTTCCTGGACATATGTCCACATACACCAATAGACTCACGTCGTACAAAATGGCCCCTTTCAGCCTGCCGCACACGCTGCCGCACTCCGTATCTCCGCGCCCCCAGCGGCACCGGACAAAATCACCCTCTGGGTCCAGCACCGGGAACTCTATGGTGGCGTCACATCCACGGCAGACATTTATCCTGAAACCGAAAGGTAAATAGCATCACAGCTTCGGCACGTAGTCATAAAAAGGGCTAAGACATTAATACACCATGAATACGCACGCCATTTACACGTACAAGCGCGTACACAAAGTTAAGACAGACATGCACATGCACATGCACGCACTTTAACATACATCAACACATACAAGCACTTACACACATGTAGGCATACATCAACGAATGAGAGGATGAACACACACACACACACACAAACAAACAAGCACACGCTGGCGCATGCGTACACACATGAACGTACACACACACACACACACACACACACACACGCACGCACACACACACACAAGCAAATAAACATGTACAAGTGCAAACACAAATACACCCGCTAGCGAGCACACACTTACACATTCACACACATTCACACATACGTAAGCGCGTGCATGCACACACACACACATACACACCTGTATGCCATCAATCCATAGGACTGGGGACTGGAGTTGGGCTTGTTGACGTCACTGCGGTAGCCTAGGTTTACCTGTGTGAGGACACTGAACGCCTCTCCACCACGCTCTGTTAGACCGATCCACGCCGACCCCGTAAAACTGGAACGCACAGGCATATTTATGTCAAGTTTATAATCTTTAATTGGAGCAGTGGCGGATTGAGGGGGAGGGGGGTCAGGGGGGTCCTGACCCCGACCCCCCTTCTGTTTCTGAAAAATATATCACACCAATATTCCCTCCTTAAATAAGAATTTTGACTAGCTAAATCATAGATTTAAACCGTACCAAAGGGCACTGTTTGCTCTCCAAAACACCAAAAAAAAAATTCTGGGCCCTTGATTAGGCCCCAAACCTTACACCAAAAGGTCAGCTTTGCATCCGAGGCCTGTCATTCCGGACCCCCCTGCAAATAACCCTGGAACCGCCCCTGTGGACTGATGGTTCATTCTAGTTAACATCTAAGCGAGAGAGACGCAACCTTGTCAACTATAATAAATTCTATGGCCAGTGACAGCTTTAATCAAATAATGTATGTAAAACATGACTGGATGACTATCAAACAGCACAGTAACTCGTGAGTCATAATCAATATTAGTCTAAATATATGGCCAGCTGTCGCGCTAAACTTGGACAAATAATTCGTATCATTTGTCCAAGATCTAAATTAGTGAAACCAGCCTTTTTCCACCACTTACCCGAGCACATAGCGTCCAAAGGTTTGAAAGGTGTAATCAAACGCTCTCTCGCCCTCCTCATAGTATTCTGTGGTGCTGACAGCTGTCACCGTGTACACGTGGTTTGACAAGTGTCTGGAACGCAGACAACCTGGTCCTGGCGACGGCGGGGAAAAAAGAGAACAGAAAAAGATGACAACGATGTCAAATAAATTATTTGAATTTTTCTTGTCGATGTACGATGATAATGAGGCGCAGCTTCTGCAGGCGCTTAAGCCCCCTCTACACGACGGCGTCCTTTCTGCGACCTGTAGTACGGTCCCGTTTGAATGTAAAAAAAAATAAATAAATACTTTTCGTGCCGCCAACTGGCCGATCAATAAGCATCCAGATGTCTGTGCCTCTTTTCTACAACTACAACGATGCCAATTTCATGGTCGCACAATAGACGCAGAAAAGACGCCGTCCAGTGTAAAAGGGGTTTGAGGCAAGTGGGTGTGGTATTCGAATGAACGGCTTACTAAGGCTTCGTTCACATGCAATGTCTATTTTCTATTTTCTATTTTCGGTATGTCTTATGATCACGGTCTGTGCACTGAATATCCCGCCGCGTAATTACTGGCAGCGCGAGCCAGTTACTTATAGTAACTTATAGTAACTGGCTCGCGCTGCCAGTAATTACGCCGCGGGATATTCAGTGCACAGACCGTGATCATAAGACATACCGAAAATAGAAAATAGAAAATAGAAAATAGACATTGCATGTGAACGAAGCCTTAAACTGACCGGGGCAAGAGCATGTTCTCAACACGGAAGATCGTGTCATATTGGACGAAGTAATAGATCATCTTTCGTGAAAAATTGTCATATTGAGAGAGAGAGAGAGAGAGAGAGAGAGAGAGGAGTGTCGCATGCGCAGAGCTAGTCATACCGGAGTAACACTTCCAGGATCCCATAATAAATGTTCCCTCTTGACCAACGTGTCTGACACTGCACCGTGGACCACAGGGCCCAGTTCCCAGTCTCCACGCTGACCGGTAGTAAAACTCAACCTAATTTGTACAGATAATGATAATAATAATTATAATTATAGCTCATCACTTGTCTATCAATTTATCATAATAACAATAATACTAACATCAATAATAACAACAGAGATTTGAACTAGGCCGTTCCACTTGGACAGATCGACAACTTGATAGCCTGCATATTATGTAAGAGAGTCAAGTCCCGGTAATCGAAGCGTCCGCGATGGACACGGTCAGTTTAACTAACCAGCAGAGATCGTGCATGTGAAAGGAGCAAAACCTGCTTTAGTGAGGATCTGTCAGAGTTGGCTAATGAAACGAGTTCGAAGAGAAGCACCTTAATCATCTGCCTGTTTAGTATTTCTTAACAGCAATAACTACGATGTCGGTAGAAAGGTGGCACTTTTGGACTGGTCGCTGTAATAAGTCGACTTCCAAAAAACGATTACCCCCTTTAAAAATAAGGTCGATATTTCCTTCTAAAAATTTAATGTTCAGGGCGTCATTGCGATCTAAGCGTTACGGGGGTCGTGCTAGTAAAACTAGATTATTTAATAAAAATTGGTTAAAAAATCATCAAATGCAAGCGCAGTGGGGATATGAGCAATGATTCGAGAGCAAAAGAATTCTTTCGAGGGAAATTTTGATTTGGCGGGAAAATCCTCGAATAAATTGCATTAACTTTTTCATCCCATACAGTACCTTCAGGTGGTCGTTTTTGTGGCATCTCCAGCTGATTGTAGCACCTCGGAAGTGACTCGCTGAAGAGAAGATGAAAAAAAGACATTTACTGAACGACGCACTCGCGCAGAATCGAAACATGCACACTCATTTTAACGTTACACTCCGACAGACCCGAAAGAGTAAGAGTTTGATCTTGCGGTTTTCGTTATGGCAATAAACTGTTCTTGATAATGGTAATCTCTTCACAAACTACTGCTACCGGCATTTGCATATGTAGATAACCCAGCTTATCAAATGGGATGTCTAAATTATTGAAACACATAGAAAACAAAGCAAAATATCGTGAATGTGTTACAGAGGTTAACATTGATTAAGTTAGAAAAATCGGACTACAAACCATATGTGAATGCAGGTATCGCGGAGATGAGTGTTAGAGTAAAATACAAGGTGGTTGCAGACTGGTGCCACATCGCACTGTTCTTCCTTGCCCTGGTTCTCTTAAACTGAGGAATCTGAAACATACACTTAAAGTGCATATATTGGCGTCACAAAACTTGGCGAGTTTGGAAGCTTAGTTGTCTAATGAAATTGCCCAAGCTCTACACAAAGGGGAATCAGACAAAAGAAGTGCACCCACCTGGGCAAGGTGTCAAAATAAGACAATTACACGAACAATAAAACAACAAGTCGGTTTTCCATGATCGTTGGTGGACTCTTCCATTATATCTCTGCTTTAAATCCAAGACTCAATGGTCCTTGTACAAATTAATCAGGTACTGGGAACATTAAGTACTGTAAGGTGTCTTGAAGCTTGCAACGTGTATGGAAGGTTAAAAGTTAGACCCAGCTAAGCACTGTAAGGCACCGTTGTCAATGTCCCTGTGAGCGATGTTATATTTTTTACAAATTCGACATTATAATAGTTACGTTGAAGTTGTTCAGGGAAAATCCAGAAAAAGTCAACAATAGCCAGTTTAAAAGGTTAATGTTAGGTTGTTCCCGCCAAAAATTTGTTCACCTGTTTTTTTTTTAAACTAAAGTAGGAAATTACAGCAAGACGAAGGACTCTTAAAGGTGTTAATATTCAAGCTGCAAACTTATCACAAGGGCGAATAAAGGTACACTCCATGAGTTTGAAAATCCCCAAATGCTTATCCACAGCCTCTTAATAAAACTTTAAAAACGATTTAAGTTCTGCAGCTTATCTGATGTTGATATTACCATTAGAGCTTATTGGAAAATGGTTGCTGTTATAATGACTGGCCAGTGTTCTACGCTAAAATCAACCTTTGTAACTTTTATATAAAGTCGAATCGAAGTGCAGAGAGGGATAGATAAATGATTCGTGGGTAAAACTTACTTATTTGCCCGGGAAAAAACACTTTGGCAGGTAAATCTCGTGGAGAGTACCTTTACCGATGAGTACGTAGACTCAACAATTTAGCTCAGTGGTAGAATTAACTCATGATATTTAAAGTTAAATTACGAAGAATAACTTTGCCGGCAGACTTCAAACACATCAAAGTAATCACGCGAAATTACCATTAAAGTGATTGTCTCCGACATACAGATTCAAGAACATACAACAGTGTTAATAGACAAGCCCGGCAAAGGACAATGGGCACTGGCGTCGCGAAACGAGACACGGAGGCACAAACAAGCAATAAACATAAATAATTACACAGCTTACGCAACTCAATATATTTTGAGGCTTTTATAAGTCGAAGAGAGCGGAATATATGTAGCTTTATTAAGGCTTACATACGTCTCTTTTTTTCTGTTATTTTTGTGAGGAATTATTAACACACTAAATAAATAAATAAATAAATGAATAAATAAATAAATAAATAAAAAAAAAATAAATAATTCTGTCAACATAAGAGTTACAAACAAAAGAAATAAACTGCCGGACTGTGTCATAAATACAGAATCACTAAATGACTTCAAAGGTAAACTTTACAACGGACACTGGTCAAAAAGGCGCTTCTTCCTGAGACCATGTGGTAAGCAGGGCAGATCCAGAACGTTTTGAAGGGGGGTCCAGTTTCTTAGGGATTGACAGGCCTTGGATTGTGAGGCCGACCCTCATCCCCATGGCTTCAGGTTCGTGGGCACGCTCGAGGGCCCCCAAAAAGAAATTGGTGTCTTGGAGGTCAAACGGGGCCATTAAGTACAGTTTAGAATTATGATTCAGCTAGACATATTTTTGGTGAAGGACCTCCCTGACACCACCCCTAAATCCCCCGCTGGTAAGTACACATATCTACAGACAGACATTTAACACTGACCGACCACAGAGGAGAGCGGACAGCTCAGGTTTTGACCATTTGGACCTGGGTTGTCCAGTTGTCCTGGCTCTGAGGCTGATTTTGAATACGTGGGGAAATGGACCCCTGCCACACACTGTCACTTCAGACCAATAACGTTTCTCTGGACTCGCGAAACGCATCAATACGTGGCCCTCGCTACTTTTTCTTATTTCGTTTATCGTGTGTGTTGACTTTGAACAATTCTTAACTCATCATGAGACTTCTTACCTGTGTCCATCCCATGCCACCTTGATGTGTCCACCATTTTGAACCTCCATGGTCAAGGTCGAGCTGAGCTGCAGTCGTAACGTGGAGAGGTCCCGAGTTAACTAAGCTATGCGACCAGCCAAACACAGCGGAGGGTCTGACGCCACGGAATCGCGATCTTTTGACTTTGTCATGGGACAGCGGTTGGGACTAGAGATTTAGAGAGAATTACTTCGATGATTGTGAAGGACTGTGGTTATAGAACCGTGTCGGAGATGACGAGTGTTCGTGTCTCTCTTCAACGCGAGTTGCTTCATTGTGATCGCCATGCTCTGTTACCCTTTACCATGTCCAAACATGTATTATCACTTTTCACGTATAGTTAGTTAAATGGATTTATTTTCGTGACAATGCCGAATATATACAAATATAATACAATAATGTGATTATATAAGTAACGGCCCAGCCCTATGGGCTTACAAAGTCACCGGTTACCAAACATTAATTATATAGAAGCTTCTTTCTGACCTGATAGCAGTTAAAGAGAAACCTCGCTGTGCTTCTATGAAAATCTGTAAAAAGCACTTGAGGTCTCTCTTAAACCTCTTCCAGGTCATATATTAAACATATTAAACATATTCCCATAATTTTTTTTCTGGCTAATTCTGTGTACATGTCTGCACTGCGATCAATGAGAAATTTCGCACCGAATTGCCGTCATCATTTACATGTAGCTGCGCTCTGGTAGAGAGTGATACTTTTTTTTTTGCTGTGTGAAGGCGACAGAGCAACAATATAGCCGAATAAAAATGACCCTTTGGTCTATTGAAAAAACATATCTACACGAATGAAGTAATTTATAAACTTAGTCCTATTCATTCTTTAGAACAAAATGCGTGAGTATTAATAATCTCTGCTTGCGATGTCGTGTTGGATTTATTAAAGACACACTGCATGAGATGTACCCGCCATAATGGATTTTCCCTGGAAAATATCATTTATCTATCCCTATCTGCACTTGGATTTGACCTTTGATAAAAGTTTGGTGTTAGCTTAAAATGACTGGCCAGTCATTATAGCAGCGACCATCTTCCTATATGCTTCCTATGTAAATATCAACATCAAGTACGCTCCAGAATAAATCATTTGAGGGCTTAAATCGTTTTTTAATGTGTATGTAAGATTTATAAGAAGCTGTGGATGGCAAAAATAAGTACTTGGGGAAATTTTTCAAACTAGTGGAGTGAACCTTAAACCGTGAAACCGCACGTGGTACCGTGACAAGAGAGGATCCTGAACCAGTCGTGTACATTTAGATTAAAAAAAACAAAAAACAAAGGGACATTACTTCCTGCCATTCTTTTTTCTCGACAAGAAAAAGCACAATTTCTCCCTCTCACGAACCATGGCTCGACCCATATGTACACATAGAAAAAATAAGTAAATAAATAAATAAATAAATAAATAAATAAATAAATAAATAAATAAATAAATCTTAAAGAACTTCAGGTGAAAAAAATGAGTGTGTATTCGTATGATAAATTACCAGCACAATAAACACGTACTAAAGGTCAAACATCAGAGAAAGGAGGGAGCAAGAACAAACACAAAACAAGATATTATGGTGAAATGAGAGAACAAAAAACGTATTCAAAGGTGATACAACGTCCTGGGTGTTTATTAAAAAATTGAACAGTGAAGTTACTATCCCAATTTCCACGCACGGAGGGTCCTAACCAGATGAAAGCCAGGACGTGAGAGGACAGACAGCAATACGGCCTGGAATGTCATTTTAAATTCTCTTCCTCAGGGCTGTCACAGAAAACAGTGCTATCATCGTGTTGTTCGTGTTTAGGAGAGACCCACTCTAGTGTTACCCAGTGATCATCACGGTACAGTTAAACATTTTATTCCCCTTCCCCTGGCTCTTAATAAGAGAGTTACCATCCCGATTTTCGTGCACAGATGAAAATTTTATTTTATTTGAAATAAAAAAAAACCCGGACCATTTCATTATCAGTATGCAGTTAGGCTAACATTGCATCAGGTTATTTGAGGACGTCGTCGGTTGTTATCCCACATTATCCAGCTGCTGATTACTGCAATTACTGATTGATATACCAGCAGTGCATGTGTACCATTCTTTACATGCTCAGACAACATCAGACAGCATCAGGGCGGTATACCCGCCATATTGACCTTGGCTGTCCGCACATGCTCAGTGTGACCGCTGCGGTCACGTTTGTCACATTTGATGGGCAGGTTTATTGGATGGGCGGAGCTGGGTGCCGTTTATTGCCTGTGCTGTAGTAGACCTTTCACAACCTTTCACCGAAGAACTGAAGTGCGTGAATGTTGTGAAAGGGGTCTTCTTCAAAGGTTTTTTGTCAGTTCTTAGAATTATTCCAGAACAGAAAGACGAGATAACGTCAAATACCTCAGACTGTGTGTTGTGTGAATGACAGTACAATACAANTATTAAACATATTAAACATATTCCCATAATTTTTTTTCTGGCTAATTCTGTGTACATGTCTGCACTGCGATCAATGACAAATTTCGCACCGAATTGCCGTCATCATTTACATGTAGCTGCGCTCTGGTAGAGAGTGATACTTTTTTTTTTGCTGTGCGAAGGCGACAGAGCAACAATATAGCCGAATAAAAATGACAAAAGCACCCTTTGGTCTATTGAAAAACATATCTACACGAATGAAGTAATTTATAAACTTAGTCCTATTCATTCTTTAGAACAAAGTGCGTGAGTATTAATAATCTCTGCTTGCGATGTCGTGTTGGATTTATTAAAGACACACTGCATGAGATGTACCCGCCATAATGGATTTTCCCTGGAAAATATCATTTATCTATCCCTATCTGCACTTGGATTTGACCTTTGATAAAAGTTTGGTGTTAGCTTAAAATGACTGGCCAGTCATTATAGCAGCGACCATCTTCCTATATGCTTCCTATGTAAATATCAACATCAAGTACGCTCCAGAATAAATCATTTGAGGGCTTAAATCGTTTTTTAATGTGTATGTAAGATTTATAAGAAGCTGTGGATGGCAAAAATAAGTACTTGGGGAAATTTTTCAAACTAGTGGAGTGAACCTTAAACCGTGAAACCGCACGTGGTACCGTGACAAGAGAGGATCCTGAACCAGTCGTGTACATTTAGATTAAAAAAAACAAAAAACAAAGGGACATTACTTCCTGCCATTCTTTTTTCTCGACAAGAAAAAGCACAATTTCTCCCTCTCACGAACCATGGCTCGACCCATATGTACACATAGAAAAAATAAGTAAATAAATAAATAAATAAATAAATAAATAAATAAATAAATAAATAAATAAATCTTAAAGAACTTCAGGTGAAAAAAATGAGTGTGTATTCGTATGATAAATTACCAGCACAATAAACACGTACTAAAGGTCAAACATCAGAGAAAGGAGGGAGCAAGAACAAACACAAAACAAGATATTATGGTGAAATGAGAGAACAAAAAACGTATTCAAAGGTGATACAACGTCCTGGGTGTTTATTAAAAAATTGAACAGTGAAGTTACTATCCCAATTTCCACGCACGGAGGGTCCTAACCAGATGAAAGCCAGGACGTGAGAGGACAGACAGCAATACGGCCTGGAATGTCATTTTAAATTCTCTTCCTCAGGGCTGTCACAGAAAACAGTGCTATCATCGTGTTGTTCGTGTTTAGGAGAGACCCACTCTAGTGTTACCCAGTGATCATCACGGTACAGTTAAACATTTTATTCCCCTTCCCCTGGCTCTTAATAAGAGAGTTACCATCCCGATTTTCGTGCACAGATGAAAATTTTATTTTATTTGAAATAAAAAAAAACCCGGACCATTTCATTATCAGTATGCAGTTAGGCTAACATTGCATCAGGTTATTTGAGGACGTCGTCGGTTGTTATCCCACATTATCCAGCTGCTGATTACTGCAATTACTGATTGATATACCAGCAGTGCATGTGTACCATTCTTTACATGCTCAGACAACATCAGACAGCATCAGGGCGGTATACCCGCCATATTGACCTTGGCTGTCCGCACATGCTCAGTGTGACCGCTGCGGTCACGTTTGTCACATTTGATGGGCAGGTTTATTGGATGGGCGGAGCTGGGTGCCGTTTATTGCCTGTGCTGTAGTAGACCTTTCACAACCTTTCACCGAAGAACTGAAGTGCGTGAATGTTGTGAAAGGGGTCTTCTTCAAAGGTTTTTTGTCAGTTCTTAGAATTATTCCAGAACAGAAAGACGAGATAACGTCAAATACCTCAGACTGTGTGTTGTGTGAATGACAGTACAATACAATACAATACAATACAATACAATACAATACAATACGGTGCGAAAGAATACAATTAAGTTTATTGCATGTTTGAAACTTTAAAATATAACATCAGCTGGATGGCTATTAACTACCTATCACTGTCTGGATTCAAACGCAGAACAGAAGGTTGTAATAAAAAGTTTGTCAGGCAAAAATAAGAGCGACGTCTGACTTAATGTGAATAATACATGACCTGAGGGCATCTTCTTAGATGACTTTTTTTTTCGAAACCGATGGAACAGTTTTCTTTGAGAATGTGGGCAGCCTGACTGGTTATGTAAAACGTGTGGTGGAGCATACAGGTAAAGCATATCTCTGCTGCTTTCAGTCATACCCCCCTCCCCCCCCCCCCCCCCCCCCCCCCCCGCACACACACACGGACAAAGATGAAAAAGAAATAACATGAAGGAATAGATTTATAGATAATTTATTCATCGTATTATTTAATGGAAAAATACAATAGGGTGAAGGAGTGATAGCAGGACGATAAAGCTAGCCAGTACATTCCTCTCTGATTGCGTTTTGATATAGACAAAATTGCACAACAGCACTTTCCATGCGAAAAACTAAAAAAAACTGACCATATTGACTACTTCTACAATTTTTGATCCATAATATATCATGTGATAAAAAACCGCCACTTTTGTGGAATAATTTTATTTAAATGTTTTATTATAATATTTGGCAATTTGGCACCCCGACGTTCGCTCTGTCTCTCTCTTTATCTCCCTCTTTCTCTTTCCCTCTTTCTCTCTCTTTCTCACCCTCTCTCTCTCTCTCTCTCTCTCTCTCTCTCTCTCTCTCGTCTTCGAAAAACACACTGATATTAGCCACAAGAGCCAACGGCAAATTGCACGTATCAACGCAAAAGTACAAAGGAGGCGCCAGATTTTTTTTTGGTAAACGAAATTGTACCTAAACATACCACATATGTTCCGTTCATTGCTACATGTTGTAAGTCTCCCTCAGTAACTTATATAACAGCGGTATTCGGGACCACCCTTTACCAGGTGTCCCCGTGTTACATTGCACCATGCTAGACAAAGGGAGCGTTCCCATAAAACCAACGTATTAGCTGGAACCATCTAACTCTGAGGGGTTTCTCGCTAAATTCCATTCAGTGTAAGCGGCTTAAATGTCTGGCACGCCTACTCGAGCTGCTAAGGGGTATTTAACGATAGTCAATTAACGATAGTCAATTAATGATAGTCGGTTACCCCCCTTCCCCCAAACACTCAAAGGGACGTGTCAGACAATTAAGCATATAAGGGTGAAAGCACTTAAGTTGGAAACCCCGCAGAGTTAGATCCATTCAGCTAGATGGGTTTAAGGGAACGCAGTCAAAGTGTAGTTGGGTCCAGTAGTTGTCTACAGGTTGAGCCACTTCTGCAGAGTTCGCCTTCGTCTTTCAGAAATATAATATAATATAATATAATATAATATAATATAATATAAATAATATAATATAATATAATATAATATAATATAAACAGACCTATTGCCAGTACTTTTAAAGGAGGTTCTTTTTCTTTAGTGTAGTGGACCCTTTTACCGCGTTGCATAGAACCTAGCTCAAATTGTGACTGAAAACATTTTTCCAGCAAAAAGGGTGGTTTGTTAACTGCGCCCCCCCCCCCCCCCACCAACGTTCCTCCACCCACGGCGTACGAATCTGACAATATAACAAACCACAAAATAGAAAATAAAGTGTTTGAGTGTACGCTTTTCTCACAACTAAATTTACTGCTAAATTCGATCTCTGCAGCAGAGGGTACTAAGGGAATTGCTCATGCCACCTGCTGTTGGATTATTGGTAATTTGCATATATGTATACATATATATATATATATAAGTCGTCGTAGCCAGTCTCCCAGAAGACCCAAGAGACTGGTGCAGCCAATGTAATGGGAACTCATATCGTCTTGCTGTGTCTCGCGGTGATAGGCTTGAATTCCGTCACGAAAGTCGGTAAGTACTGCCATTTAATTTGCCAATTTTTCATTTTCTTTTTAAAAAAATTCTTGCTGTATCATTGCAATTCAATGGCTTTACTGTTTTTTAGGAAGCGATCTTGTTTCCGTTCTTGTATTAGCTGTCTACTGGTTTACAGTATATGTAACCATTTCTTATTGCTTGTGTTACTGCAAGCAGTAAATAAGGAAGAGAAAAAAGTGAAAATGTGATCCAGTTTTAACATAGTATTAAATTAGGATAATTAAAGTTTAGTGGATTTAACTGTTGAAATCTGCCTGGACAATGACCGTAGTGTATTGTTTATATTTATTTAACTGCCAGTGTTCGAAGAACAATTTCTTCCTCCTTATAAGGCCTTTTTTCATAGGCTAACTTGCAAATATATAGCAAACGTTTGTATGAATTATGAATGATAAAAAATAATAATAAAACAGGGGCGGATCCGGATATATTTTCTGACAGTCTTCCAAATCATCTTTGTTGATCCATCCTCCATTTTTGACCGTCTTCCGACAGAGAAAACAAATTAGACACCCGTTAATGTAAACTTGAAAATCTGACCCAGAAGACGGCCTCAATCCGCCCCTGAAATAAAAGAGAGAGAGAGAGAGAGAGAGAGAGAGAGAGATTAAAAACCTACGCTTGACTAGACAAAAGCTCTAAACCTTTTACTTTTAATCCTGAAAAATCCTAATTGCTATAAAAGCACATAGAGTTACCGAATCTGGTCCGACAGTTTTGACAGCAACGGTTTGACAGCAGAAATAGACTTGCAGACAACTAAAATAAAAACACTACCAGGCCATTATGGTGCTCTTTCTGGTAATTTTTTCTTCCTTTCCCAACAACTCTGTGTTTTAACTTCTTACTGTTTGAGTGGACGTGACTGATATTGGCCTCGTCGAGCGCGGCGATTATGTTAAGTCGGGCAAGAAGTTTACAACTTCTCGAGTCGGGTTTGAACCAGAGTGTAGACGACTATTTTATTATTATTATCATCATATTTTTTGACAGGCTATGAAGTTGTCAAACTCTTAAAGCATGCCGTCACTACAGTGTCACAAAGATATAACGCTCCATGTGAAGAGGACCTTTGTCTCTCCTAAACCTCCAGTAGTCGGATAATGGAGACATCTGCCGCAGCATTGAGAACACAGGGTTGTGTGTTTGAACCACGTGGAGGGCAATAAGCATTTTTTTCAAATCTCTTTTTTACACGCAATCCGGTACTCAGTCCTGTTCTGAGTTGAACACCGAAAAAGGAACAAAAAACATCAACTTGTCCACGGTGACAAATGACACCGAATTGTTCATCTATTCAAAGACCGAGGAAGATAACTATTGTCGTGGGACACAAGCAAACGAATTTTTTAAATGCGATTGCGATACTTTTCCATTAATTTCATATGACAAGTTTTGACAACTGAAAGTTTTAATTACTTTTCATATTTTATGAAGTCAAATAGCGAAAACACCAGCAATTGGCAAACAATGTATGTAATGGAAAAAGAGGGAAACTTTGAGTCCCTGACTTTTTAAAAGGCTTTGGGGTGATGTAAACGTCCATCTATATGTTTCAGGTCAATTATTTTCGTCAAACTTTTTTTACGAAAACCAATCTTTTACACAAGGTCAACCTACGTCTCTTTGGCGAAATCTGCACGTAGGTTTTCTTTGAAAACTAATTTGATCTCTTTTCTGGTTGTTTTCAGATGCTTTAGTCCGTCATTACTATGTAGCAGTCAAGGAGATAGACTGGGACTTCGCCCCGCTGGGAAATCAAGTACACAGTCGTCTAGACAGGTACGTGATCTTTGGACTTTTAACCCTGCTCGTTGACCGGTGTATTTTGGCCTTTTGCGTGGAAATATTCAGTTAGGATTTTTCCACACGATAGATTGAAAAGTGCGTAGATAGGTTAATATTAATATTACACTCATTAAAAGCGCACGGAGTTTTCGTAGGAGACGTAGAAGCGATTTTTTGGAATACTTAATTATATAGTAAAATAATATGTGTTTAAAGCATAAAAACATTGTATATAATTATGTTCACTAGACTTTCCAAGGGGCGTTTCACTTTTTATCTAAATTGAATTATGAGTTTTACTTTGACATTTATATGTATATATTTCTGGTCGTAGTGACACGGCCAAGGTTTTTATGTGATATTCTTTGCCTGTAGAGACACTAAATGCATTTTAATTGGATGCTACTGGATGGCACGGGCAACGGTAATATTAACAAACCGTTTCATCATTCATTTTGACTCAGTCAAGGTTCTTGTATGGAATTCTTTGCAGATAGAGACAATTAATACATTTTCATTGCGGTCAATGAAACAAACTGTTTTATCATTGCAGTAAACATTTACTGTGCTAATCTGCTTATCCAGGTCTGGAAATAAGGTGTCCTTGTTGTCTAATATATCAATCTATTTTTACCTCTGCTATTGGCAGATGTTCGTTAATTAGTGCAAATATATCAGGGCACGGTGTCAAGCAGTTTGTTTTATGTACCCAGATGAACTCAGTTCACTAAAATAAACTTAAATTCCAGTTATTATGTTAATTAATTAAGGGTGACATCTGTACAAGAAATGTGTGCTTATGCTCACACACGCTGTGCAGATTTTAATGTTGCTTAAGTAAGCCAATCACATGTTCTTAATTTCATGGACACATTTGTGACAAACAAACCCAAGGTGTGTAGTTACTCGGTTCAAATTTTATTTTAAGTGTACCGTGTGTGTGTGAAAAAGAAAAAAAATGTCAGGGTTATCAATCAGCCCAATATACTATAGTCTTGGGGGTTCAACCCCCTTGTACCCGTGGTCGAAGGGTTGTCCTGCCGACGGATCCCTCTAGATCGACCTAACTCCCTGAGGGTTCACGCTAAATTGATGTCAGCCGAGCGCGCACTGAAGTTAATTACCCCTTTACAGCTTTTAGTAGGCGGGACAGACGGCTAAGCTGACAGTAATCTAGTGAGACTCCCCACGGGGATAGATCGATCTAAAATCTGTGGGAATGGGGTCTAAGACAAAACATAGGCATACGTTACATTGTCACAGCCTAACAGCTTTATTTTGTTTTCCTCGTGATTTTTTTTGGGACATGGGATCGTGTATTCACAGCAGTTACAAAAAATAAATAAATAAATAACATAAAATAAAATAAAATAAAAAAATAGAAATAAATAAAATAAATAAATAAATAATAATAATAATAATAATAATAATGAAAAGTGCTAGTGCTCAAAAGGGGTTTAACGTGACCACAGCTTTGTTAACTCGCCATGTCACTGCCTTACGGACGTGTTTTTAATGTATATATAATTAGAAAGACAAGTACTGCAAGCTGAACTTAATTATATATGCTGTACATAAGGGCTGATCAATCTTATCAAGTCTCTAAAAAAGATACTGGTAAGCTGCAATTTGCTTGTTTGTCAATCTATGTCGTGTTCATACAATGCGGCCTGGAGGCAGCACTGGGCACAGTGGCGCCAATTGAGGCCGCTTTCACAACCAAACTTGATCTGCAGAATAAGAACGCTCTCACAACAAGTCGATTCGCGGACTAAATGCAGCGCTGACTTGATATGGCCGACGCACTTAAAAGCAGCGCGGACTAATCCCCTGATGATCTCCCCGCCTCCACAAACGCCGTCGCAGCACGGGTCTAGCAATTAAACCTAGGGACTGAGTTTTAGAGAATTAGCAGCATCGCTTTTTAGTGGCGTCGGCCATATTAAGTTGGCGGATCAGTTAGTCCGCGGACCATCTGTTCTGAATGCGCTCTATTAAATCTGCGGATCAAATATGGCCGGCTCATTCCTGTCTGTTAGGGGGGTATGCCTCCCTAAAATAGCTGTAAGTATACTATTGTTCTTCACAAAGTAATAAGCCTCTTCAAGCATGAAAATATGGATGTGACGAGTTATATGAATTACAGCTGCAAAAAAGTTAGACGAATGTTGAAAAAAAAAAAAAAAAAACTACGGCAACAAAGGGACATTTATTATAAGGGAACGTTAATTTGTACCCTCTCCTTTTACTAAGATGTCAACTTGAATATTATGGATTCTCTATAAGAAAGAACAAACAGTTTTTATGGGTTGCTGAGTGTGTAATGGTGCAATGTAGGATAGTATGTCCGTTTACCACAGTAATTTCTTTACGCTACATCGTACGTAATACCGTACGTAATACAACAATGTTATATACAATGTAATTCACGAAGAAATACAATCTGAAAGATGACATTTTAATATGTAGGTTTTGCTTGTATATTGTCTGGCATTGTTTAAAAATAAAAGTTACCACAGCAAATGTGCAGTTCTTAACGCCAACCAGATAATTAATGACATCTGATACAGAAAATGGCCCAAATGTCTTAAACGACTTTTCAGAGTTTCCTTAACCTCGC
>NW_019775583.1:35105-117547 GCF_001039355.2 Lingula anatina
AAAAAAAAAAAAACAGGGCTCTCCTTTATTCCCAGACTTAATAAAGTCTGTCATTCACTGCGTTGTTGCCCGCCATCTACGGATCTTGATCTCGAAAATGATTGTTTACTGTCTGAATGCGATATACATGTAAGAATAGAGGTGGAACTAACCTTAATGGTGTCTAACTCTTATTATTTAGCCGTCAAGTCAAGAATCACTGTTGCATAATTTTATCTAGACCCTATGAAAAGAGCTTTACTCAGCTAGCATTATCTGTAGAAAGTTTCACAGTTATTCATTGTGTTTTTTAGTTATGCCGCCAAGTACCTCGATACTTCTGATCCAAACAGTTTTGGGAAGGTGTTCAAGAAAGCTGTATACAGGGAATTCACGGACGATAGCTTCACCAAAGAAAAACCCCATTCGAAGCACCTTGGTACGTTCACCGTACTGTGCATTGTATGCAAGCAGGGGATAGAGGGTAGGGGTAGGGGGGGGGCACGAGAAGGGAGGGGGCGGGCAAAATCTTAAACAATGGTCGTTGAATAAGTGGCGATTGTAGTTTAAGTAGTTAAACTAAAACAAGGTGGTTATTATCTATAGCTGTAGATTGGTGTTTATAGTTTAACAAAAATTATCACAAAGGCCGTGTAAATTATTATTATTATTACACGCTATCATTTTTCAAAAAAAAAAAAAAGAGAAAAAAAAAACGTTTTGGTATTTCTTGTCGCTTAAGGTCTACTGGGTCCGACCCTTCGAGGCCATATCTCCGACATCATCCGGATCAAATTTAAAAACATGGGCAGTCGAGCCTACACTATGCATCCCCACGGCGCCGCCTATCTGAAAAAACACGAAGGTATGAAAAAAAGGTTCATTTTGGATAAATCCGTGGAAAACTTTTGCTCCTTGACTAAAAGAGACCTGGCAGAGGCAACAACAGCTAGTCGGCTAAACAATTACACCATATCCTTCACACTCATTAATATTAATATTATATTATTATTATTACTACTTCTACTACTACTACTATTACTAGGGGCTCTGTATACTGACGGCACATCAGGAGATGACAAACTGGACGACAGGGTGATGCCTGGAGAAACCATCACTCTCGACTGGCTGCTGTCAGATGAGCTTAAGGGTGCTCCTGCCACGGGTGACCCCGACTGTCTTCCCTGGACATATCACAGCCATCTTAACCCCATTGTCGACGTGCAGTCGGGGCTGATGGGAATCTTGGTGATATGTAGACCAGGTGACTGTCATTTGCCGTTTAACTGTGCTTCTATTTTTTTCTCTTGTATTGTATTAGAGGTATTGTAGACGGGGCTTTCGCGTCAGATCTGTTTTTTTTTTTCGAGAGAAGCAGTTTTTGTCTGTTCTCAAATCATTATTGATGTTTTATACGAATAAAATATTCGATTTTTTTTTTTTTTTTTGGGGGGGGGGGGGGTATCATTTAAGGTCCAAACATAAGCTTTTGGGATATTTTTTATAGTATACGCTTAGCTAATTTAATTCTACATGGACTACCTTAGATACTCTAGGCATGCTGCTGATATTTTGAACTGCTGACAACTTTCTCAATGCGAATTTTATGGCCACAGATTTTGCTTTCTGTCAAATATTTGGGATTATTCTTCATATTTTTTCTTGCCATAATATATTTGTATTTGTTACACATTTAGGCACCCTGGACGATGACAACGAACGGCGTGACGTGGACAAGGAGTACATATTGCTATCACACATCATAGACGAGTCAGCGAGCTGGTACTTCCAGGAGAATGTGGCAAGGCAAGTACTTTACCACCTGAAAATGTGTGTAAAAACTGTTTGAAATCACTTAGGACCTTTCGGAATCGAGCGGTACACTTATAAACCGGACCAGTGTAACGAAACCGGATCCGTGTGACAGAAGGTTCACCCTCCATTTAGTTATAACGGTTAGGGTTATAGCCTGCCCTAAGTGGCCCAAAATATAAGGCTAGTCTTACCTGTACAAATCGATGGGAAGCGAACCTTCTGTCTAGGGGGACTCTCTGTCACGTTTAATGATTACACCGGCCCATTCTGAGAAACTTACAAGCCAATCGCCAGGCTACTGCGTAAGAGAGTCACCTCTTGGAGCCTCGTTTTCGACACGGTCTAAACATCAAGAAGCGAACTTGTGTGTTTTTTTTTTTTTGTTTTTTTTTGGTCTTGGGAAAATAACTCCCTGTTTTGCAACGCATGTTTGGTTCACAAAAAGTTAACGGTCCAGAGAAGATATATTTCGGCGTTACAAGAGTTCATGTAATAATAGTATTGGGAATGATATCTTTTTGAGCATTAAATGCTTTACGAAAATTATGGAATGAGGTAGCCTTTTTTCTACCTAGTCCCAAAACTTTCTCAAAAAAAGAAGGCTCCCACACGTGCCACATAATGATGAGGAATCTTCTGCTGTCTTGTCCACTTCTGCCACACATTTAACAGTATTCTAAACCATCTGCAGGTTCGCACCACAAGCAGACCAGAATTCTCCATCGTTCGCCACCAAGTTCCACACTATCAACGGCTACATCTACGGGAACGTCCCCGGCTTGGAGGCTTGCTCTGGTGACAGAGTGGCGTGGTACATGATAGGACTGGGCAACGAAGACGATCTTCACTCCCTGACCATCAACGGTCATGTATTGGAGTATAATCATCACAGGTGAGGGGGGTGTAGGGGGTAGGTGGGGGTTGGAATATCAAGGGGGTGAGTACTCTAATGATTCCCAACATTTGGAAATTATTGCGTTGACCAGACCTGGTGACTGTTGTAAATCGTCACAGGTGACAGTTGCTGGAGCCTCGTGGCCATGACGGGATAGGGGTGGAGGGTGGGGGTCGGGGATGACTTATTTTTCTTAGCATAACTCAAATCAACCCTTGTTAAGTTGTTGAGTCAAAATTATATAATCGTATTTATAGATTTTTCATTCAAGTTAATTGCTTGTTTATTTGTATTTGTTTCATTACTTAAATTATAACTTGTCGTGTGCTCGTATCACCCGTTTTATGTCCCTTCACAATTCTTCCAGAATGTATTATACAGGTTATACACCTATAGCAATGTATGGACTGTACATGTCTTCACCAGTATAACTCTATGCATATCTCTCTCATAGTGCTTGAATTATTTATCATACTTTTTGCTGTACCAGTATAACTGTACAGCTCAGACACTTAAGGTCATATCCTTTGTAACAAATTCGCTTGTACGACAACACAATATCAATATCACTATGAAAGTTATTCGTTATTTTCAGAACTGATGTTATCGCGCTATTCGCCGCCAAGTTCTCAGCAGCGTACATGACGGCGGGAGATGTGGGAAAGTGGATTATCAAATGTCAAACGGCTGATCATCATCTTGGTAAACAATCACAGAAACACACCACGTATATAAAGGCACATGCTTCGTATCTTAATATTGTCAATACTAGCAGGGGAAAAGCACTCTTTTTATATCCACACCACTGTGTGACAGAAGGTACAAAAACATTGTGCCGGTATGTTTTCGCTGAATAAAACCGTCATTTTACTATCAATGTGTGACACCCCGAAGACCCTCCATCATGCTATGACACTTCAATTCCCATGTTGAATAATAGCTATCCCTTCATCCACTTACTGAATACATCACTTTGGTCATTTCAGAGGGAGAGCAGGCGTTCCTTCACGTGAGCCCCTCGTGCGGTAAACCCCCTCCTTACGACTTTCTGGGTGGCCATACCCGGACTTATTACATCGCAGCGGTGGAGAAGCGATGGAGTTACGACGGGGGTTCCGGATTGAACGGATACGAACGTGGATTAGCTTTCCTCAAAGACCCAAGCCAGTAAGTGGTCTTATGGTGTTTCCCAAAATCGTCTCAAACCGTTTCCATAATTGCAAGTGCAATTTATGTTGATAGATTTTGTAATAAAAAAATTGAATAATGTATAAGAACAACATTTGGTATGAATATTTCTCTAATTACAGAGAATCCAGCAAATACTTTACAAAAAATTCAAACCGCATAGGCGGTACGTACTGGAAGATCGTATATGAAGAGCATACAGACGACAAATTTACGACGGTAAAACGAAGACCACTGTCCAAATACCATTATGGTCTTCTTGGCCCCGAGATTGCTGCCCAGACAGGAGACACTATTAAGGTATGGAATTTAGTCCTGCAAGGCCTGCTTCATAAAACGTCTGGAGTCTATTTTATTGGGTTATCAGGACCTTGTCGACTGCGAGGTGTTTCAAAAAATAATCTTAAAGGCAGCTCACCTCTTTTTAGTCGGGCTTTGAGCAGCTAGGGGGCAATTAACACCAATAAACACGACAGTTAAATACACCCCAGCTGCTCGAGGGAGCGTGACAGACAATTAAACCGATTTCACATATTGCACTTAGCGTGAATGCCCCCAAAGTTGGGTCGATCAATGTAGTCCGATAGATTGTATGGGAATTGGGTCTTCGTAGTTACAGTAATCCATGTGGTTGTGTCTAATACATGTACATTTATTGTGGGTCAGTCATTTTGGAGATCTCGTAGACGATACTGTAATGTCGACATTGCAAAGTTTAGAACACCAGAACTTAAGATTATTTGCGAAACAGATACAGGGTAATTTTCTATCTTTGGTCTCTCTGGATGTAGCCTAATATGACGGTGACCTACTTATAACTGTGATCAAATCTACAGTTTCAGCATTTTCAAAATCTGATATCCAGAGAAATTGATGGCGAGAAATAAATAAATAAATATAAAACTAAAATAAACACAGAAGCTAGATTGTCACAGCCTTTCTGCTTTCTGTTTACAGGTTGTTTTCAAAAACCTTGCGCCCAGCTCGGGAAGACGATTTTCCATTCATCCCCGTGGAGTGAAGTACGACAAAGAAAACGAGGGAGAGGATTACAATGACGGCACACCAGGTGCGTTGTTGTTGTTGTGGTCAATGTTTTTGAATACTATTTGGACTACGCTATTAAAATAGCGAATTTTGCCCATGTCACATTCCCTCAAAATCTCAATGGGCCTTACAAATCAAAAGCGAAAAACTACCAATTGTTTATTAAAAGTCTACAATGACGGAACACCAGGTGGACCAAGCTATATATAATAGTTTTTTCAATGGCGCATTCCATTAAAATCTCAATGCGCCTTACGAGCCAAGAGCGAAAATTACAAATTGCCTATCATTAGTCTAAATTTTACGAATCACTATTTATAATGAATATATATTTATAGGAAGAAATATTTAAAATAATTAAAGTTTCTTTATCAATTACTATATATTTAAATTTAAGTATAAGGTCTCCAAAAATTTTACAAGACATTTGCAGTTCTTACATCAGTAGGTAAAGTACTTCGTAACTTTGTTGCGTATATTGTAAAATTTCCATTTACCAAACAATTTGTATTTGCCCTTCACCCACTGTCAGCACTGATCTCCTAATGGTGCATAAATTGTTTATTTGGCACAACCAAGCTCCTTTTCCCAGAAGTTAGAGCAAAAACAATCAAATACGACTTCTTTGCAAAATCTAAAACCCATTAAATATATGCTAGTTTGATTAATAATTCCTTATAGCTTTACCATTTTGTTTCCTGGTTTTACACATTTGTTACTGTGCATTTTAATCTGACCACGAATGGCCATGAACTGACAAATTTCACGATTCGTGGTTGAATCGTAATCAGTTCGTGAAGTTCTTAACAGATTCGTATATAATCGAAGTCAGTTCTTGCAATTCTTGATCAAGCGGGAATTCGTGGCAAAGACTTTGAGCTGTTCAAAGTTTTGGCCACGAACTCCCGATTCCAAAATGTCGTAGTGAATTTCTGGACAATATTCGTGCGATTCCAGCCGAATCCCACGAATATTCTTTACACTATCGCACCTGTATCGTAACTGAATCGTAGAGCGTGTCGAATAAGACCAGAAAATTGGCAAAATCTCACGAATCCTCACGAATCCTGAAATTTGTCAATTCCTGGCGATTCGTGGTCGGTGTTCAATAGGGGCCTTAGCGAAATAGACTTGCCATATCTTTTTCTACAAGAATTATCGATCAACTCTATCAAGGGATAGAGAAACCTCAATTATTATTTGAATGGTGAAGATGTTATTTTTTATTATCATTCTAGACGGTGGAGTGGGCTATCAACAAACCCGCACCTACACGTGGACCGTGCCTGAGTCCTACGCACCGGAGCGCGCAGATTCAAAATGTATCACATATATGTATCACTCCGCCATTGACCCAGTTAGAGATGTGTTCTCAGGTCTGATTGGTCCGTTGGTTGTTTGCAGACGAGGAGAATTGGCAAGGGTAAGCGTTCTGACAGCAGAGGCGGTTTTTGTACTAGTAGTTATTAATCGTGTGATCACTGTTTTTGGTACAAATAAGATGTACTCTTAAGACACATTTTTAATTCTATATTCACATTATTTTGAGGGAAAAAAGCATATGTCACGATGCCTGTTCAGATTTTTGCAGTCTTCGCATATTTAATACGTTCATTTTTTTGTTTTACTGATGCGTAATATATAAAAAGGGTTTATAAAAAAGCAAATATCATCAACTCTACTTTATATGAACACTTCTAAATTACCTTTCAGCGAGGCATGGAGTTCACTCTGCTCTTCGCCAATTTCAACGAAAACCTGTCATGGTTACTGGAGAAGAACATCTTGGAGTTTGCCTCCTCCTCTGCATCGAGCTCGCCCGGATTTGAGGAATCAAATATCATGAGCAGTGAGTGTTTTTTCTGACTAACTTCTTTATTTGATTCATTATAACATATGAATATACAATAATTGGCTTTGATTATGTTCACCTCGGGGATATACAGGTGCTGGAACCGAAGACGGTATAATTGAACAACGCCGACGAAATTTTGTCCTAAAGAAAACGCATATCAGTCTATGTAATATAATCATTTTAGTTCTTATTCTCTTATACCATTTAATATTCTATTGTCTTACCATTTTATGGACTCTACTGGGTAGGTGAATCTACAATCTTTTGATTTTAATTTTGAATTATTATCCTTATAATTACTATTATTTAGGCATCAACGGATATTCGTATGGCAACCTGCCTAAACCAACAATGTGTTTAGGAGATCAAGTGACATGGCGTCTGCTTGCCATAGGAAACGTCATTGACATGCATATCCCTACCTTCAGTGGCAACACGTTCACGAGATTTGACGGGAATACGCGAGACGCCGTGTCCCTGTTTCCCGGTACAACAGAGACAATCTCTATGAAAACTGTAAATAAAGGTAGACGCCAATGTTACTTGTCAATGTCAAACAGCGAGAATTTTCAATGTTTCAGACCGATTTGTCTATTTAAGTTGGTAAAAAAGAAAATCATTTAAATAATATTTAAGATACGCAGGACACGGTTGTTAGAGATGACGTTTGAAATTGTTGCTGTCAAAAATAAAAAAAGCATACTATATATGCGACACACTGGTGACAAACTATGCATTTTCTTGGAATCCACTTAGCCGAGATTCCAAAAAGCATCTTGCCTAGATATATACCCAATCTGCCCCACTTTGTCTTTCACTGTGATATATTTATCTATTCCTTGCTATCTGTAGGAATATGGAGTCTGATAGACGCTAGCGATGACAACAATGTGGCCGGAATGGTGGCGCTCTACAAAGTGGATCAGTGTCATTTCTTCCTTAAGCATCCTCTTGCACACTCGGAGAAAGGTATGTAAAATGCGTGTTTATATTAAAAGTTTTTTGTTTTATAACTACATTTGTAAATGTCAATATTAACGCGATATATGGCTTGAACTCCTGTCTCGCTGAAAGTCGAGCTGGACTTGCATATATCGCTTGGGTGTCAGTATATTATCTCATATTAATCTCTCATACCCGACATATGTTCTCTGTGTCATAGGCATCACTCGTACGTACTATATAGCCGTGGTGGAGAGAATGTGGGAGTATGCGCCATGGAGATTTGACCTGATTCTCGGAAAAAGTATCACAGACCCTTCCAGGTACCTTATAATAATAATAATAATAATAATAATAATAATAATAATAATAATAATGTTTAACGTCAAGAATGATCATAATGATTATCATGTTCTTGAAAAAATAATAACAATAATAACGGCGAAATTTCTGGTAAATCTTATCTCAATATAAACATTTTCAGTAATAAAAAAATATGTATATGGAATCTAAAATAAGAGCAAAATGACTGAATGTCCGCTCTGAATCAAAATTTGATCCATTTGATCCAGGTACTGTGGCATTCCTTATGTTTGACCGACTAAATAGAGGGCTGAATACATCTACTTTTTCTTAAAAAAAAAAGATAAAATAATTACTCCTGTTTCTACTGCTATATCTTGGATTGAAGCAAATCTAACTTTTGAGTGGCTGGATTCCCATAACTAGATCGATCAAACAGGATCGGTCCATCTCCAAGGGGTTTCTCGCTAAATTGCTTTCAGCTTAAGCGGCTCAATGTCTGGTACGCCTACTAAAGCGGCTAAACGATAGTTATTTACCCCCTATCAGCCATTTAAGCCGCTTAAGTTAGTTGCAATTTAGCGACAATCCCCTAGGAGATAGATCTACCCAAAGTTAGTACGATAGGGTCTGGAAATGGTCTCTTATTTCCAGTACGATGTACGTGTTTGCTCGTACTGATTGGCCATTCCTTGGTACCCGGTATAAAAAAGCTTTGTACAGAGAGTACACGGACGCCACCTTCACCGTGGAAAAGACTCGAAGTCCCGAGGAAGAACACCTTGCTATCATGGGGCCTTTCATAAAAGCAGAGGTCACAGATACCATCAAGGTTTGTTTTTTTTTGTTTTTACTATTGTTTCACGCTTTTTTGTTTCTTTTTTCTTTACCTCAAACAAACTTTACTATAATAACTCTATGTAGGAGGTCTATATTTCACAATAAAAACATTGTGAAATATAATATATTCTGTTTTACGACAAAAACAGCAGTTATAGCTATTTTTCTGATATATTTGAGCTTGTCTTCAGACCACGTGACCTCCATTGATGGCTATATTCTGTTATAATCTCTTAAGAGATTTTAGCAAAAAAACAAACTTTTTAGAAATAAGACAGGGACTAACTTTGAATGTACAAATGGATTCATTAACCATTGGTAAGTATGGGAAAATTGTTGTTTACTCCAGGAAAATTCATTTTTTGGCCAAAACGAAGAGTTATTATCCCTTTAAGGAAACACGAAGTACCTTGAAAGTGCACTATCACACCTGTTTTTAAAACTGTTCTTTTACTAAACCAAAAGTAATCCATAATCATGGGTAGGTTCTTTGCAGACAGTATATAGTACGATAAAGCAATGTTTATTTTGTTAACATTTGATATGAGGTAAACATACACTCTGTCGTCTCTAAAAACATTTATGCTGAAAACGCTGTCCTATTCGCATGCCAGCGTTCTTCATATGTCTTTTCTTTTCTGCTGTCTGTTTTCAGGTCGTATTTAAAAACATGGCATCGCGCCCGTACTCAATTCACCCCAACCTTGTGATGTATTCCAAGGAAGACGAAGGCCACGCCTACAAAGATGGGGTCAATGTAACAGCGGGAGTGCCCCCTGGTGGCATAAAAACTTACACGTAAGCTTCCTAGTCTTAACAGATCTCGGCCCAGAGAGTATAGATAGTAAAATGAATGAATGATTATCTGTTTTATTGTAAAATATGGAGCAGTATGTAATGGCAAAACTGAATAGATATTAGTATCCAAGTACAGTGTATATACCGGGCACTCCATACAAGATGACACTACACTACAATATGATTATATAATACTAATATATAACCATATAATTAACCAAGATGAGCAGCCTATGTTCATGTAACATTTTTCTTGAATAAGAGAAATAGCAATTAAAATTTTAAGGCAAGTAAGAAAAGAAAGCTTGCCCAGAGGAAAATAACATAAATAAATACTACCTTTTTTAGATGGGAAGTACCGAAATCCTCTGGTCCTGGCAAAAACGACCCAAACTGTATCAGCTCTGCCTACCGTTCTGCTGTTAACTTGGAGAAAGACTTGGCATCCGGTATGGTTGGACCTATGGCTCTTTGCAGGAAAGGTAAATGCATGAATTAAATTAATTAATTTATTAGTTAATAAACTACGGGTAATTAATGCCCGCCTTAAAAATGAAAGTCTTAAAAAAGAACATATGTACAGTAGTTATCGTTACCCTTCACAATTAAAATTAGTGCTTGGGCAACAACCACAATATCGGCAGTCATATAATTTAAAACATTTCATCAGTTTTATTGAATGAACGGTGTAAATACATTTGAAAGCCACAAGTCAAGTTAAGGAAGTAAATATGTAATGTGATTATTCGTGTGCAATGAGAACGACTGTCATTTCGCACTGCGAAAACAGAAAACCGCATCCATTGGAATGCTTTTAATGACGAGCATGTTGTGTTTTAAAAATAAAATCAAACTTTAGTTTAGATTTTTACGAATTTAAATCAACTGACATTGCTCCAGGTACACTCTCCGAAAACAAGCGTCGCGATGTGGAGAAAGAAATCGCTACATTATGGACCATATTCGATGAGAACGATAGTTGGTATCTTGACGAAAATATCATGAGTCATCCACAGTATCCCGGTTTTTTGCCAGACAAGACTGACGCAGAATTCCTAGAAAGCAACAGATTCCATCGTATGTAACTTATTTTTTCCTTGTTTTTTATTTTATTCATTTCATTTGTTTATGTGACCCGAATACCTTAGGAATTCTACGTATAACGTGATAATATAGACAATTTACTTACCTTTCTTTCTTCTTCGCTTCCTTTGTTTACACGGTAGATTTGTCCCTACGGGACTTTCCTATAGAACCTTGCGGGACTCCGCAAGAAACCTTCAGGTCTATATAGGAATTAAATCAGTCCATGGGACGTTCTATAGGTTCCCTATGTAAAAATGTCTTATAGGGTCCTATATGATTTTGGACCAATTTTCTTTGAATTGGGGTTTTACAGGGCGCTATAGAAAATTTCCGTAAGAGTGTGTAAATGTTTCTGTTTATGTTTGGCTCCTGAGCGATGATGTTGATTATTTAAAAATGTATCTGAATAATTTCTTGTTGTCTTTTCCATGATGAAGCTATCAACGGGCTTATCACGGCCAGAGACCCAGGGTTTAATATGAAGGAATGCGACCTCGTGGCCTGGTATTTCATTAGCTTCGGGGGTCGCGTGGATATCCACACGGTGCACTTTCACGCGAACTCGTACATCTGGAACACGGAGAGCGCACACAGAGGAGATACGCTTGAGGTAATATTTTAGTGTTTGTTTGCATAAATTTTCCAGTTTAACAAGAATCAAAGCCCGCTTAGAACCGCAGTCCGTTTCTATATTATTCATCACAAGTGACGTTAGTCTGATTTGTCCCATACTGACTCAGACACTTCTCTCTAACCATATCCTGTGCTAATGCATTATGGGATCTTGGACTTCCTTTACTTAAGAGTACCATTCCTGCGAAACCGTAAGCAAGCAAGGTATTTGGCCATTCTCCAAAGATAAAAGCGGGTAATTGCCTTTGCTCAATATTCCTTGAAAAAATTGTTTGATGCTGATCTACAAATCACATAAAACATTCTTGTAAACCGTTGTTCCAAGGCGCAGTTCTTTCCAGAAAGAATTCCTCTCCTATATTTTTTTATTTATGATTTTAAAATAGTGAATTCCACATTGCATGCTCTGTTACTCCTAAATTATTCAGTAGTGAGAGTGGAAACGTTTATTAATACTGTGAACATTTGTTCACCACGTGTTTTATTGTGGGGACTTAATATTTTACGCAACAACTACTGTCTTCGCAAAGCTGTACATTTTTCGACTGTCAGATGTATAGATCGATATTCGGTACATTTGTGTACGCGTACACACACAAGCACACACACACACACACACTGAGGGACACATAGAAGGATGAAGAGAGAGAGAGAGAGAGAGAGAGAGAGAGAGAGAATAAAGAGAAAGGTTTTCCAAGGCATTGACGTTCAGTATTTGGTGTGGCAGCATCAGGAGAATAACATCTACTGCCTTTGCTATTCCGTCTTATAAACCATTGTTTTAAGAAGGAACTCAAGACTGATCTTTTAAAGACGTTTTAAAATTTTTTTTCAAATATTTTCTAAATATTTTATTCAAAAGCCCCCCTCAAGTGAAATATTTTAAATATTCTGTATAAGAATTTTAGACTTATAATATAATTTATCTGCAAAAAATAATGTATTATTCCGTAAATTGAAGTCTACAGACATAAAAGTTTATATTATTATCATTATTATTATTATTAATCCAAGGTACTCTCCCATTTTTAAAGGTATTCCCCGGTATATTTGAAGTTGCCACAATGTTGGCAGACGACCCGGGCTCATGGTTGATGCACTGTCACGTGGACGACCACGTGGGCGCTGGCATGATTACTGAGTATTTAGTCGAGAAGTCAGAAGATCCTGTGCAATGCTCCAGTGTGGACGATGAGGATGCATAACCAGACCATTACAGCAACGAGGGCCTTTTTAACAAAAACATTCGTCCGAAAATTTGTGGAAGCTTTCAGATGAAAAACAATGATAGAATTCGATTCAAGATTAGTTCATAGTAATTTAAGGGAATAAAGCAAATGTAACCATGCAGTATTAGTTCATTTAAATTAAAATTGGACTGGGCTGATTTAACGTGGAATACAATAGAGTTAAATGAACAAACCATTAACGACCTAGTTTTTTTGTGAAACAAGCAATTCATCCGGGGCTCCGGAGGCCAGAGGGACAGTTCCCTATCCACACCCCCTCAATCAAAATAGAGAAGTAATATCTGATACAGCTGGGCATGCGTATGAAGTCGTATCAATAATGTTATCTTGCTTGAGGTCAGAAACTAAGGATATGCATGCACATATATTTATATAACATAATAATATGGTTAATTATCACAAAAATGTCTACTCCGTGTTTATCAGTTTAAATGAAGGTAGTTTATTTAGTTGACATGGGCTTTTCAGCTCTGAATACAATACAGGTACGTGGATTGGAACCGCGCGTACCTTATTATAATTTATAAATAAAACGATTAAATTCTTGCAACAGGCTAAATTTGTTTATATACTGAAAGGTTCGGACTTGCAATATTTTATAAAAGTTAAGAGGCTTTTTGTCACAGATATACAACTTAGAACCCATTGTTAAAATAATGGAATATATTAAGGTGAAAAGTAACACCAGTCAGTAGTGTACCACAATAGATAAACTTAAAAATGTACCTCATCACCGCAAAATCACCGCAAGTGGTGTATTTGTCAACAATAATGTTTCATCTTCAAACTTTGTTTTCATTTTTTAGTTCCTTTAAACTTTAAAAATTGGTTGGTTTGGCAGATCTAAATGTAAGTACTTTTCAGGTACTAGTATACCAGAAATACCAGATGAAGTTGCCTTGTTGGAAGTATAGTACACTCCTCGGCGTGGTCTCGTTTTTGTGCCTATATAAGCAGAGACATGAAATTGACATCGTGACAAACTTAGGACTAAAAAACGAAGCAATATTCATGGATGGCAATTAAGTATTAAAATGATGTGCAACAGTAGAAGATTGAATAAATCGATATAAATGCGTAGAATACTTCTGTCGAATGCATAAAGATCTAATCTTAAAAAATATCAACCCTTCAAATACTACTGTTAAATGATGTGAATTACAAAAAGAAAGTTTACTGGAAGCTCAGCCCCTCTGTTAAAATAATTATCTCTCGATTTTCAGCATGTGAATTATTTTGAAAGAAACCAGTAGTGTGTGGCTACAGAGGAGTGCATGTGGGTTTACAAGTCCAACGTGATAATTGTTCAAGTGTGTCTTACGCGAGGACATTGTATGACCCCACGTAATGTGTCGCTGAGAAGTTATTTAATTTCTATGAGTTGTTTACAATGTATTAATTGTGAAATATGGCTATCATACAAACATTTGGTATCCCTTTAACTTCTAATGCACCTAAAACATTGACTTTATAACGCGAAAGACTACAGAGTTGAATTTCAAATCTGAAATTAGTCCACTGAGGAGAAATAACCTAAACTAAATTCCTAATACCATATAACAGTAACCCGTTTACTTAATAATATAAATCTATGACTGATAAAAATGAAACGGGACCGGTTTATCTTCTATATCCAAACGATCAGTTATGCTAACGTCCTACGACGGGTGACGATTCTGGAAGGAAAGACGCCCCCCCTAAACACACACACACACACACACACACACACATCACTACGACACAGAAACGGACCGGATAATGAACTTTTGAAATCTGTGGAAAGACAAAAAAAAAAAAAAATGCATGGCACAAAAGAACCATCAAGCAACAGGGGCGGTGTTTTTGACAGTCTTTAAATTTTTTTGGTCAATTCTTTGTTTTTTGACCGTCTTCCGACAGATACCTGTCTATGTAAATCTGACCGTCTTCCAGAAGACCCAGAAGACGGTCTTAAGCCCCTGCAGTAAGGCGACTTATTCCGGCTACCCTCTCAGGTTTGCCTGGTAGGAGTTGGGTGAACTGGACACAAAAAAAAAAAAAAAAAAAAAAAAAAAAATCTGCTAAAGATCTGTGGATCATTCCAGAGCATTGTATAATGACATGTAATAAGTTTAGAATTGTATAAATGTTACAAGTGAAAGGTGTTAAAAGCCATTTACTTTTTGGCTATAATTATAATTGAATACATACATATGGAAAAATATATATCTTATAACGAGTCTTCTATATAAAATTTAGAAGTATGAAATTAGATGCATTAACTACCATTTAAACTGAATTATTATCATGATAATGAGTATTATTCCCTAGTTGTTGTTGTGTATGTATCTCACTAGAACATGGTGAAGTTTTAATTCTCATGAAAATATAAAATATGTACTGACTTCTTAATAATTCCGCCGGGTATTAGGGGCTCTAATCCGACTACAGAAGCGTCTAAATTCGGTTCAGGATTCCGGACTTGGGTTTTAGCCTGGAGAGAAAATCAACTCGACATCACAGCTTAGTTTAAAAAAAATCAAAACTCTTTTTAATTCCCAGGACGTTGCCTGTTTTTATACAAGACGTCGGCGTACAGTATCTAAGTTAGACAAGTCTAAATAAAATTAGTTAAAGTGCAATAACTGCACAGACGTTAAATAAAACCAATTAAAGTTAGATAAGAGCAATTACCATGCTAATACGAGCCGCGTGCCCATGCCCGCGACTTCATTAAAATCAGTAAACATGTCTGGGAAATATTTTGTGGTCTGAACAATGTGCATAATGACTGGGGAGTTGAAGGAATTGAGAAATGAAACCCAGGGGTGAATCCGAGGGGAAGAAGACGTGGAGGCAACGGCGGAAAGAGAGCAGCCTTGCTAAATCACGGTGCCCATATATCCCATTATTTGAGGTCCATATGTCCGTAATAAAAATTCTCCAGTGCAGTGAGAAAAATCGGTGTTAATAATGACTGTACAACAACGCACCGTTGCAGACCATAAACCCCGTCATCTATTACACCAAATAAATTTTAATTAAATTAATGACAAGCCAGGACCAATGAAAATACCCAGATAGTCCGCCAAAGTTTTTCCCTTTAGTTCGTGGTTGATACACGCCAGTATTGTTTTTGTCTTCGGGGAGAACTGAATGGAGCGAACCGTAAGGAAGCACCCCACTAAAATGTAAGTGAATTAACAATCTTGGTTTTTCATAACACCATTCAAAGGATTATCCATAAACGCGGGTGCTGATTAAATAGTTGATAATTTTTCTTCAGTTCACAATGTCGACTTTGACGTCTTCTTTAATTCAAAGCAGCGGATCATTTTCTACCATTAATTATTGAAAGGTTTTTCCTCGATCATTACAAAATGATTATTTCGTGCCCTTGCCTTTAGTAGTCTTTAAATGTGATTCGAGTCTAGAATTTTTCAACTGTTTATTGATGAAAAGTTAAGCAAAGAAATTAAAGTGTGCAAATGCGTAACAAGACTGGGTTGTTTCAAAACTTCAGAATCCGAGCATGTGCACACGTGTGTGTGTGCAAATGTGTGTGTGTGCGTGTGTGTGTGTGTGTGTGGGGGGGGGGTTGTGTGCCTGTGAGCAGAATATTCAGGTTTCCCAATGTTCACATGTTCACAACAGTTTTGAAATCGTCAATGCTGTCGCAGTATAGAACTCCAAAATAATAATATGAAAAAATGGAGTTTCATCTCATGGAGAAAAGTTTTAAAGTCGAACAAAAATACTGCAATGAATCAGAAAAAAATTGAGGTATTTGTGCTTGAAAGAGAGAAAAAACTTTTCCGTTTTAAAATAAAACTACTTGAGTTTTATCTTAAGTAAAAAATGGGCATTCGATGAACAGTCAAATCCTGCTGTTTTCTCGAAAGAACTTATTTCAAGTGGCTACATCACTTTTTGATCAACTAATTATTATTATTATTATTATTGTTATTATTATTATTATTATTCAAGCCCTTATTTTTTGAGTTTTTAATCAATTTGATGCTGTGCACGACTTCACATTCCTGGCAAAACGACCTTGCTGTCAACTGTAACACTATAATGTACCCCACCAAAGGTTAATGCTGATACTTATTCCATTATTCATACCAATTGCAATTACTAGTCCGCAGAGCTCCAAATCACGCCATGTGCGCATGCGAGCATTATTTTAGTTAATAAAACAAGTTTACTTAAGCGTGAGAAAAAGAGAAAAAGAAAGTGATGGTCGACGCTTCTCATGGACATATCATGAATTGAAATTAAGAACGTATACTTTAAATAAAGTAAATCCTTAACGTATAAGAAAATACTTTAATGAATATTCATTTTAAGCATTATTCTTTGGTTGCCCTGAGTAATTTAATTTTTCTAGTAGTGAAATATATGTCGTATACCGCTGTCAATACAATAAGGGGCATCATCAGCGGTGTTGTGTAGTGAGAATATGTCACTGCTTTTCTTCAATTAATATATCTGTAGGTAAATGAATAAAACTACTGTAACTGCTATAATCTTTGTAATTTCCTTTTTACACCAGATGTTCTGCACAAAACATTTACATAGCTGTCAAATTCCATGAAGCGTTAACGTTGGAGAGTTAAACGTGAGGTGGCGCATGTAGCTACATCTCAACCTTAACCGGTGGGACACATTATAAGCATGTAATTAATAGACTAAGACACCGTTAACTGGGGGTAAAAGGCGTTTATGGACCGTGATACATAAAATACATCTTATTTTTACTTCAACAGCAATACCAATGTGAACTTTGCCCAGCGTTGAAACATTTGATGTGAAGTAGGCCTAAATTGGCCAATTAGTTCAAATGTATGAACCATGCTTGTTTAATTTTGTCATAGTAACTGTGGGAGACTCTCGCATAACTTGAGGACAGGACGACTGCATGTCGCCTGGTAGGGCCAGAACAAAATTTTATTGAAATTGTTAAAATATGTGTGGGGTCAGATAAACGCAAGAAATTTCACCAGGGTCGAAGTTTTTGTCCTTAGCGCCATTAGGCAAGAGAACCCATGACCTAAAGCTGGCTTTAAAACTTTTATATTAAATCATTTTGTCTTCATTTATCAAAGATAAGGTGATAAGGTGCTCATTTATATTGACAATGAGCTTTTAAAAAGTAAAGTGATGACTGACGTTTTTCATGGGTTTAAATTATTTTGTATTGAAATGAAGAACAATTTTCGGTGGAAGTGTCTCTGTTAAATAAATTGAATCCTTGCACGCACGTATTAGAAAAACAAATTAATAGAGAGTTCATTTTTAGCACTTTTCCTTGTTGGCCTTGAGAAATTAATTTTTTCCAATCTTGACAAATGATCAACATAGAGCCTGGATATATTTTAAGCAAACTGCTCAAACTGGTTGTTTGAAAGCAAAGAAACGCGCCAACTGTTTAAGGGAATTAAGGTGGTATGCCTCGTTGTCCTCCTAAGAATGGGTTACTTATACTAGTATTGGGGAAGACATATCATTCGTTGTCAAGGCAACATGAAGAGGCATAGGGCTCGTCTCTACCCCAGGTCAGCTGAGGATGACGTCATTTCATGGAAAAAAAAACAGTCCAGAAAGGTGAACAGCCAGTGGATGACCAGAGGAATTTTTATGGATTTGTTCTGGAGTGTAGCATGTGACTATTTGTTATGATGATTTTGAAAATCTTATGTGGATTCGATACATCCCTTTATTACAATGAATGACGCATCTAACGCGTTTTATAAGTTTTTAACAAGCATCCTTCAAAGCTTTTACTTTAGCAAGGAGCACTGGCGTATCCGTCTTGGTTGACTATCACAAGCCGACAGCAAGATTAAACTAGTCCTTGACATTTTTGTGCATAAACGTGACCGCTCTCGTATAATTAGTTCAATCAGGGAAACGTCCATATCCCAGACATACAGCACTCAGGGCCCAGTTTCACCAACACTGGATAGCATTATCCTATGGATAACACTATCCACTGGATAGAATTGTTATCCTCTACAAAGTTATCATGAGGATAGCAGCCATTTTTCACCACCGGGTAGTTATGTCAGAGACAAAAATAAGTATTTAGTGTTTAGAAAACATTACTTAACCCACCGGATAACAATTCCATCTAATAGATAATGTTATACGGAGGACAGCGCTGTCCACTGTTGATGAAACTGGGCCCTGACTGTTTGATTTGTTATGATACAAATATTTTCAAGACAAATATATTAGACACCATGCAAAACACATCTATCTATCTATCTATCTAGCTATCTATCTAGCTATCTTTTTGATTATTTTCTCAAATGTTTCAGGAATTTAGTGGGAATGGTAATGGCAGTGGCATTAATTAGCGAAGTTGCACATGCAAATATTTATAACCAGCAACCGTGGTCTCCAAACGTAGCGGGGAACTCGGGCAATTTCTTCTTCAATGCGGGAGCAGCGCAGGCCCCCAACTTCTTGTCACCGTGTGTTAGTGGAAGCAGTTCCTCGTGCAGCAACCCCGGTCCTAACACTGGTGGCTTGCCCTCCTGGATATTTGCCTCACCCAACTCCCCCACGACCTCGGCCCCACGGTCAGGGCAGGCACCGCCATCTAGTGGAGCATGTGGGATATTCCCTTGGTTATGTCATGGTACCAATCCGCCGCCATCCTCAGGACCAAACGTGGCACCGCCGCCGTCTACAGTAGCGCCTCCGCCGCCGCCAAGTTTTTGCCAGCAAAACCCGTGGGTGTGTCGTGGCCAAACTGCTGCCCCTCCACCAACAACCATAGGTAGGAAAAACATTTAAGGGACGATTCCCAGACCCTATCGTGCTAACTGTGGATCGATCTATCTCCGAGGGGATTCTCGCTAAATTGCAATCACCTTTAGCTGTAAATATGGCTGTCCTCTTATCCATTATAATCCTCGCCGATTCTTAGGCTAGTTCGCTTGTTCCTCTTGATTACGTCTCATACGTAGGCCTACTGCACTTGTTTTTAAATCCTCATTTGTACATGCACATGATTAGTCAATATAGACGCGCTAAAATCGGTGCTCAAACACCTTTTCATATTATTCCTAGTATCGTTAACAAATTTGCTGGACGTAATGGATAATAAGATGAAGACTATATGCTCTGCCCAGGAACACTATTAACAAATATCATTATGCAAAACACTGTTGAAGTGATGTGTTTCCAGTGAAGATGATTTTCATTACAGCAATTGCTCCATCGACAACGGAGCCACCTGCAGTGAATTCGCTGTGTGCTATAATTCCATGGACGTGTCCGTCACAGACGCAGTCTCCCCAGTCTACAACAACTACACCTCCACCCCAAGGTATGCATGAGCCTGAACATAACACACACGCGCACGCACGCACACGTATGCATTCCTACACGTCATGCATGAACACTTCTGACATGTCACTTTCAGAGTTTTTAACTTACTGAAAGTTTCCATTTTAAAATGGATCTTTCTATTTCAAATAATATTGAACCCAATAATCGATTTGAAACTTTACATCCACTATACAAATTTACCTTTTTGTAACAGGTAGGTATCTGATAGGATATATTAAATTAAACACATCGGTATATTGATTGAGCCGTTCTACCTCATCCATTTTTGCTTTAGTAATACTTTTTTTTCCAAGTCAGTATCTTTCAAAGGATGGGGTATTACAATAATGTCATCTTCGGATACATGGCATTGTTAACTTACATTGGTTCCGGAGAAAGCACTGACATTGATATATTCCACTTTCAGCTCCGGGTGGTGCCGCATGGAATCCATGGTGCTGGTTGTCCCCAGGGCTGTGCTCAACACTCGGTGCCACGCCCCCTCCAACAACTGCCGCCCCGCCCCCAACAACAGCAGGTGATACCCATACCTCATGCTTACTTTGGCACCGTGTCATAATTATACGAATGTACTTCATAAAAATAAAAGCAAACTAATTTTCATTGGAATACAAACAGGCAATAGTACATTATCGTCAGGTACCTTCTTAAGCCACACAGACAAAAATGTATGACAAATGGAGGAGTGGTTTGCTTGATCACAGTATGTGAAATTGAAATGTTTGCAAATGGTAATAGGTTTGAATAGAAAGAAAGACTACGTTTCAGTTATGTAATTTATTTTCAATTGGCAATAGGCAATAGTGTGTATACTGGAATCGCGATCAAAACCCGTAACCTACATAACCGCATCCCGCCCACGTTTGTCGTTTGAAATGCAAAAGTATAGCAGTCCAGAAGTCCACTTCACGTACAAAATATTTGATCGCCATTTTTTCCAGGTGATAATCCCCTGTGTGCGTTTTCGCCAATGTTCTGTCCGCAAGGGAACCCTCCTTCCGCTGCGGCTCCTAACACCGGTACACCGAAGCTCGATTTCTTAAGTTTCAGTTTTTACAAATAAAACTTAATTAAAGTGAGGTATTGACAAGAAACGCAGTTTGTAATTATAAAATAACTATATATTTCAATTTATTATCAAATACTACTTTGATCACAACTTAATTATTTATTAATGTTAGCGATGTAAGGATGTTGTGCGTATTTTGAAATCTGTCAATCGTTTTCAGGAGCAGCCTTTCCATCTGGTGTACAAGCCAGCGGTTAGTATGTTTGTATGAAGACACTTGTTCATTTTGATCTTATAATAATAATAATAATAATAATAATAATAATAATAATAGTAATAATAAAACATAGCATATTTGTAATTGTCTGATGCGTATGCTGTCTGTTTTAATGAGTTTTTGTAATAAAAACACGTGAACAATTATCAGGACAATGACAATATTTATATCTTATACATTGATTATTATTATTATTATTATTATTATTATTATTGCAACTTTTTTTACCTGTGTGTGTGCCCTAATTAGTAAGCAGTACGACTATTAAAAACGAAGAAGATAACTACTTGTACAGTCCTGTTGTGACAGGAATGATAGCCCTAGGAGTCCGGGGCCCAAATGATTAGTACAGATGAGGGTTTGTCGGATCATTGAGGTAGTCGGACGAGTGCCACCTCTACAAAGTAATGAGGAACGGTCAACGGTTCCGAGCTGACTACAATTCCTGTAACATCGGTTCACTTCTGCACACAGAATTTTTGATTGCGTTTGCAAAACTTTTCAGTGGGTTTTCTATGTCGAGTTTTGACAATCGAGCTTTTTAAATATCTTTTATTAACTAAAAATAAGGAAAACATAAGTGATTGACAGACCATGTATGTGTTGGGAAGAAATGGAAACTTGGGCCCTGGACTAATCATTCAATAGCTTTGGATGATGCTAACGTCTTTTTATGTTTTAGGCCAATAATTTTCGTCAAACGTTCTTACGAAAACCAAACGTTTATACTAGGTGAACTTAAAGTTATTGGGAGAAAGCCACACCCACATTTATTTGAAAACTTAAAATTATGTCTGTCATGCATTTTGCAGCTGCCCATGTCCGCCATTACTATGTAGCAGTCAAGGAGATAGACTGGGACTACGCCCCGCTGGGAAATCAAGTACACAGTCGTCTAGACAGGTATAGGGCCTTTGGACTTCCAACCCTGGTCGTTGACTGCTAAGTTTTGACCTAAGTTTGAAATGATACGATTTTGATTATCTAAAGGTTGGATTTTAAAGTTACGTAGATATATAGGTTTAATTTTTATTACACGCATTATTAGCACGCATGGCTGATAAATGGTGAATCTAAATTTACTTGTGTATAACTCTTATTATTAAGTCGTCAATTCAATAATAACTGTTTTGTCATCTTGTCATCTTGTCTAGAATTCAAGAAAAAAAACTTTATCACGCTTAACAGGGATTGACGCAATATGTAACAACTATTCATTGTGCCATATGACTTCACGCACACGTGTTTTCAGTTTTGCCGCCAAGTACCTTGATACTTCTGATCCAAACAGTTTCGGGAAGGTGTTCAAGAAAGCCGTATACAGGGAATTCACGGACGATACCTTCACACAGGAGAAGCCGCAGCCGAGCCATCTCGGTACGTTTACTATGTTGTGCATCGTATGCAAAGCAGAGGGTGGAGGGATGGTGGAGGAATTAGGGGATATTATACCAGGGGCGGATCCAGGATTATCTGAAGGGGAGGTCCGGAACGACAGGCATCGCCCCCTTGGTGTGGAGTTCGGGGCCTGCTCAAGGGCTCCGAATTTTTTTGTGTTTTGGAGAGCAAACTATGCCCTTTAGTACGGTTTAGCTTCTATGAATTAGCTAGTCAAATTTCTGATTTCAAAGAGGGGAATGTTGGTGTGATATGTTTTTCAGAAAACGAAGGGGGGGGGGGGGAGTCAGGACCCCCTTGAACCCCCCCCCCCTCTAAATCCGCCACTGTCTTACAGTAGTAGTTGAGAAAGTTGTGATTATGGTTCATAATTAAACTAAGACGAAATAGTTTTACATATATTTAACAAAATTGTCACAACGACCCTGTACATTATTATTATTATTATTATTATTATTATTATTATTATTATTATTATTATTATTATTATAACACGCTGTAATTTTTAAATATTTTTTTTTAATTTAATCTTATTTTTTGACGTTTAAGGTCTACTGGGTCCTACTATTCGTGGAAATGTCGGCGAGGTCATGCGGATCAAATTTAGAAATATGGCCACTCGGCCCTACACCGTCCATCCCCACGGCGCCGCCTATGTGAAAAAACACGAAGGTATGCACATGTTTAAAGCCGCATTCAGATCAATGGACTAAACAATTTGAGGGTCAAAAATGGTGACCATTTATATATATGCTTGCCGGTTAATTCGCTAATAGGCATTAAAAAGATTCCCCGTGTAGTGGGGACGTATACAAGAGGGTCGGCCATAATTGACCCTCGGATTAGTTATTACAGTGTTCTGAATGCAGCTTAAAACCGAAAAAGAGCTTCATCTTGTATAAATCCTTAGAATGCCCTTTTCTCGATGACAAAAAGAGACCATGAAGAAGCAATAACAGTTAGAACGCTAAATAATTACACCATAACTTTCTCTTGCCGCAAAACACCAGTCGTACGTTATATGGCAAGCCAGCAATTATCAGAATTTAACCTATTGTACAATTTATGGTATATGATTTGTAAATTATATATATCCGTAACACTTGTATTCCATTTTAACAGAACATTTGAGGCTTCTTAATGTTCATAGTTAATTTTTAATTTTGATGTGAACTTACATACTTTTACAACTTGAACCTTTGGGAACCAATGATTTTGATAAAAGTTATTACTGCATTATTATTTAAACATTATTATTACCACTAGGGGCGCTGTATACGGACGGTACGTCAGGAGATGACAAACTGGACGACATGGTCAATCCAGGACAAACCATCACTCTGGACTGGCTGCTGTCTAAGGAGCATAGGGGCGCTCCTGCCACGGGGGATCCCAACTGTCTTCCCTGGACCTATCACGGTCACTTGAACCCCATTGCCGACGTGCAGTCGGGCCTCATGGGAATCTTGTTGATATGTAAAGAAGGTAACTGTCATTTGCCGGTAATCTGTACTTCTTATTTCACTTGTTCATAAAATGTACTTCTGTTTTGTATGGGGTTTTTGAGAGAGAGACAAAAAAACAAATTTTTAAAAAAATCTGATGGCGTTTTTATTCATTTATCAATTTACTTTCATTCAAATATTTGTGAATGTTTGTCATGATTATTATGTAATGTCATATATTTTGGGAAATCATTTAAGGCACCTTGGACGAGGATAACGTACGGCGTGACGTGGACAAGGAGTTCATATTGCTATCACACATCATAGACGAGTCGATGAGCTGGTATTTCCAGGAGAATGTGGCCAGGCAAGTAAACAGCAATAAAACATCTGTATGAAAACTGTTAAAACTCACTTAGGGCCTTTACTTTTAAATTTCTGTATGTAGTTTGGCACAGTGCAGTGTGCAAGCTGATACTCGGTGTGTACACGTCTCTAATTGACGTCATATATGACGTCACTTGTTATCACCTTCACATTATTTTTTTGTTCTTGTGTTTTATTTGCTACCTGTACATGGTTCCAACCTTTCTCAAACAGGGATGCCCGCGTTGCATGCCACGCGATGTGAAAACCTACACTTGTTATATTCACTTTAGCCACATAGTTCTCAGTATTCTTACTCATTTGCAGATTCGCACCTCATGCGGACCAGATTTCTCCATCGTTCGCCACCAAGTTCCACACCATCAACGGCTACATCTACGGGAACGTCCCTGGCTTGGAGGCTTGCTCTGGTGACAGAGTGGCGTGGCATATGATAGGACTGGGCAACGAAGACGATCTTCACCCCCTGACTATCAACGGTCAGGTACTGGAGTATAACCATCACAGGTAAGGAAGGGGGGTAGGGAATAGGTTGGGGGGGAGGGGGGGGGTGGGAGTAGTTTTTGCGGGTTCTCAAGATTCGAAACATCTGGGGGTGTTCTCTTGATTTCAAACGTCTGAAATCATAAGAAACCCCCACCCCAAATCCACAATCTTAATGTCAGGTGGAAATCGTCACTGGAGACAGTCTTCGAAGCCTCGTGGCCCTGACGATGGTGGTGGTGGTTGGGGGGGGGGGGGCTTATTGTCTCAACACAACGCAAATCGATCTTTGTTACCTTTACGAGTAAAACATATATAGCTGTATCGGTAGATTTCTCATTTATTTTAATTATTTGCTTATCCTTATCCTCTGTTTCATTTACTTAAAATTTCACCTGCCGTACGTGTGTTCGTTTCGTCCGTTTTTATCGCACTATTCTTTCAAACTGTTGTATACAGGTCATGCACCTATACCATTGTATGAACTATAGTATGTATACACTTTATAAAGATGTAAGTTTTCGTTATTTTCAGAACCGATGTAATTGCGCTGTTTGCCGCCAAATTCTCTGCAGCGTATATGACGGCGGGAGATGTTGGAAAGTGGATTATCAAATGTCAAACGGCTGATCATCATTTTGGTAATCACGGCAACACACCATGTACATGCATATAAAAGTCGCTCTGGCATGCGTTTCGTATCTTATTATTGTCCAAATTAGCAACGGAAAAACACTTTTTTCATATCCACTTGACTGTGTTACACAAGGTACAGAACCATTGTACGAGTATGCCTTGCAAAATAGAACCTTCAATCAGCCTACTAAGACTCTCTATCATGCCGTAGAACGTCGATTACCAAGTTGAATTTTGGCTGAACACATCACGTTGGTCATTTCAGAGGGAGAGCAGGCCTTCCTTCACGTGAACCCCTCGTGTGGCAAAACCCCTCCTTACTATTCCCTGAATGGCCAGACCCGGACTTATTACATCGCAGCGGTGGAGAAGCGATGGAGTTACGACGGGGGTTCCGGGCTGAACGGATACGAACGTGGATTGGCTTTCCTGAATGATCCAAGCCAGTAAGGGAACGGTGCTCTGTATGCGTTATGATACACAATGGACAATAGAAGTGTCACCCCTACTGAACCAATACTTTAGAGGAGATAAATGACTGTGGAATGATATGCTCCTAGTATCATTTTATTAACATCAAACTTAACAAAAAAATGTAGACAAGGCATTATAACTACTCAAGATCTGTCTAATTTATTTAATGATTACTAGATATTTATTCGATTAACCTGATTCAGAGGGTGAAAATTCTATTGTCCATTGTGTGTAGAACAGATAGGGAAGCACATTCAGCCATTCTCTAGCAAATTCATCATTTTTAAAATAAATATCACCGTAAATGAGTCAAATATACAGTATATCAAGTAGAAGGATGAAAATGTCCATTTTTTCTTCGAAATAACAATATATAGCTCTTATTCTAACCTGTAAATCTTTATTAAACGACTTAAAAGTAACGTTACCTAAGCACTGGATCTGTTAAAACAATATCCCCTCACAGTTGTGTTACGTTAACGAGATGGGTTCACTGAAACCATGGAGAGGTCAACCTTAAAAAACCCACTTACGCTGGCGTTGATCAACTTTTATCACGTTTTTATGAATTTTTGAATTTTATTTCGTGTTATTGTTATTATTATTATTATTATTATTATTATTATTATAGGACCAAAAGCGACAGAAAGTCAGGGCAACAACTACTTGTACTATGTATAATACAAACATTAAGTTTAAATATGTTTGCAATTACAGAGAGTCCAGCAAATACTTTACAAAAAATGCACACCGCACAGGCGGCACTTACTGGAAGATCTTATATGAAGAACATACAGACAGCACATTTACGACCGTAAAACCAAGACCACTGTCCAAACACCATTATGGTCTTCTTGGCCCCGAGATTGCTGCCCAGATAGGAGACACCATTAAGGTATGGACTTTAGTACCGATGTTTGTTTGATAAAAAAAAAAATCAGTAGTAGGCTGCTAGCAACGAGTCGACTGAGGCACGTACGTTTCGCAAAGTATCTTTAAGTCTGCTTATCTCTTTTTCTTCGGGCTTATTGTTAAGTCTCTAGATCAAACTGTGTTGGTTGTGACAAAGAGTTTTACTCTTAGTAATGACAGTAAACCATTTTGTTGGGTCCAATACATTTACAGTCCTTCTGAAGAGCTCGAAGACTGTATAGCAGTGTACATTGTGTTCTTAAGCCCCAAACCAAAAATTGTTTGTGAAACAGGTGCAAGGTATATTTATACCTTTGATCTCTCTGGATATGTGCATAAACATTTAAACTGTGATCAAGACTAGTGTCAGTATTTTCAAATCGTAATATCCAGATTAATTACCGGCAAAAATAAATAAAGAAATAAATAAACACAAAAAATCACATTAATTCTCACCTTTCCTGCCGTGTATGCAGGTAGTTTTCAGAAACCTTGCCCCCAGCTCGGGAAGACGATTTTCCATTCATCCACGTGGAGTGAAGTACGACAAACAAAACGAGGGAGAGGATTACAATGATGGAACAGCAGGTGCGTTGTTGTTGTTGTTGTTGTTTTTGAGTACTATTTGGACTACGCTATTAAAATAGTGAATTTTGCCTATGTCACATTTCAGCAAAATCCCAATGGGCCTTACAAATCAAAAGCGAAAAACTACCGATTGTTTATTTTTAAAAAAGTCTAAAGTCTGAATCTAAGGCACACTGACTACATGTATAATCAATGTTTATTTAAAGGATAACTTTATCAATTACTAACGGTATTTGCCGTTTAAAATTGTAATTCTAAGACCCCATTCCGATAGATATTAGATCGATTTATCCCTGTGGAGAGTCTCACTAGATTACTGTCAGCTTAACCGGCTTAAGCGTCTGTCCCGCCTACTAAAAGCTGTAAGTGGGTAATTAACTATGGTGCTCGCTTGGCGGACTGCAATTTAGCGTGAACCCCCAAGGAGTTAGTCGATCTAAATCTTAATCTCTGGATCGATCTAAATCTCTGGGAATGCACCCTAAAATAATCTCAATTTCTTTATATGTTACTTGCAATTTTTTTATCAGTAGGCAATATATTCCATAATTTTGGGATATTTTTAAAAGTCCCTTAACCATAGAATGTGCGTTTGCCCTTACCCACAATGCTTGCTGATCTCTTGATGGTGTAGAAATTGTTCCTATGATAGTAAAGGTCAAGGTCACAAGAGAGTAGGTGTCAACTCACCCCACTGACAGGGAAGAAAACTTCCAGTCTAAATATGAAGTTAACGGACCCAAAAATAATTTCTTTGGGACATTTGGGGTATTTATCTCTCCAAATATTTACACTCTCAAATATGGAATAGCATGTTCAATTCTAAGCAAATTTTCCAACCAGACCTTATGGACTAGAAAGAGATACTTGGATTTCTGTTTGAATGGTGAGTTTTTTTCTTAATTTTCATTCTAGACGGTGGAGTGGGCTATCAACAAACCCGCACCTACACGTGGACCGTGCCTAATTCCTACGCACCTGAGCGTGCAGATTCAAAATGTATTACATATATGTATCACTCCGCCATTGACCCAGTTAGAGATGTGTTCTCAGGTCTGATTGGTCCTTTGGTTATTTGCAGACAAGGAGAACTGGCAAGGGTAAGTGTTCCGACAGCAGAGGCCGTTTTTGTACAAACGGCAAGATCCACGTTTCGATGCAAAAAAGATGCAGATAAGATACGTTCGTACCTAATATTATGTTCACGTAATTTAGAGACAAAGAACGGAGCATATATGAGCATATGTCAAAATGCCTGTGCAGATTTTCTAATATTTGTATATCGATTTCAGTTAATGATATGTTTTACCACTGCGCGCTAACAAACATGCATTTTATAAAGAAAAAAAAACTTTTGAATTACCATTCAGCGAGGCAATGAATTCACTCTGCTCTTCGCCAATTTCAACGAAAACCTGTCATGGCTACTAGACAAGAACGTCTTGGAGTTTGCCTCCCCTGCGGCTCCGAGCTCGCCCGGATTTGAAGAGTCAAATATCATGAGCAGTGAGTGTTTTCCACTACTGTTAAAAGTAAGGTCTTATTATAAATCACATTTCATATGAATACAGCCCGGAAAATTCGTTATAATGGTAGTTACATTCTATCAATAAATTTAACAGGGTATGTAATGGTCTGTGTGCAGGTGATGTGGTTAAGCAACTTACTTAAAAGATTATCCATTTTATCGATGATTTATTCATTAATACATCCACTTATCTTAAGAATCAGCCATCCACTTTATGTGCTTACCTTGAATATACGACAAACCTTGAGGACTTCCTCTCCAACTTTTTGGTTATAATTTTGATAAATAAAAAGGAACCAAAAATCCTTTTTTTCTTATCTAGGCATCAACGGATACTCGTATGGCAACCTACCTAAACCAACTATGTGTTTAGGAGATGAAGTAACATGGCGTCTGCTTGCAATAGGAAACGTCATTGACATGCATATCCCTACCTTCAGTGGCAACACGTTCACGAGATTTGACGGGAATACGCGAGACTCCGTGACCCTGTTTCCCGGAACTACAGAGACACTCACTATGACAACCGTAAATAAAGGTAAATTGAAATGTTACTTGTAATTTAAAGTTCATTGTTTCAGACCTATTTTTATTAAAGTTTTAGTTAAGTTTTTTTAAAATAAAATTCATTAAAAACAATGAATAAGTTATTCAGGATGTAATTGTTGGGGTTAATGTTTGATATTGTTGCTGTCAAGGTACGAAAACAGCATACTATATATTCGACCCTTCAGTGTCAATTTACTTTTTATCCACTTAGACGAGATTCCAATGAGCATTTTGTTTATTAGTAGGTAGATTCCCAATATGCCCCAGTTTTTCATTAACTGCAACATATATATATATATATATATATATATATATATATATATATATATATATATATATATAATGTAAATATGCCGGATTCATATGGAATATATACCGGTATATATTACCCTTGGTTTATGTAGGCACATGGAGTATAATGGACGCAAGCGACGACAACAATGTGGCCGGAATGGTGGCGCTCTACAAGGTGGATCAGTGCAATTTTTTCTTTACTCCTCCTCTTGATAGCTCAGGGTCAGGTATGTTAAAGGCGTGTTTGGTATTATAGATTTAATATTTTACCAACTTCCGACTATAATTTCAATTCTAACACAGTCATTTTTTTAACAAAACTCGATATATGTCTTGAACACCTGTCTCGCTGAAAGTCGAAGTGTTTTGGCATATATCGCTTGGGTGACAGTGTATAATCTCGTAGGCCTTACTTATCTCTCATATCCGGCATATTTACATTGTGTTCCAGGCATCACTCATACGTACTATATAGCTGCGGTTGAGAGAATGTGGGAGTTTGCGCCTTGGAAATTTGACCTGATTGTCGGAGGAAGTATTACAGACCCTTCCAAGTAAGTTGTTTGTCATAATAATGATGGTCATAGTACAAGTAATAGCAGTGATGGTAATGACAATTTAATTGTGGTAAGAATGATGATGACTTGATATCACTGTTGATGTGGACGATAGTGGCAATACTTTTTATAATGGTAATAATGTTTTAACATAATTAAAATTACGTCAGTAATGATAATGGTAATTATGATCTTGAGAAAAATAATATCAAAAATAATAGCGATATATTTTGTTCAGTCTTATCTTCATATGAACAGTGTCGGTTGATGATAAATAATATATTTAACCTTTTTCGAAAGAATATACGCCCGTTCTAAATTAAACTCGACAAGGCCGATTTTTTCTGTTGCTTTAACTGAAATTAAAAGGAGAAAAACTGAACTCTGAGTTGTTCATATATTTAGTATGATGTACACGTTCGCTCGACCTGACTGGCCGTTCCTTGGTACCCGCTTTAAAAAAGCTCTCTACAGAGAGTTCACGGATGCCACCTTCACCGTGGAAAAGATTCGAAGTCCCGAGGAAGAACACCTGGGTATCATGGGGCCTTTCATAAAAGCAGAGGTCACAGATACCATCAAGGTTCGTTTCTTCACAATTTTCTGTTGTTTCAATCTTTTGTACCTCATGAAATATATTTACTTTAAAAATACGAGGGACCTTGGAAACGCACTTTCACGGGAGTTTGTAATATTGTTCCTGTATTAAATCAGTAACTATATATATGTACAGGTATTTTGCAAACGTTAAAGCAAAAGCAGAATGTTTTTAACATTTGATAAGTAATATGAGGTTTACATGCAATTCATTAATTCTGTCTTCACTTCAGACATTGACGCTGAAAATACATACAAATGTTAGCCTAAGGATTTTCTTTTCTTCTTCCTGTTTTAGGTCGTATTTAAAAACATGGCGTCGCGCCCGTACTCAATTCACCCCAACCTTGTGATGTATTCCAAGACAGATGAAGGCCACGCCTACAAAGATGGCGTCAATGAGGCAGCGGGGGTGCCACCTGGTGGAATAAAAACTTACACGTAAGCTTCATCACCCTGGTTTAACAAAAAGTAATGTCAATTCCCTGGCTTAATTGACTAGGATTTCCATACGAGTGCCGCAACACTGTTCCTGATAGGTTAAGGCGCGTGCAATTGACTATGTAACGTTGGTAACTAAGTTCGTAATCAGGGAAGCTGACTTATGTTTTTTTTTTCTCTGAAACGGTGGCCTGGTCTTAATCACACACACACACACACACACACACACACAGTATACAAAGTACTAGTAATTGCCAATGTTCTTTTAGATGGGAAGTACCGAAATCCTCTGGTCCTGGCAAAAACGACCCAAACTGCATCAGTTCTGCCTACCGTTCTGCCGTTAACTTGGAGAAAGACTTTGCTTCTGGTTTGGTTGGACCTATGGCTATTTGTAAGAAAGGTAATTGCTTAAATGTTATTTATTTATTTATTTATTTATTTATTTATTTATTTATCTATATGTTACCACCTCAGGGATGAAACACGTAAAAATACAAATTAATCAGTGCTCGGGCAACAGGCACACACTTGGCTGTCATATAATTTCAACCAGTCCATCGGACTGATCTTATTAAACGGTATACCGGGGTACATTTATTTAAAGGCAATAAGTCAAATTAAGGAAGGAAATAAGTGACTGAACATGCAACTGNGACGCAAGCGACGACAACAATGTGGCCGGAATGGTGGCGCTCTACAAGGTGGATCAGTGCAATTTTTTCTTTACTCCTCCTCTTGATAGCTCAGGGTCAGGTATGTTAAAGGCGTGTTTGGTATTATAGATTTAATATTTTACCAACTTCCGACTATAATTTCAATTCTAACACAGTCATTTTTTTAACAAAACTCGATATATGTCTTGAACACCTGTCTCGCTGAAAGTCGAAGTGTTTTGGCATATATCGCTTGGGTGACAGTGTATAATCTCGTAGGCCTTACTTATCTCTCATATCCGGCATATTTACATTGTGTTCCAGGCATCACTCATACGTACTATATAGCTGCGGTTGAGAGAATGTGGGAGTTTGCGCCTTGGAAATTTGACCTGATTGTCGGAGGAAGTATTACAGACCCTTCCAAGTAAGTTGTTTGTCATAATAATGATGGTCATAGTACAAGTAATAGCAGTGATGGTAATGACAATTTAATTGTGGTAAGAATGATGATGACTTGATATCACTGTTGATGTGGACGATAGTGGCAATACTTTTTATAATGGTAATAATGTTTTAACATAATTAAAATTACGTCAGTAATGATAATGGTAATTATGATCTTGAGAAAAATAATATCAAAAATAATAGCGATATATTTTGTTCAGTCTTATCTTCATATGAACAGTGTCGGTTGATGATAAATAATATATTTAACCTTTTTCGAAAGAATATACGCCCGTTCTAAATTAAACTCGACAAGGCCGATTTTTTCTGTTGCTTTAACTGAAATTAAAAGGAGAAAAACTGAACTCTGAGTTGTTCATATATTTAGTATGATGTACACGTTCGCTCGACCTGACTGGCCGTTCCTTGGTACCCGCTTTAAAAAAGCTCTCTACAGAGAGTTCACGGATGCCACCTTCACCGTGGAAAAGATTCGAAGTCCCGAGGAAGAACACCTGGGTATCATGGGGCCTTTCATAAAAGCAGAGGTCACAGATACCATCAAGGTTCGTTTCTTCACAATTTTCTGTTGTTTCAATCTTTTGTACCTCATGAAATATATTTACTTTAAAAATACGAGGGACCTTGGAAACGCACTTTCACGGGAGTTTGTAATATTGTTCCTGTATTAAATCAGTAACTATATATATGTACAGGTATTTTGCAAACGTTAAAGCAAAAGCAGAATGTTTTTAACATTTGATAAGTAATATGAGGTTTACATGCAATTCATTAATTCTGTCTTCACTTCAGACATTGACGCTGAAAATACATACAAATGTTAGCCTAAGGATTTTCTTTTCTTCTTCCTGTTTTAGGTCGTATTTAAAAACATGGCGTCGCGCCCGTACTCAATTCACCCCAACCTTGTGATGTATTCCAAGACAGATGAAGGCCACGCCTACAAAGATGGCGTCAATGAGGCAGCGGGGGTGCCACCTGGTGGAATAAAAACTTACACGTAAGCTTCATCACCCTGGTTTAACAAAAAGTAATGTCAATTCCCTGGCTTAATTGACTAGGATTTCCATACGAGTGCCGCAACACTGTTCCTGATAGGTTAAGGCGCGTGCAATTGACTATGTAACGTTGGTAACTAAGTTCGTAATCAGGGAAGCTGACTTATGTTTTTTTTTTCTCTGAAACGGTGGCCTGGTCTTAATCACACACACACACACACACACACACACACAGTATACAAAGTACTAGTAATTGCCAATGTTCTTTTAGATGGGAAGTACCGAAATCCTCTGGTCCTGGCAAAAACGACCCAAACTGCATCAGTTCTGCCTACCGTTCTGCCGTTAACTTGGAGAAAGACTTTGCTTCTGGTTTGGTTGGACCTATGGCTATTTGTAAGAAAGGTAATTGCTTAAATGTTATTTATTTATTTATTTATTTATTTATTTATTTATTTATCTATATGTTACCACCTCAGGGATGAAACACGTAAAAATACAAATTAATCAGTGCTCGGGCAACAGGCACACACTTGGCTGTCATATAATTTCAACCAGTCCATCGGACTGATCTTATTAAACGGTATACCGGGGTACATTTATTTAAAGGCAATAAGTCAAATTAAGGAAGGAAATAAGTGACTGAACATGCAACTGTGGAACTTCCGGATAACACATTAACCGACCTTATTTGTGTGTCATAACAACAAGTAGAGAAGACAGTATCCAATGGCCGGTGGAATGCTATTTAATGGCGAGACTGTTGTGCTAAATCAAATGAAGATTTTGTTTAATTTTATGTCTCTAAATAAATTAACATTGCTACAGGTACACTTTCTGGCAACAAGCGTCGCGATGTGGAGAAAGAAATCGCTACATTATGGACCATATTCGATGAGAATGATAGTTGGTATCTTGACGAAAATATCATGAGTCATCCACAGTATCCCGGTTATTTACCAGACAAGACTGATGCAGAATTTCAAGAAAGCAACAGATTCCACGGTATGTAATTATATATTTGTTTTTTTCTTTCTGTGTTCCCCCTTAATTTGAATTTAATTAAAATCACTTCGTTTGTTAATTTGACTGAAATGCTTTCGAGAATTCTACAAATTCCATGGTAATATACAATCTGTTTATGGCATAAGTGCTACAAGAACCTGAAGGATTTTGGAACAATTTTCTATTTAGTCGTGTAGGATAATGTATTCCATGAAGGAATTTTTTATTTATGACTAGTTAGTTCCTGGGAGATGGTGTTGATTTTGTAGCACAGCTTTCTGATTCAACGTTGTCTTTACCTCATTGTAGTTATCAACGGACACATTACCGCCAAAGACTCAGGGTTTAACATGAAGGAATGCGACCTCGTGGCCTGGTATTTCATTAGCTTCGGGGGTCGCGCAGACATCCACACGGTGCACTTTCACGCGCAGTCGTACATCTGGAACACGGAGAGCGCGCACAGAGGGGATACCCTTGAGGTAATACTTCGTATTCGTCTGCAAAAAAAAAAAAAAAAAAAAAAAAAAAAAAAAAGACGTGCGACAAAGATGGTAGTCCGCCTATTCGATCTGTGGTCCGTTTGTTACTAGATATTTTAGATATTCGCCCTTTTAGGCTCACCCAGATGCTTCCAGATTTTAATCCTAGAATTAACCTTTCCACAGATAATGGTGCATATGTACGGTTTACCCATTTCCATTGGTGGTGTGTGTATGCCTACTTTCAGTAGCACTTGAAAGTCATGGCTGCATGACCGGAAATAGCAGTGCACATATCTAGACCAGAATGCAACACGTATAACGTGGTGCATGCTCATCGTTATCTGTGGAAAAGTGCGTGTGCTTATGCTTTATATGGGATCTCAGACGATCTTTCACAGGACTACCATTCACGTCACACCGTTTAAATTTCCAGTAAACGTAAAGAGGCCAGGTTTGAATTTACTGTCTTTTGGTCATTATCTTAAGGTATAGGCCTTGGCTCAAATTTCCTTGAATAAAAGGTTCAGTACTTTTCTTTCTATCCTCATCTACAATATCACATAATGCATTGTACCAAGACGCGTCCATTTTCCAACTGAATTCATTTGGTACCGAGAAAAAATGTAATGCTCGGTTATTACTAAAATCAAACAGTGAGATTAGAAATTATTAAAATTATTATTATTAGTAGTATTATTAATCATAATTAAGGTGCTCTCCCATTTTACAGGTATTCCCCGGTATATTTGAAGTTGCCACAATGTTGGCAGACGACCCGGGCTTATGGTTGATGCACTGTCACGTGGACGACCACGTGGGCGCTGGCATGATTACTCAATTTTTTGTCGAGAAGTCAGCAGATCCTGTGCAATGCTCAAGGGTGCATAACGCGAATAAATAACAATAGGTCAATAGGCTTGGGTTCTGAGTTTAAGCCAGGGAAATTTGCGTAAGATTTTAGATTAAAATTTGATTGAATTTAGTTAAGATAATTCCATAGATATCAAATGAGAGTAATGGGTAGCTATGAAATATTTTAACAAGACTGTATAATACAACCGCTTGTGAGCAGAAATGAAGTGGCTGAAGAAATGATTTTTTGTAAATAATAATCATATTTTTTACTTACTAAAATGTCTATCAATAAAATGCTGATTTGGTTCACGGCCCTGAATAAAATAGGCAGAGGCCAGCATATCTCTTATAATTTAGGAATGAAACGATGGAATACTTGCATATGTCTTTGTATGTTTATTTAAAGATTTAAAGGTTTGGATAAGCAGTATTATATAAGACGTTGGAGGATAAACGAGAAATCTACTGAAAATATTGTAAAACATCAAGATGGCAAGAAATAGCAGTCTGTTATATAGGTATACCTGTAAACATATCTCTCCTCAGCCTTAGTGGCGTGTTTGTAAACAACGAAGCTTCGTCTTTTACAATCTTTGTTTTCATTTTAATTTCTAAATGATCGGTTTAGCAGATCAAGTACTCTCAGGTATACCAGGAATACCAGATGAAGCTGTCTTGGTGGATGCATTTTGCCCTCGGCGAAGTCTCATTTTGGTACATATGTTAGCCGATACAGGAAACCGATATCGAGACTTATATTGATACCGAAAATTAAATATCCAAGACTTAGCAAACTGATATTATAACTGAGATTATAACTTAGAACAGATCCGTGAATCAAATATGACCGATCCACTTGAAAGCTTGCTGCATAGTCTCCTGAGAAACCCTGAATAGATGTCTCGCTGGGACAAGGAGGCGAGTTTTCGAGAGTGTCGGCCATATTTGATCTCAGATGTGTTAGTCAGCGGATCAACTTCTGTTGTGAATGCAGCCTAAGAAGTTCTTTACGACTCAAACAAATGGATGGCAAATATGAACATGATGTGCAACAGTCAGAGATGGTCTCAGCGGAGGTTTAATTGGCTAGGAATTTCAAGAAGTATTGTTTTTCCATATTGTTTGTTTTGTAGGAATACCTCTATTGAATGCAAATAAATATTTATCGGTTAAAAAACAAAGAGAAGAAATATTTTCTTGGGGATACATGGATTAGAAATGTTCTTGGCAACTTATTTATTGGTCTCAGTTTATGATAGTGATTTCTTATCCGGTTTCATACATGTAGAACTAAGGTGAATCACCCTTCCTATCTGAATAATCTTAAAGTATTCACCTGTTGCTTGTTTGGGGTTAGCTTGATTTATTCTTCCACGCATATCCCACCCGTAGGATATGCGCATATCTCAATAAAACGGAGAGAACATATGTTACATATTTGCATTGCATTTTTATTGAAATTGCCAAGAAGTTTCGAGATACATGACGTGTGTCTTTTAAGGTCACGAATAAACAAAACCCGCCGTTATGTGACCTAGAATGTCGACTCAATTGAGCGAGTCCATTATTTCAGTTGTTAACGACATGTTGTGCTATAGAGCGTTAGACCTTTGTAGCAAAATCCAATATACCTGGAAATTTTAACGCATTTCCTTTCGTTATAAAGGTATCAAAACCGTTGACAAATTATGAGTTATAAATTGGAGTTTTTAACATTTTTCCTAGTGTTGTGGCGTTTTCGAAACCGAGGCCTTAAAATTCACTTGAGAGTGGCTATGCCGGTTCTGGAATTTCGTATTTTGCCTTTGGGACCTGAAACCTGTATAATTATGTTTTATTCAGCGTGGGTTGCTGAAACGTCAAAGCTGCCAACGATGATACCACGTGATCAAGAGTCCGCTTGGTTTTGAGATGGTACTTAAATCTACTGGTCGGTAACAGCTCACTTATTCGCACTTTGTCGTGAGTCCGGTACTCATTGAGAAGGGTAGAGAGCGCAAATAAGACAGAAAAGACAGGCTCATCAACATATAGCCAGAAGTTTAGACCAAAAATAACTTTTTCGGTAAGTGTCCATTTTATAAAATTGGTACATGGTTTCACGGTTTTCTACAAATTGTGCTCAGTCGGAAGGTTTGCATGTAAATTATGGGTTATTTGAATTGTTAGCAAAGTTCAAGTTTTATCCATAAATATCATAATTCTATTCATCTAAGTGTATTGTCTTTTAGTTCATATATGGATTGGTTATGTGTAGTGTATACAATGCTTGGACCATTATCTTTTTGTATGCGTATGTGGATATTTCTAATAACACATGTGTAATAAATCTCTATTAAGACGCATTTTGCAGAGTATACGGGATGCACAAGTTGTGTGGTATATGCCATATAATGATCGAACGTGCGATGCATACCTTCGAAATATTTCAAAAGTAACACTGATAGAGAAACAGTTATTTTGGAGTCCGTTGACACCCTAAACACAAAAAAGCAATATAATAACTAAAGAGTACTGCAAGCATCAAAATCTGGTGTATGTCGGTCTACCCCGTTTTCCACTATGGCTATAGGCTTGTACAGGAAAAGTGTGATGATAATTATCGTGTGTAGTTATTCGTTTGTTTCTTCCACAAAGCTTCCGTCTGTATAGCTGGGCACTGATTTGATTTTTAAACCATTAATATGTGTGTATATATATATATATATATATATATATATATATATATATATATATATATATATATATATATATATATGTTGATTTCTAAACATTTTTTCATGATGTATACTTCTTATTGTAAATTTTTTTGTTTGTTGAAATTAGTTGAGGAAATTGTGAGCTAATGTCAGTAATGTTAACAAATGTAAAATTCATTTATGTGGTAGGAGTATACATGTATAGCCATGTATTTGCGTGTATGAAGTTCAAGTTAAATCTTTTTTTTTATTTCTTTTCGCAATTTTTTACTAACCACAGCACTTTTATTTTTTCTTCACATTTTATGTTATTAATATTTTACGACATATAAACATAAAGACGAAGGCCTATAATAAGGCTTAAATTATATTTATTAGGGTTCTTGTATTTCAAAACTACATTATGTAAGTTCGTTTAAATTAAATGATATCACATGGTATAACTTTAGATAAATATGTCATGAAATTGTTGCCACTGTTGTAAAATTATTTACAAAAAAAAAAAAAAAAAAAAGAAAAAAAAATTAAAAAAGAAAACAACATTGGCGTTAAAAGTGCACTTTTGGTATTATTTTCAGACTCAAAAGTTTGAATAACAAACGCAGAGTTGTTGAAATCCATTAATTGGAATACGTACTGCCTCCAACGTGTTTTACTCATTTTTAAGAGGTGTCAATCGATAAAAACTTTTATTGTTTCAACGTACTTTTATAATATTTGGATTCGGAATACATTTACAATTTTATTGCTTTATATTCCCGGGAACAGCTAGGTTAACATATTTTAACGTTTTAATTTCTTAATTGAAATGGAATAATTTAACCTCAGAATTTCTCCATCGCTGAAATACTAATGTTGTGTTTATCTATGTCGTCATCCTAGTATGCCTGTAGCTGCAAACTCCTCTTTTTGCCCAATTATACAATCCACGTATTGCTGGGCAGTGATACGAAGACACGTTACTCGGGCGTTGTTAAGACGATCATTTTTTTTTTGTCTTAGTGCAACGGGCGTGAACAGGGAGAGTAAACCTGGCGCACGGACGCCAGGCGTTGCGGTTTACGACAGTCGTATCCCAGCAAATTTACGCCCCGTTGATGCAACCGGGTCCAGGATCTTGGCTATCAAGGACACACGACAATGAAATGATTTAGAGATTATAGCAAATATCTGTTACAAAGGATCGTAATCTTTACTCTTGTCAATTACTACACAAATTTATCTGCAGCGATTACGGATTTATCCCCCCAACCGGTTGCCATCTACACCAAATTAGTTTTATAAGAACAGAGTAAATCTAAAATATTTTTATAAGCAGGTGTTTTCTGAGGGAATGTTTGATGCACTTGAAATCAATCTTCTCTAAATTACAGGGTCAGAATTTAATCCAATGGATATTGCTCCTATGCTTTTGTGAGTGAGATTTTGAGAAATCTTGTTACTTTCTGTTAGACAGAAAGGCATATAGAAGGCAAGCCAAAGCCCAATAAATATACAGCCTCCTTCCATCGAGCTAGTGATATCCCATTTGATTCATTGGGGAAATAAATTTATCAACTTTCACAAGTTTGAGGAGCACCTATCATACTGCCTTGTTACCTGATAATGCTCTGATTTAAAATTCCAATTTATGTGCATTCTGTGAAAAAAAAATACTGCGTCTTTTACCTCCCCAAGCTTAGAGTGACTGCAGGTTTTCTTCCGTTTTGGTGTTAGATTTGGTCAGGAGGATTTGGTGCTTCAATTCTAACATTTGCGTCGCTGGGTGTTGGCATTTTTCCTCTCCCGTGGGTGGCATCCAGATGTTGTTCTGTATACAGATTTGTTCTCTTTATTTTTACATATTTTAGCATGTGTCAATGCTGGTTGAAGACATTATACATTCTCACTGCGCAAATGCTGGTGTCAGATTGCAAATGGTATCAAGCCATGCTTATTGATACGTATAGAATATTTAACCTCTTTGTTTTAAGGTGACAAGGTTACAGATGTCAAGGGCATACCGATAGCTAAAAACAGGGTATATGTTCCTTCATAATACTCTTTTTTTCTGGGTATATTTTATAAATTCAGATTGTTTTGAAGTTATGCATACTCTAATACGGATCTTATTATTGATAGGTTAATTGAAGTGATATCTTACTTTTCTAGTTTTGTTTTATTCTATTGACTTGATAAAACAATTGACTATATGAGACCATTACCAGAGACTATCGTACCAACTGTGGATCGAAATTTCTCCAAGGGGATTCTCAATTAATTGCAATTAACTTAAGCGGCTTAGGTGTTTGTCACACCTATACTGAAGTTAATAGGGGGTAATTAACTATCGTTTAGCAGCTTAAGTAGGCGTCCCAGACATCCAGGCCACTTAAACCGGAAGCAATTTTGCAAGAAGTTGGACCGATCCTGTTAGATCGAACTAGGGTTGGGAACCTTTAAATATATACTTTGGAGGTGTTCAGCCCACTCCAGATCTGGTGCTTAAGTTCCACCCAGCAGTTAGGACTTTGTAATCTCTCGACCGGTTGAACTGAGCCGAGATTTAATGACTGTGTCCCTGCAGGGACGACGCGTGTGAGAGGCGTGTGAGAGGCGGAGACACCATAACAGGATTAAGCGGTCTTCCTTTCATGTAGGTCCTCCATTTTTCGGTTGTGGCCTAGCTAGCACTCGGCTCTTCTTATTCTGAATGGTCTCTAAGAGATTTCACCTATGACGGTACAAATGAAAAATTTGGAACTAGATAATATTTTTACAGAGCCTGGTTTTCTCAAAGCTTGTGGATAGGGAATACGCATGCACAAGGAATACGCCTGAATGATATAAAATTATTTCTTTTAGACATCCAGGCATTTTTTCTTCGTTGATTTCTTAACACAATGCTTCAAATACAAATGTAAAATCATGGGTTACTGTCAATTTTGTGTTATAGGTTTGATTTTACCAACGATGTGGTCACTGCAATTCTATGCTGGAATAGTCATGTTGCTCCTGCTGGGCACACAGGTGGAAGGTATATATACTTACTTATAAAATTTGAACAGAATATATACCTAAATATCGCAAATAATATATATGTCTTTGCCATCAGAAATTAGCAAGAGGTCCCGGGTTCGATCATCATATATAATAGGCAAGGTGTTTTCATAAAGAATACAAAACATTTATATTCGTCGTTTGGGAGAAAAATATTACCTGATATTGACCTACCTTTGACCGCTGTCGACCGGTCGGTTGAGCATCAAAATTCGTTATCATGTAAAAGAATGTACTTATTATTTCAGGGGACCATTTCAAATTCGCCACAATCAGTTGTAGGCCTCATCCAGCTGATGCACTCCAGGTTAGTTGTTGCACGTTACCTTGTTTTCATGGATTAGTCAGTTGTTACAAACACAGATTGTGACTTCATTAATGGTGAATAGTGAAAAAGTTTCAAACCCCATATCTATCTATCTATCTATCTATCTATCTGTATGTATGTCACAAGCAAGATTGAAATCCAGGCAGATTTTCAATCTGCCTAGGTAATATTTATGATTTTTCTCCATTGTTCCCGTTTATCCAGGTAATCTGCACGTGGCGGTCTGCATGGGCCCTAAACAGCGGGCCATGTTATTACCCCTTGTAGTGATCCGTTAATTAGAACTGAGTCTTCTAAATTTGCATACATCAGATATGTATATATTTGTACGTTTTAATTATTCAAATATACTTAGACATGACATGTTGCATGGCAGTTTAAGAGAAGTTCATTTAAAATGCAAATCAAGGTTTAATTTAAATGTATCTACAATTAAGTTAATGTACATAGGCATGGCATGTTTCATGACAGTTATGAAAGCTAATTTGAAATGCAAATTAAGATAGAGTATAAAGGCAGTGACTGAGCCACAGAGAGAGGACGGACAGACTGAGGGGGTGAGAGATAGTTATAGATACGGTAGAAGAGACCTGAGTCTTCAGGCGCTTGAATAAACCATGTAACAGAAAACTATACCTGCTTGTCTTGGCTGACTTATTGGTGAAGCGAGCTCCCAGGTTTCACCTTAAGCAGCTGAGACAGAAAGGCAGTTTATAGTCAGGATGCTGTATGAAGATGAGGACCAGTATGAAGACCCAGACATCTACAGCAGACTGTTAGATTGTCTGGGTGGAATCAGTAGTGTTCTGAAGACGCAGGAAACTAGCAAAGAAGATGCACTTTTATTGTCAAATTCCTTTGNTTTAGCCACTGAGATAGACTTACAGACTGAGAGAGTTAGAGATAGTTATAGATACGGTAGAAGAAACCTGAGTCTTCAGGCACTTGAATAAACCATGTAACAGAAAACTATTCCTGCATGTCTCAGTTGTCTTATTGGTGAAAATGTAACTCTTAGAACAAGTGTATAACCACCGACCGGTTATTACAAATGATGAGCTACCAGGTTTCACCTTAAGCAGCTGAGACAGAAAGGCAGTTTATAGTCAAGATGCTGTATGAAGACGAGGACCAGTATGAAGACCCAGACATCTACAGCAGGCTGTTAGATTGTCTGGGTGGAATCAGTAGTGTTCTGAAGATGCAGGAAACAAGTAAAAGAGATGCACTTTTACTATCAAATTCCCTAAGAAATCTGTGGGAAGTAATGAAAGAAGAAACAACAGAGTATGACAACAAAAACGAACTATCTTTTGAAGCAATAATAAGCAGCATTCGGCTGGAAGTGGGGCAGAGAACCACAGTGGGTGATGACAGCTGCGATGAAGAGACAGCAATAGGGAAAGAAGTTAGAGAGGGGATCCAGAGCAATGAGGTTGTGATCAGCGGCGTTGCTGACAAATCTGCAAAAGAAGAATTCCCTGGTGCCGAGATGTTGCAGCTCCCCGATGGAGGCAACAATAATGTGGTCAGTGATGTTGCTGACAATGCAAAATCTCCCGAATTTGAGATTTTGAAACCCCTTATGACCAGTGGCGATTCTGATGTATTAAAGTCCCCAGATGCAGAAATCTTGCAGTTCCGTGATGAAGAGAGGTCGTCGCCCAGTGATGCTGAACTGTTGGAGTCCGCTGATGATAAGATGATGAAGTTTCCCTGTGAGAAGATGATGAAAACCCCTGATGTTGAAATGCTGCGTGTTGAAGAAATGGCCACCAATAAGACCAAACTGATGGAAAATGAGTGTTACCATGAAGACAACAAAGAAAATGATGAACAAGCGAAGGAAAAGATTGAGCAAAAGAGATACTATGAGGACAATGACGGAAATGATGAACAAGTGATGGAAAAGGAAAAACTGCATGTTGGAGAAACGGACAATGATAAGGCCAGGCTGTTTGAAAATGTGTGTTACCATGAGGACAATGAAGAAAATGACGAACAAGTGAAGGAAGAGAATAATCTGCGTACTGAGGAAAGGGACAATGATATGGTGAATTTGAATATACCTGCTTATTACAAGGTTAAAGACAGAAATGAAAAACAAGGGAAGAAAACGAATGACTTGTTTGATGTTTTAGAAAGAACTGAAAAACCTCACTTGAAAGGTATAGAGAAATGGAGGTCCCCACCTCATTGCAAAATAAGGCATTTTTCTAATAAGTAAGTTGTCCATGAGTAATTTTTAATAATTATTTTTTCTTTTATTCAATGTATAAAATAAAATGGAGGTATTCTCTGGAATTTTTTTCAATAAGGCTAGTAAATTGTCCTAAGATTGATTTTCATGAAATTTTCTGTTAATTTTTGTATGTGGCACTTTCCTTTATTTGCATCCAATTTTTTTAAAATGCATGCACCAGTTTTTATGTTGTGAAACGTGTACTATCTATTGACTGATTTAAGTAAAAGGTGTAAGGCAGTAAGATTTTTATTTTTAAATATGTGTGTATGTCTATGCAAAGCTAAAGTATGTTTATAAGTCCTTAAATGCTTATGTGAAGCTATAGTTGTTTTATTATTGTTTAAACTGTTAAATATTGGTTAAATTTGATTAGAACATGTTCATGTACTTTGTATTATAGCTTAAGATTCTATTGATTACAGTGTATAAATAGGTGTCAGTGAAATAGTTTTTTAAAAAAAATTAAGTTTCTTAATTTTTTTTCGGTAAAAAAGGGAGATATATGTGTAGTGATCCGTTAATTAGAACTGATAGTCTTCTAAATTTGCATACATCAGATATGTATATATTTGTACGTTTTAATTATTCAAATATACATAGACATGACATGTTGCATGGCAGTTCATTTAAAATGCAAATCAAGATTTAATTTAAATGTATCTACAATTAAGTTAATGTACATAGGCATGGCATGTTTCATGACAGTTACGAAAGCTAATTGGAAATGCAAATTAAGATAGAGTATAAAGGCAGTGACTGAGCCACAGAGAGAGGACGGACAGACTGAGGGGGTGAGAGATAGTTATAGATACGGTAGAAGAGACCTGAGTCTTCAGGCGCTTGAATAAACCATGTAACAGAAAACTACTCCTGCCTGTCTCAGTTGTCTTATTGGTGAAAATGTAACTCTTAGAACAAATGTATAACCACCGACTGGTTATTACACCCTGCACGCAGGATAAGATTGGCCTACTTTCCGATGGGGTTTATGGCCAGTGGGAGTGTTCTTTTGGTAAGTACAATACCACGCATGCTCACAGATTAGCTAGCTGAGACCCTAGTTTAAAAAGTCAGCTACCTGTCTTAGTTGACTAGGATCACCATGAGAGTGATGTAACACTGTTCCTGATAGGGTAAGATTTGCGCATGTGACCATGTAACGTTGATAATTAAGTTTTTAGGGGATCTGCCTTATTTCTTTCTTTCTTTCTTTCTTTCTTTCTTTATTTTTGTGAAACCAGACCCGGATGGTTTCAGCACGTCCAAAGTTTCATGAAATTTGGTGAAAGCCGAGTGCTAGGAGGCGGCGTGAAAATATAATACTTTCCCCTTTATCTTCCACTATAGGCTGCGGATCCACGATAAACATTGCACCTCATCAATACTACCTTACAGCCATAGATAGTATTGAAGATTACCAACAAGGCCGGAATGATTTCTCTTACACTTTGCCAGGTCCTGGTGTGTTTCACTTTGGGTAAGTCTGTTTTTAGTCTTTGTCCATCCCATTACACCCATTAAACATCTTTCATTGATCTAGTAACTAGGATCATAGTCTGCTGTAATTCTGAGAGTCCCATTGAGTCGTATAGAACGTCCTATAGGGGGTTTTCGTAAGGGGCATTTATTTAATATCATTTACATTTATTAAGTGTGCTTTGTAAAATGTGTGCAATTAAGTTGGCCAAATCGCAGGCAGCATTGAAATCCAAACCAAATGTTTATATGTTAATAGGATATTCAAAGTGCAAATAATTTGGTTAGCGTATTATGTAGGAAATGTTAGGGGCCCGTTTCACAAAATCACTTTTAGCCTGAAGGCGGGTCATTCAGTTAAGCAAATTGTACATATCACAGCTCCCGCAGAGCTGAGTTGATCCACTGACACCTATGGTGTCTACGGGGCCTTACTGGAAAATAGGATCTTAAACACAAATAACACAAAGAAATAATAGTACCTTCGTTTATTACAAACGGACGGCGCATTCGGTATATTACTGACGTATTTTTTAGTCAATCGAACGACATGTGTTTTTGTTTATTGGATTAAGTAAGTACTTATATTTACGCGACGCGTGATTTGCATCTTGGCACCTCAGATTTTCAGGTTGTTGCTGGGCAACATTGGTCAATGGAGGGGACAGCTGGAATATCTATACCCAATACAATGCCGGTGTTAGAAGCGACACGGGAAAACCAAATGCTAGTCCTGTTACGGCAACAGTTCCAATCACTGAGTAAGTGTTCTGTAAATGCGCATGTGGGTTTAAACGGATATTGGTGTTGCTGTACTTGTACATGTACTACAATATATGTCCCCACATGTGAAATTGCTCTGCAACGTTTTTTACGCTAGTTACTACTGTAAATCCCATAGAGCAATCGCTTTGAATAACAGTTTTCAATGTGTCTTGTATTAAAAATCCGAGCTATTGTAACAAAACAGTTATAGACTCGCCAGTTATAGACTAGGTACGCTTCCAGGCTATTGTGTAGAAAATGAGCAGTTTTAACTTTCATCATTATGAGTAACACTTATACACAGATTAACTTTCATCAGGTTATTATTATTATTATTATTATTATTATTATTATTATTATTAGCATGGTTGTTTCCTGTGGATATCGGTTTGACATCCCGTATGCCGACCCAGACGGGGATACCGTAAGATGCCGCTGGGCAACAGGCGACGAGTGTGGAGGGATCTGTGGGCCACTGCCTGGGTCAACTTTATATCCAGTAAGTTTCTCTCTCTCTCTCTCTCTCTCTGAAACACAATACTCACACACACACATGCAAGCACAGCCAATACCGGTGCTACTTTATTACAGCACGAAAGCTCTCTCTCCTCGCACGCTCACAAACACACACACACACACACACACACACACACACAGAGAGAGAGAGAAAGAGAGAGAAGTGACCACGTGTAAATATATTTACCTTTACTGCTGCCTACTAATAAAGCTTGCTGGGAATTTTTACAAGCCGCCAAGTCGCGGAAAAAGTGAACAAGCTTCTCAGCAGCATGATATGTCGTTCTCTGCTCGAACAGGGCACACAGTATATACAAACATGGACAGGATGACTTGCTGGGTAAACCTTTGCTTCATTTCAGAACTGCACTCTTATCATCCCAGCCTCTGCCCGCCCTCTTTATACTAATGGGCTATACGGCATAGCAGTAACCATTGAAGATTTCCCGGCAGGAAGTATAACACAGGGTGGAGTCCAGAAAGACGAAACAACTCCATTGTCAAAGGTCCCATTGCAGGTAAGGTTATAAAGCGATGGATATATATATAAACAGAAACGAAAATATATATTTAGGGTCAGGAATATTTGAAAGACGCATGAAGACCTTTTCTACTTTTATTTTTTGAATATTCAAATGATATCAGTACTTATAGTATATCGTTAAAACTGGTGGTGATTATGCTGTTAAGCTTTATGCAAAAAGTGCATCAAGCATTTTGTACGCTGCCATCGTTATTCACCTATCGGGGAATTCATTGTGTGAAATTGGTCCCTTTTGGGCCTGAAGTCACTGCATTGTCTTTTTGGCAGAGTTGCATATAGTGCATATCCTGTAATACTAATTCAGTGTTGACTTTCCATCAAAATTCACAATTTATGACCTACTTTGTGCATTATTTTATTTTTTGTCTGTGCATGACAGTTTTGCTGCCTTGTTTTTGGAATTACAGGTACAGATGCATGCATATTTTTTGCGATATTCTCATTTTAAACAAATTTGCATTTTCAGCGGGTGAGGTTGAATTCCCATGGGCCTTAAACCCTGCGCTAAAAAAACACTCATCGGATAATCACCAAATTTTTTTTTTTTTATTTTATTTTTTCAGCGCAGCAAATGTGCAAATGTATATGGTACCATAAAAAATTAACATTTCAGTATCTAGCCAAAATAATGGATGGCTGCGATTGTGACAACTTTCCAGCCTTCCAAGATCCACCAGTGACAGTTAACTTCCTTCTAGGAACGACTTACAAGAAAGGCATTGTGGCAACTTCTTCGTATGGGTATGTAAGCATTTGGTGTCCTTCATTATACCACAGCATGCACCTATTTTATCATGCAATATATATCTTATATTCCTTTCATAAAATGGGTATTAGATAACCATTTCATATGATTTCGGTTGACGGCAAAACCTTTAAAATATCGATATTAAATATTCATAATCCACACCTATGTTTACTGGCCAAAAAAAGTAAGCTATTGTATTAACCACAGTGCTTCAAAACGCCCAAATATGCACATGTTATAAAGGTCACTGAGTGCAGTTACAGAGCACCATCTCAGTCCTGCAGTAGAGTACTGATAAGCTTGACTATGGCTATCTAAAGCCGTTGTCAAGCGAACGTGGAGTTACAACCGACATAGAGTTAAGAGCTGCACTAATGGGAAAATGCCATATAATGCCTCATAAAACCACAGACAAAACAAAAATTGTGGTTCCTTTCTTTTGGATAATATATATTCTCTCCGTAACGTCGACTTCTTTTTACCAATGTAGGGTGAGTGCAATCAACGTGGTTCCTCCTACCGGTGCTATTGTGGGTACAATGGTTAAGGTAAATAGAACCACTGTCTCGGTGGGCATTAGCTGGACCCCGACCAGTGCACAGCTGGGAGAGACGTTGCTTTGTTACCAAGCCATTGGCGGTGACGGGTAAGTAGAGGCTTTTGTTATCAGGGGCAAAACCTGTCGTCCTGAGGAAATTTGATTTTTGTTTCAAGTGATACAATCGCATGGTGTACTTAGATACGTTCTTGATACCGCATTGCATATATACTCGTAAATTCGTGATTTACAAGTATTGTTATACACTATATAAAATCTAAGAATAGGAAAAGTCAATTGAAAACTATCAAATATGGTGTTGAAACCTAATGGGAACTTAGGTAATTATTGGAAATAACCAGTATTATTGCCACTTATTTTGCGTCTATCTGGCAATAATTGTCTCATGTGTTAAAATTTGTGCATGTAAACCCACTGCAAATTTAGTAGCACTCAGCATCCAGTTTGGAAAGCAGGCTTATTGTACAATAAGCGGTCAAGTATTATAAGTCAGATATACGAGTAGACTGTCCACGAATTTGACCAAAGTATTAAATTTATTAAGTACTGCCACGTGTCAGTTCATGTTAAAATGGTACAATAAGAATGGTTATATTTTACTATATAGTTATATATTATATATACATTTTTTACAGTTGTCCTGGCCCTTACCAATGTGATACAATTCAAGTAGGAGGTAAGATATTTGTTTTGATTTTCATTGTAATTTGAAGACATCTCAAGAAATTTGAAGCCAGTACGCACAGTATTATTCCCAAATCAATAATAACTCGTGAAAAGGGTCCAGCAATCGTTCTTATAACTTACATACTATTAAGCACCCATGCCTTTTACAAAACGTATGCTTTTCAAAACTGATTATCTATGTTAATATAAAATCTACATGTATATTTTTGGCATTGCACTCCCTTTTTTTCTAATGTTGCCGCTAGAATGTATACGAGTAGAAAAATGAAGTTCATGGGAATTATGAAGACTTATTACATTTGAAGATTTATTCCATTCTGTCTTCCCACGTCATCGCTACCACTGTCTCTACCAGTTTACTTAAAAGAGCCATTGTCAACTTCCATATTAATAACGTATTTTCATTACATTAAAACCCTTCCGTTTGCTTCCAAATGTGCACTATTGGACATTTTTTATGAAGGTGACTCGCTGAAAACAAAATTACAAAAAAATGCGTTAATTCTTTCTTTTTGCATCTGAATATTCAATATTTTGTTGTTCACAAATGTATAACTTTACCTCCAGCCAATGGCGGCTGGTGTCCATATGGAGAGTGGGGTGATTGCTCAGTTACTTGTGAGACCGGTAAACACGCAAGATCTAGGGTGTGCAAATGTCCCGGACCCTCCTATGGTGGCGTCGACTGCGAAGGTTCGGATACTGAGACTAGAACTTGCACCGGCCCTTGTAGCCCAGGTAAGGCATTCTCTATCTCTCTCTCTCTCTCTCTCTCTCTCCTGTAGAGCAAAGCAAAATGCTTATTGGCCTAAACCAATCCCAGGGAACACTCCTAGAGTGCACACCCTTCCCTCGTTAAAAGAAATAGATTAACAATAAGATTAACAATTAGATTCCGTTAAAATTATTTTGCTTCTTTTCCTGATGAGTACATGTAACTGACGGTCCTAAATTATCAAACTGTATCAGTTCATTTTTTCATATATCTTGTCCTCTAACATAAGGACCTGCCACTGCCGATGGAAACATAACCTTATTTGGCGGCGGTAATGGCTTTTTAATGCGTACGTTTCAGTTGACGGTTATCTGAGTGATTGGTCACCGTGGTCTCCTTGTTCTGCTACCTGTGGACTGCCAGGTACGGTGATTCGGTGGCGCACCAAGGAGTGTATATACCCCGACCCAAAATGCCCTGGTGATGACTGTGGCGAGCTTCCGGTTGAATATGAAAACTGCACCCAACAGCCATGCTGTCTAAAGATGAACGAAACGGAAAGTTCGTCTTCATTTCAATACGACAGTGGTAAATATTCTAAGTCATTACAGTGAAGCGCACATTTTAAGTATCTTTTGTTCGATGGTTCTATAATAAAATTACTGTTGGTTTCTTTTCATACTCGAGGGTACATGTATATACATTATAATATAGCAGAGAAGGCCAGGTTGTTACTACCGACGTTACCCAAATGTTCATTTTATGTGGAATAAACCAAGCCTGCTTCTATGTTTTAACGTGTATTGTGTGGCTTTAAGCAATATTGAGATGTAATATCACTATTGAATCGTTAGCGCACATCCGTTTGCCTATAAGAAAAATATTGAAATCTAATGCCACTAGACTTTTCTTTCAAATTTATGAGTATATGAAACACAAGAAATTAAGGCTTCCCCTTTTGTAAACTATTCTGCATTTATAAGTTGCTTTATGTTGTTATTTTTTAGGAAATAGGCTTCATGATGTTAAGGTCGTTTTTAATGGAGCTAACACATATGAGAAGTATGTCACCTTTAAATGCGGAATTGTTCTGATTGAAAGTATCCAAAACTACGGTAAGATGATATCAATTGGGTCTTCTTCAGTTTTTTAAATATATATTTTTTCTGTTTTTTATATTTTTTTTTCGCTCACTAGAAGCAACAATTTAACATTGTTTTACTATTTATGTTAAAACACTGAATAGTTTGTTTGAGTTCATTTTGTAAGCATAAGATCAAGGGCGTTTTGTATGCAAAGTATATATCTTTAGTAATTATAAACAAAAAAAAGGCGTAGTGAAATGTAAATATTGCTTTAATTGTAAAACTAAAGTATATATTGTCTGGACCTAAGTTTTTTTTTCTGTCTTTTAAAAAGTAATACAAATCCAGGCGTGGAATCAGCATATATATTTTATTAATCTTATGTTGTATAATATTCCAGACGAAACGTATGTTGCTGCAGTGCAGGCTGCTGTGACAGAAGAATGTGTCGACTATTTGTCTCCAGTCTGTCACGTGACAATCCCTGCTCCTTATGGCTGCCCTTGCGTCGTCATGATAAACTACACGTGTTGCGATGTCTTGTACTAAGTGGTGAGTGTTAAAAGTAAGATAGGTTAATTGTTAGTGGAAAGTTGCCGATGAGACAAATAATTATAATGTTTAGATACTTCTCCATTGAATAATGAATTCATGTGAATGCACGTCATGTTTTTTTTAAAGAGTTTTTTTGTCTTTTGGTATCCGTCTACAGGAGATAATTGCAGTACGCGGTAGACGCACACGCTGTTAGGCACGTGATCTTTAACAAGCACACCCTAATGCTAATTGTGTGTGAATTTGGTGACATTTGATGGCGTCTTTTCAATTTTATAGACATTTCTTTACATCTGTAGAAGTCACAGTGAAACAGTCGATTTGAGGGGGTACCTCTTATAAATTTTACTAAATGGTATGAAATGTGTATATTTTCATCACTATTTTGTATTTTTTAAACCATTAATCATGTTAGACATGATATCCGTAATAAAAAGCACTATTTTTAACAGTTCACAGCTGTGAGGTGATCATTTGTAAATAAAAGTACATGGAAATGGGGGTGGGACAACCTTTTTGACCAATGCTGTATATGTGTTTTCTTTATTTTTCAGCAAAAGCGGAGGAACGCCAAGGCTATGATAATGTTGACAGTGTGAAAAACGGACATTGACAATCATCCTTTGCTTGTGCTTTCCATTGAACATTTACTTTTTTCACTGGGTGGTAGTTACTGACGCGATTAAAAACTACATGAAATCATAAAACACTGGGAAAAAACTGTCGCAGCTTTGCTTGAATAATATTTTAATACAATATACTTTACCTTAGTTTTCCTCTCAACTTGACACAGATCTGACATATGTCTTGGTTGTTTTAAGCTATATTATGTACCTACTCCAAATGTCTTTATTTATTCATTGTTTAAATACTTAATCAGAGTGTATTCTTATTATAATATTTAGATGTCCTTTTTGGTGGGCAACTCCAAATGGAATAGTTATCTTCCATCTACTAAAGTGATGTGATGTTTTAATTTATATGATAAAAGTATTTTGGTTATAATTAAAAGTAGTCTGGTTTAGTGATTTTATGATAAGTAGTCTGGATGGTTTCAGGTGGTGGTTCTTGACGTTTCACTTATATTTTTAAAGTTCATATTAAGTGTGTTTTTGCTTATAGTATAAATTATTAGGAATAAATCGTTCGTATTTCCTTAATTTCATTACCTTGTGAGATTTCACTTGTTCAATGTTTTGGTTAACAGGGTATCTTTCTTAATGCAAATAAAACTGTCGCAAACTGTAGAGTTTGGTTGTTTGTTTGCATTTCTCGTTGTACCACCAGTGCGCCGCTGGCAGTACACATGGTTTTAGTCTCGACTCCTATAATCCGCCGTATCCGCCGCCATGTAACCATTACCACTTCTTCTAGTCTACAAGAGCCTGCGTACCCAACTCTTGGATTTAGGTCACATAAACTCAACTCGACCCACGTGAATTTAGGGCTTTGTTGGTGCACCGGTCTAAGTGTGGCGGTCGTCGCAATGCATCCTTGTCAAAATTAAATGCTAAATATCCAGAAGGAATTATGGGGATAATTACTATATATGTTTGACCAAAGTAATATGTGGAGATTCCAATCATGCCCTTGGGTTTGACCTTTGACCTTTATTTCAAGGTCAAACGGACCAAACATTTCTTAAATTGGGAATTTCTGCAAAAAAAAGTGCCGATTTTCAGTTAGGGTCATCTTTCATCTTCGTGAGCTTGGGGTCAATCTGTGCATTATCAAGGGAGAAGCAGCCGAAACTGAAAATTCTCACTCTAATTTTGGAACCGTGAATACTAGAGACATGTTGTTTATTGCATTTTGTAGAGCTTCCAAGTGCAATACTGGGGGTGCTGTCCTTTTTTTTCATACGATTTACGAGCTGCATTATATATAAAAATACAACGTGGCAGTATTCAGGGGTGAAAATAAAATGTGAAATACTTGAAAATTAGCAGAGCTACTATTGAACCTGAATAGGAAGTAGTATGCCGGCAATCTAGCTGTGACCTTGAAATTGACCTTTAACCTATTTTTCACCAATAACAGCACATGCAAATCTTTTGGCTCTTCCATCTCCAAAATGGACAGAGGTACGCCCATAGTTACTATAGAACTTGCATAAAAAGTCATGTACTGGTAATCTAACTGACCTTAAAATTGACCTTTTACCTATTTTTCACCATGAACTGCACTTAGCAAATTTCCCAGCCTAGCATTTCCAAAACTGGCAATGATAGGCCCATAATTACTATTGAACTTGAATAGGAAGTCATATACTGGCAATCCAACTGTGACCTTTGAATTGACATTTGGCCAATTTTTCACCATAAACTGCACTTTGCAAATCTTTTCGGCCCTTTCATCTCCAAAACTGGCAGAGATACGCACATAGTTACTATTGAACTTGAATAGGAAGCTATACACTGGTAAATTGACCTATGCTCTACTTTTCATAATGAACTGCATTTTGCAAATTTTCCTAGCCCTATATCTCCAAAACTTGCGGGGATGCACCCATAGTTGCTGTGAACTACAATGGGAAGTCATACACCGGCAATCTAATGGTGACCTTGAAATTGACCTTGGGCCCATTTTTCACCATGAACTGCAATTCGCAAAGTTCCCAGCCCTTGTATTTCCATAACTGCCAGAGATGGGCCCATAAATTCTCTTTTTTTTATTTGAATAGGAAGTCATATACTGGCAATACTGTGACCTTGAAATTGAGCTTTGACCAATATATATATATATTTTACCATAAACTGCAATTTGCAAATATTTCGACCCTTTTAGCTCCAAAACTGGCAGAGATGCGCCCATAGTTACTGCTTAACTTGAATACGAAGTCATGCACTGGCGAATTGACCTTTGACCCACATTTTCATGATGAACTGCATTTTGCAAATGTTCCAATCCTTGTGTTACAAAAACTGGCAGAGATACGTCCAAAGTTACTATTGAACTTGAATAGAAAGTCATATACTGGGAATCTTGCAATGACCTTGAATTTGACCTATGACCTACTTTTCACCACGAACCACACTTTGCAACTTTCCAAACTCTCATTAAACAGATTGAATCTCGGCTCCGAGGTTTGATTGCTAGACCCCTGTAGCGACGGCGCGTGTGGTGGCGTGTTTTCATAAAAATACGGACTTTAGGCATGACTTGGGATTGGGTGTCTTTTTTTTTTCATATTACACGCTTGCTTAGATGTTGTTCAATACAATAACAGTATATCAATGCAGTGACTGTACTTAGTAAATTAGCAATATTATACCAGCTCTTAAGTTTCACCCTTCTTATTTCTTGAAATAAAAGGGATAATATCTTCATATGAGATCTATATTTTACAAAAAAAAAAAAAAATTGGGAACAACTAATAGATATATAATATATTCTGTTGTATCAACAGAGACGGCAGTTATAGTTATTATTCTGATATCTGAGCTTGTCTTAAGACCACGTGACCTCCATTGATGGCTGTACTCTCTTATGATCTTAACTGATTATAACAAAATAACAAACTTTTAAGAAAAAAAAAAACAGGGACTAACTTTGAATGTAAAAACAGATTCATTATCCATTGGTTAGTATGGGGAAATTGTTTACTCCAGGAAATTTCATTTTTTGGCCAAAACGAAGAGTTATTATCCCTTTAATTTAAAAATTGCAAGTGAAATATTGAAGTATATTTAACGGTATTGTCAGCCTTCTCTCAAAACTTAGTAGTTAATAAATAAATCCTTAGTGTCCAATGATTAAATTAATTAATATTTACACATATGCGATTTAAAGGGTGACGTCATAATTGCGATTTTGGGGTGAAACCTGAAAAATCGGTTTCTCAAATTTTTCCTTTAGCTGTGAACCCATGATCATATTTTTATCGCCGATTTAATGACACCAAATAGTACTCCAAAACCCTGCCACCGATTTTTCTTTATAGTCTTAGTTCAGACTTTATGGTTGATAAATTAAAATAATGCCTTTTGTTTAATGAAAATCTGTAATTAGGGATTGGGATTGTAGCGTATACACTAGTGATCAACTCTGCCAATTTTCGTGATAAAATCTTGTTCAGGGATGAAGTTACGCCAATACCGATTGCTATCTTACTTCAAAATAGAAAGGTGTTAAATTGACAATTAAAGCTTCGAGTTGCCTATGCTAATACATTGCAAAAATAAATAAAAACGCCGATTTTTTATATTTTCTAGTTTTTTTATTGTTTTGAATCAGCACAAAGACAGGTGCATTATTTAATAATTTGCTGCAGGAAAAATCTAATTTTCGGTATATCGATGGTAATAAAGGGTCACAATATCCTTAAGCTCGTATTTTTCACGCGAGTAACACAGCTGAAATGTGCACTAATCACATTATGTGTTCCACTTCCCCTACCTTAATGTTCCTTGCTAAACCCATTCGGGGCTCTAAATTGTTTTCGACAACTGTCAAAGCAGAATGGAGAAAGATTAACATAGATTCAGTCTAACAAGAAAGTAACGCGTGATTTTATTGTCTCAGAAGTGCTTTTTTATGACTAATACTATACAAATCTCTAAGAGTTTTTTTTTTTTTTTTTTTTTTTTTTTTTTTTGCTAAGTTGTAACCGCGATAATTTACATAATATGACTTCACATATGCCGAACTGCAGCAAACTGTCAATATAATTATAACTCACAAACTCTTTTTTGTGCACTTATTTATTTATCTATATCTAACATATGTGGGCTTACATGACAAATGTACAGTGGTAAATCTCAGAAAGGTCGACTGGCTTAATCGTTCTAAAATCCTCCAGTGTCTTATAGAACAAAAAAAATAATAATAAAAAAAAAAGAAAAAAAAAAAGAATGTACCTAGCAAGTTAATAGCCAAGAGCCTAAATGAAAATATCTTGTGACATAATTATTTTTTTCTGTGGCCCTGGTAGGGGTAAAATAGGTGAGTGTCTGCTAAGATTTAACTGTGCATGCGTGTTGGGACATTAATAATACGATGTACGTGCCTTAGGGTGCTTTCCCAGAGATTTAGATCGATCTAAAGATTAAGTTTTAGATCGACCTAACTCCCTGGGGGTTAAGGCTAAATTGCAGTCAGCCGAGCGGACATCATAGTTAATCACCCCCTTAGAGCTTTTAGTAGGCGGGACAGACGCTTAAGCCGGCCAAGCTGACAGTAATCTAGTGAGACTCCCCACAGGGATAGATCGATCTAAAAATCTATGGAAATGGGGTGTTAGAGACCAAAAATGTGCAGACCACATGTTAGTAATTCTTGGTGTACATAGCCTGCCGTATAAAATATTTTATAATGAATACACATGCATTATATTGAATACCCCTTATGCCCATTCCGTAGCAACTTCTCAAAAGAATACGTGAGCATTTTTTCGTGGTTGTTAGGGGCTTAAAACTTTCTTTCTCTCCGCTTTTGGTTTAAAAATTTGTTTGATTTCTTCGTGTTTATTGTGAACTGCTGGGGTATTATAATTCAATTTTGGACGATTTTTTTTCTAAGAATAACAGTTGACTTTGGTACAAACACAACGTGGTATCAAACCATACACGAAATGAAATATAAGGCAGTCAGACAGACACAAAGGTTTTCATCGGCTCTCCCTAAATACATTATCAGCAGACCATAGCGCATAAACTCAAAATTAAGAACATCACTGACTTTAAGGAAAGTCAGGACAGTTAGTATGGCTGCCTTAGTACTAGTAATTTTCTTTGCTATGACAGTCTCCGTCGTAGACGGGATAGTTGGATACCCAAAATCAGACCAACCGGGGGAGTTCATCCCAGGTACGACCGCCTTAATTTGGAGGTGGGACAGGCGACGAGGATGGTACTGGTATCCCACAATGCCTATATCATCAAACCTGAATGAAACCAAGGTAGGTAAATGCCGTTAAAGATGTTCATACATGTAAATACCTAGAGCACTTTATACGCTAAAATGCCTTTTTTAAGATATAGATCTGCGCGTTGCAAAAAAAAAAGAAAAAAATGCTATGATTATATGTTTTATCATTTATCAACTTGGTTGCCGAAAATGTCATTTGAAGTCAGCACGATTGTGCTTGGAGAGACAACGTTGCACATGGTTGATTCTTAATTCTTTTCACAAGGTTATTTCTCCTAACGCCTTCTAGACCATTAGAGTGAGGTAATTGAGACTTTGTCGATGGAGAAACTCGTCAACACAGAGGGTACATGGGCACTTCAGACTTAAGATCACCTTAGGTTTGAGGTGTCTCTAGGGGCAGATGATTCTAAGACAACAACCCTGAAAAATGCAAAAGGGATTAACTGAATTTTATAATACTAACATGCTTGAAGTATAAGGAAAAGCTTAACAGCTTGTTGTTGTCGTCTTTGTAGGTATCTGGAAAATGGTATCAAATCATGTCAAAGGAGATGCCACCTTTCTCTAATGATTCCTTTCTGGACGACTTTGTGCTGAATATACAGAAGAAAGCTGGCGGAGGTTTGTCCATCGATATGCAAGGAAGACGGTAAGTTTGACAATTTAAAGACTATTATTAAATATGTGGAATATAAAATGCTATATATGGGATAGAGTAGAAATAAGAATTACTGTAAGTTTCCTCATAACAAAATGATCATATTTAGCGTTGAAAATAAACATACATTTTCATGGGCAGTGTTCTGGTAATTTTATACGTCACGTTCTTTTTTCATTCACGCCTTCCCTTTTTATAACACACTGAATGAAAAATACATTTTATTGTTTGGCAAACATAGTGATGCATCATCCGGCATTAAAGTGGTGCACGTTCGAAAAGACTGAATTAACATGTATCTAATGCAGTCATTTAAGTGCATATTTAAGTATTTAATGTCTCTCTTTAATACTGTAGAAGACGAGGCGATAACCAAAGATGTTTGAAAACTGGCCGTTTACACTTGGTCCCCACTCAAATGAACGGGAGGTATACAATGGATATAGGCAAGTCCCCTTTCACTGAGTTCTCTAATCATACTCAATACTGTTTCAACTTGACTTGCACTTCCGTAAAGATTGATATAACGGCCATTTTTATTATAAAAAAGATGAAAAAAATCTTATATTTCCTAGGTCCTGCAAACGACATCCTGGAAAACCACTTCACCACTGCTTTCGACAAGTCAGAGGTCAATGAGTACATTATAGCCGACACCGATTACGCCCACTTTTTGGTTACCAAATACTGCCTTGGGAAGAGGAAAGACGGGACGTGTTCCAAATTGGAGGGTGTGGCAATATCCAGTCGGAATCCTGTATTGGAGGCTGTCCACCTGTACAATGCCATGCAGGTGGTTGCCAAGGTGCTGTGTAGAAGTCTTGTGGGGTTTCTGAATCACGAGCAGTCAAATGGTATGGACATTACTTGAAGTTTTTTAGCACTCATTCGTTGTTATTTGAGCCTGTTTTGGTTTACAATCCAAGCATATGTGTTCATTATCAAATACAAGTTATGTTTTTTTGGTTTATTACCTATAACACGTTTTTATGACAGGGTTCAGGATCTAATAATCATAGACTTCTTTATTTTTTAATTGAACTTAAAATTATACATGTATTATCACCCAAGTATATAAACTAGTGTAATGTTATANCTTTATGGTTGATAAATTAAAATAATGCCTTTTGTTTAATGAAAATCTGTAATTAGGGATTGGGATTGTAGCGTATACACTAGTGGTCAACTCTGCCAATTTTCGTGATAAAATCTTGTTCAGGGATGAAGTTACGCCAATACCGATTGCTATCTTACTTCAAAATAGAAAGGTGTTAAATTGACAATTAAAGCTTCGAGTTGCCTATGCTAATACATTGCAAAAATAAATAAAAACGCCGATTTTTTAAATTTCTAGTTTTTTTATTGTTTTGAATCAGCACAAAGACAGGTGCATTATTTAATAATTTGCTGCAGGAAAAATCTAATTTTCGGTATATCGATGATAATAAAGGGTCACAATATCCTTAAGCTCGTATTTTTCACGCGAGTAACACAGCTGAAATGTGCACTAATCACATTATGTGTTCCACTTCCCCTTCCTTAATGTTCCTTGCTAAACCCATTCGGGGCTCTAAATTGTTTTCGACAACTGTCAAAGCAGAATGGAGAAAGATTAACATAGATTCCGTCTAACAAGAAAGTAACGCGTGATTTTATTGTCTCAGAAGTGCTTTTTTATGACTAATATTATACAAATCTCTAAGAGTTTTTTTTTGCTAAGTTGTAACCGCGATAATTTACATAATATGACTTCACATATGCCGAACTGCAGCAAACTGTCAATATAATTATAACTCACAAACTCTTTTTTGTGCACTTATTTATTTATCTATATCTAACATATGTGGGCTTACATGACAAATGTACAGTGGTAAATCTCAGAAAGGTCGACTGGCTTAATCGTTCTAAAATCCTCCAGTGTCTTATAGAACAAAAAAAAAAAAAAAAAAAAAAAAAATGTACCTAGCAAGTTAATAACCAAGAGTCTAAATGAAAATATCTTGTGACATAATTATTTTTTCTGTGGCCCTGGTAGGGGTAAAATAGGTGAGTGTCTGCTAAGATTTAACTGTGCATGCGTGTTGGGATATTAATAATACGATGTACGTGCCTTAGAGACCAAAAAATGTGCAGACCACATGTTAGTAATTCTTGGTGTACATAGCCTGCCGTATAAAATATTTTATAATGAATACACATGCATTATATTGAATACCCCTTATGCCCATTCCGTAGCAACTTCTCAAAAGAAAACGTGAGCATTTTTTCGTGGTTGTTAGGGGCTTAAAACTTTCTTTCTCTCCGCTTTTGGTTTAAAATTTGTTTGATTTCTTCGTGTTTATTGTGAACTGCTGGGGTATTATAATTCCATTTTGGACGATTTTATTTTCTAAGAATAACAGTTGACTTTGGTACAAACACAACGTGGTATCAAACCATACACGAAATGAAATATAAGGCAGTCAGACAGACACAAAGGTTTTCATCGGCTCTCCCTAAATACATTATCAGCAGACCATAGCGCATAAACTCAAAATTAAGAACATCACTGACTTTAAGGAAAGTCAGGACAGTTAGTATGGCTGCCTTAGTACTAGTAATTTTCTTTGCTATGACAGTCTCCGTCGTAGACGGGATAGTTGGATACCCAAAATCAGATCAACCGGGGGAGTTCATCCCAGGTACGACCGCCTTAATTTGGAGGTGGGACAGGCGCCGAGGATGGTACTGGTATCCCACAATGCCTATATCATCAAACCTGAATGAAACCAAGGTAGGTAAATGCCGTTAAAGATGTTCATACATGTAAATACCTAGAGCACTTTATACGCTAAAATGCCTTTTTTAAGATATAGATCTGCGCGTTGCAAAAAAAAAAAAAAAAGAAAAAAATGCTATGATTATATGTTTTATCATTTATCAACTTGGTTGCCGAAAATGTCATTTGAAGTCAGCACGATTGTGCTTGGAGAGACAACGTTGCACATGGTTGATTCTTAATTCTTTTCACAAGGTTATTTCTCCTAACGCCTTCTAGACCATTAGAGTGAGGTAATTCAGACTTTGTCGATGGAGAAACTCGTCAACACAGAGGGTACATGGGCACTTCAGACTTAAGATCACCTTAGGTTTGAGGTGTCTCTAGGGGCAGATGATTCTAAGACAACAACCCTGAAAAATGCAAAAGGGATTAACTGAATTTTATAATACTAACATGCTTGAAGTATAAGGAAAAGCTTAACAGCTTGTTGTTGTCGTCTTTGTAGGTATCTGGAAAATGGTATCAAATCATGTCAAAGGAGATGCCACCTTTCTCTAATGATTCCTTTCTGGACGACTTTGTGCTGAATATACAGAAGAAAGCTGGCGGAGGTGTGTCCATCGATATGCAAGGAAGACGGTTAGTTTGACAATTTAAAAACTATTATTAAATATGTGGAATAAAAAATGCTATATATGGGATAGAGTAGAAAGGGGAATTACTGTAAGTTTCCGCATAACAAAATGATCATATTTAGCGTTGAAAATAAACATACACTTTCATGGGCAGTGTTCTGGTCATTTTTATATGACACGTTCCATTCTTTTTGTTCAAACCCTTTTTTTAACACGTGGATGAAAAAATACATTTCATCTTTTAAACATAGTGATGTATTATTTGACATTAAAGTGGTGCCCGTTCCGTTCCTAAGGACATAATTAACATGTGTTTCAAACAGTCATTAAATTGCACATTTAAGTATTCAATGTCTCTTTATTACTGTAGAAAACGAGGCGATAACCAAAAATGTTTGGAAACTGGCCGTTTACACTTGGTCCCCACTCAAATGAACGGGAGGTATACAATGGATATAGGTAGGTTCCCTTATTTCGCTGAGTTTTCTAATTATACTTAATACTGTTTCAACTTGACTTGCATTTCCGTAAAGATTGATATAACGGCCATTTTTATTATAAAAAAGATGAAAAAAGTCTTATATTTCCTAGGTCCTGCAGACGACATCCTGGAAAACCACTTCACCACTGCTTTCGACAAGTCAGAGGTCAATGAGTACATTATAGCCGACACCGATTACGCCCACTTTTTGGTTACCAAATACTGCCTTGGGAAGAGGAAAGACGGGACGTGTTCCAAATTGGAGGGTGTGGCAATATCCAGTCGGAATCCTGCATTGGAGGCCATCCACCTGTACAATGCGATGCAAGTGGTAGCCAAGGTGCTGTGCAGAAGTCTTGTGGGGTTCCTGAATCACGAGCAGTCTAATGGTATGGACATTACTTGATGTTTTATTGGCACTCATTCATTAATATTTGGACCTAATATGTTTTACAATCCAAGCATATGCGTTCATTTACAAATGCAAATTATGTTGTTTTTTTACGTTTATTACCTATAACACGTTTTAACGAAATGGATCAGCATCTGATAATCATAGACTGCTTTTTTTTTAAATTGAACTTAAAATTATATTATTACCCAAGTATATAAACTAGTGTAATGTTCTATATATTATTAAGTCAAGAGAATTCAAGTTTTTAATGAATTAAGTTATAACCCGAAACAAGCATGGCAAAAAGTCCAGTAATTTTTTTTCAAATGATTCGTTTTGGTTGCAGCCTGTTTGTGAAGGACACTATACGCATGCACGCATTGTGAACCGGAGACCAAAAGTTGATTTGACTTGGGCTAGGAAATCAACAAGAACGAACACGTGGACAGCTAGGGCTACCTAGACCGAGACCGAGAGCATCTGTACACTGAATAATAACGATACCATTTATACTGTAATGCTATATAATTATTTGAACGACCTTGAAGAACAGTCCACTTTTTGTGTAGAAAGAGGCGTTTTTTTCTCTTTGGTCTTCCTCTCTACCACTGTACATGTATCTATACGATATACCCAATTTTTGAATAAAAACGTGTTTTATGAAATTGTGGATGACTATATTTATTGTCTGTATAACTGCTGCATTTCGCAATAAACGGCGAATTCACTATAGGCAGTGCTCTCTTAATATGACTATGACACAGCATCGTTCTGTCGGGAAAGTATCCATTTGGCAATGTTTCCAGTTTAAAAAAATTCCCAGATATGTAAATTAATTTTAATGGAGTCTCTTGCTTGTGCACTCGACTCGTTTTATGGCCCTACATGTAATTACATAACGCAGGCTTATGTGTGCAATTTGAGTAATTACGATTTGTATGCACCGAGCGAAAATGCAGCACTGGGTCCCTCTTTGATAAGAAATTGGGATATAAGCTTTGGGATTATGATCTAGGGACAGGAAGGGTTATACAGCGTGATCTTAGTGCGGGAAAAAGTACACACGCTGGACAATAGAAGTGTCACCCCCTGAACCAGAGTTGGTCTTTTTGTGAAGTTTGATGTTAATAAATTGATACCAGGAGCATATCATTCCACAGCCATTTATCTCCCCCAAAGTATTGGTTCAGTAGGGGTGACACTTCTATCCTCCAGTGTGTGTATATTGATTTTTTTTATTCGGGGGAATATTTCTTGGTTCCATGAAAATTCAGTTTTGATATGATGGCAGTTTCATATGCTTGTTAGGATTTTTCTAATATATGCTTTTTGCCACAATAATCTTACAAATATCTTGACTATTTTCTTATCCCTAAGAAGGATTAGTAAAATTAGAAAATTGCAATAAGATGTGTTTATTACAAAGCTGAAAGGGTCTTCCAAATAAATCATCAAACTTGGCATTGGTCTCCCAGTGGATTTGGTTTATTAAAGAAATTACATACATTGCCGCACATAAAACAGAAATTGAAAAGATGTAGAAAAAGACCATCTGATGTAGAAAAAGACTAACTGATCTACACAAAATAAGTTACGTACATTTGGTTTTGCCTCTCTTTAGAGTCACAATGGAAAGTAATATGCAACCGGCTTTGAGGCTCAATGCAGGTTATTTCTTGGTACCCTGTTCTCTGAGGTGGCACGCTGAAATAGGATAAAAACAAACATTTAGTGAAGATCATATACATATCAAATGAAAAGCAAGTGCAACTGCGAGTCAAACTGAAAGGAACGTAGTCTGCTTACAAATAAGCTATTAAAAACTATCAATGAAGTGTCAATACATGTACGAGTACCCAGAGTAAACATTTTGTTTGATTACTTCCTAGGGGAAGGCGAGTATGGCTTACATTCCTAAGATTCATCATATAATTGTGTACCATTTCATAAAAACATAATAAGATCATTCCATTTAATATTTGTAGCTATTAACATTTATTAAAACTTTTCCCTATGTCCATCCTATGATCATAGCAATTATTACCCTGACTTTCAATGTTCATGAACCCTTATGGCGGGANATATTTGCTCTTATATATCATTAAGCTATATCAAGAGAATTCGTGTTTTAATGTTATAATCCGAAACAAGCATGGCAAAAAGTCTAGTACTTTATTTTCAAATTATTCGTTTTGGTTGCAGCCTGTTTGTGAAGGACACGCATTGTGAACCGGAGACCAAAACTTGATTTGACTTAGGCTAGGGAATCAACACAAACGAACACGTGGACAGCAAGGGCTACCGAGACCGAGAGCATCTGTACACTGAACAATAAAGATATCATTTATACTGTAATGCTATATAATCATTTGAACGACCTTGAAGAACAGTCCACTTTCTGTGTAGAAAGAGACGTTTTTCTCTTTGGTCTTCCTCTCTTCCATTGTACATGTATCTCTACTATATACCCAATTTTTGAATAAAAACGTGTTTTATGAAATTGCGGATGACTATTTTTTTGTCTGTTTCACTGCTGCATTACGCAATAAACGGCGAATTCACCACAGGCAGTGCTCTCTTCATATGACTATGACACAGCATCGTTCTGTCGGCAAAGTATCCATTTGGCAATGTTTCCAGTTTAAAAAAATTCCCAGATATGTAAATTAATTTTAATGGAGTCTCTTGCTTGTGCACTCGACTCGTTTTATGGCCCTCCATGTAATTACATAACGCAGGCTTATGTGTGCAATTTGAGTAATTACGATTTGTATGCACCGAGCGAAAATGCAGCACTGGGTCCCTCTTTGATAAGAAATTAGGATATAAGCTTTGGGATTATGATCTAGGGACAGGAAGGGTTATACAGCGTGATCTTAGTGCGGGAAAAAGTACACACGCTGGACAATAGAAGTGACACCCCCTGAACCAGAGTAATCAAAGTTATAATGCCTGATCTACTTATAATGTGACTAATGAGTATAACACCGCTGTGCCATGGAATTGTGTTGTTGGTCTTTTTGTGAAGTTTGATGTTAATAAAATGATGCCAGGAGCATATCATTCCACAGCCATTTATCTCCCCCAAAGTATTGGTTCAGTAGGGGTGACAGTTCTATCCTCCAGTGTGTGTATATTGATTTTTTTTATTCGGGGGAATATTTCTTGGTTCCATGAAAATTCAGTTTTGATATGATGGCAGTTTCATATGCTTGTTAGGATTTTTCTAATATATGCTTTTTGCCACAATAATCTTACAAATATCTTGCCTATTTTCTTATCCCTAAGAAGGATTAGTAAAATTAAAAAATTGCAATAAGATGTGTTTATTACAAAGCTGAAAGAGTCTTCCAAATAAATCATCAAACTTGGCATTGGTCTCCCAGTGGATTTGGTTTATTAAAGAAATTACATACATTGCCGCACATAAAACAGAAATTGAAAAGATGTAGAAAAAGACCAACTGATGTAGAAAAAGACTAACTGATCTCCACAAAATAAGTTACGTACATTTGGTTTTGCCTCTCTTTAGAGTCACAATGGAAAGTAATATGCGGCTTTGAGGCTCAATGCAGGTTATTTCTTGGTACCCTGTTCTCTGAGGTGGCACGCTGAAATAGGATAAAAACAAACATTTAGTGAAGATCATATACATATCAAATGAAAAGCAAGTGCAACTGCGAGTCAAACTGAAAGGAACGTAGTCTGCTTACAAATAAGCTATTAAAAACTATCAATGAAGTGTCAATACATGTACCAGAGCAAACATTTTGGCTCTGTTCTCACAACTTTTAGATCGATCTATCACCGCGGGGAGTCTCACTAGATTACTGTCAGATAATCCGCCTTAAGTGTCCGTCCCCGCCTACTACAAGCTATAAGGGGTAATTAACTTTCGTGTCCGCCCGGCTGACAGCTATTTAGCGTGAACCCCCAGGGAGTTAGGTCGATCCAATGTAGGTCGATCTAATCTATGAGAATGGGGTGTTAGTTTGATTACTTCCTAGGGGAAGGCTTACATTCCTAAGATTCATCATATAATTGTGTACCATTTCATAAAAACATAATAAGATCATTCCATTTTACATTATTTAATATTTGTAGCTATTAACATTTATTAAAACTTTCCCCTATGGCCATCCTATGATCATAGCAATTATTACCCTGACTTTCAATGTTCATGAACCCTTATGGTGGGAACATACAGGATTCCTTCAGATGCCCAAAGGGAAAGATATTTACCGTATTCGTGTTCCGAGAAACGGAACCCTTCAAAAGATTTACACAGTCGTTGGTCAATCGTCTTCATTGCGGAGTACACGTAAGTAGGCTCAAGGTACACACGGCGACTCCAGAGTTGGATCGTTTCCGTCTGACAACTCCCAGTAACATCTTCACCTTGGCAGATGACGACCAGCAAATAGTTTGTGTAGTCCGTGTCAATTATCTTAAAGTTGTTGTTACCTGTAAAGGTATGAGAAAAAGGGGTTTGTGCCTTGAAAGATAAAATGTGGAAGATGGACCTGAGTTTTAACTTAAAAGTTTGAATAATTAACGGCCAACCAATGTGCTTCCCAATTTTTTAAAAGGCCACCTATTTCATCTCCCCTCTTCCTTTTGAATGGAATTGAACATTTTAGACAATGTACTAATTGTTTTGGTAATTATAAGTACTTTTTTTTACTTTTAATCGTTGTCCAACTCGGGATGCTAGTCACAATTTTTAGCGAGACGTCCCAGTATCAATTTCTCACAGGCGGTATCTATCCCATTAAATTAGTCTTACCCATGCAAGCCCACCATTTATATTTATGTAGTTCTGTGAACTAAAACTAAGGTATCTACGTTAATGATGCTATGGTGTATGTATGTGTGTGTGTGTGTATGAGAGAGAGAGAGACAGAGAGAGAGAGAGAGTTTATGGCAATAAACATGTACCGGGTACATAGTGTAAACTTTAAAGGTATGACACGTTTTTAATGAGTAATATATAAATGAGAGGTTTTTTTTGGATAAATAATGAAAAAGAGCTCACTCTCCGATGAGCCAAATGAGAATATTCCCTGTTGCCTTGTAGGTTCCAGTCTAGACAGATCATTTAGCTCTACGCATCCTTGGGCTCCTATCCTAAAATGAGGAAATCATTATGGTATTAGTATACCGCATACGCATTTCTATGCATTTTTAAACTGCCGTTGCTTCAAACTACAAAACATGCAGATACACCTTTAATCGTATTTGTTAGCATAATAAACTCATAACAAAATGAAATAGAACAGATGTCCTTTGATTTTATCTAAGTAAATGACCAAATATTAATTTTATTATCTACAAAAAAGCTTTATTAACTAAAGTAATTATGACGGTTAAAATACTATACACGTTTTGCGGTGATATAAGCATTTGTTTGTTGAGATGTCCTGTTGAAAACAAATGCACAACTTAATAACATATATGCTTTAATAAGAACGTGCACATCCCTCATTATGCCCGAGCTCTAGTTATAAAATTCATAGTTTCGTTGCATTTTTTTTTACCTGAAAGTGTTATGCTTTGCTTTATTTTTTACAAAAAAGGAAAAAAAAACGGTCAGCTTACAGTACGTAAATTATGCTAACATTAAGAGAGGATTTGGTGTAGATAAGCAAATTTGTTTAAAGTTTATATTAATGTAATGTTGTTGTCGTATCATCATCGTATCATATCATTAACGTCAGTTCATTATTACTATTGTAATATGCGTATACAATGTACGGTTGAATGAACATGTGTGCGTGTGTGTCAATGTGTGCGTGTGTGTGTGCGCGCGTGTGTGTGTGTGTGTGTGTGTAAGCGTGTGTGTGTTATCATACTGATATACCGCACGTACGGCAAGCCTTTGATAGGGAAGGCCCATGTCCCGTTTTCACCAATGGTCACGTAGGCGGCGTATTCAGTTAAAACATCCTCGTCCTTAACCATGGGGTTCTGTCGCCAAAGATAACAATACCAGATACCTTGAAGCTAGAAATATAATATTTTAATATTTTAAAATGATAAGCAAGTACCTGGTATAAGATTTCAGAGGTCCATTATTATTATTATTATCTATTAAATAATTTTGTGCAGTTATATATAAATTATCATTGTATATACACAGTCATAGTAATTTTAATTACTAAAAATTTTTAAAAATTATAATATTGAGGACAGTTTTCACCGAAGATGATTATACTAGTTCCAGTAAATGTTAGACAACAGCCCTAAAAAGAATAAACGGGTATTAACTGAATTATTTAATACTGATTACAAACGTGCTTGAAGTATAGGAAAAGCTACTTTTATAGAAGTAATGGTTATTTATATATGATGTTATCATATGAACTGCCAATTCATCTCAAAATAGTCCCTGCATCGAAGCATACACGTACTTTAGTTACATTCAGGTGTTGTAATGCAGGTGTTCTGGTATTTCTATACCCCCATCCTATCAGTCGGCTCCATCCCCACGGCACGGCCACTGCACCTGGGTCAAGTCTTCCAGGCCTGCCTAACCCAGGGTATCCCAATCCCCCGTCTACGGCAAGGATTTTCATCGCGAAGAAAACGGCGTATATAAAGACAGCCATGCTAGGAGTTGTGGCTTGACCAACCAGAGCGAAGTACTAGATACTTCGTTTATGTGTTTTGGTCTGCTGGCTTTAATTTGAGGTCAACACATGGAAATATATGCATTTATCCCAATCCATTTGGAATATTTTTTGATTTCTCATTTAATTGCTTTGTTGTATCAATGTATACAAGATATGTTTGCTACACGTGTACATTGAAAAAAAGGCACCATTTACTAATTTTGTCTATGATAAAAAGAACCGTGTTTGCTTGATTAAAACATAAATAGCTTTATGCCTCACACTACCCCACGGAATTCCTATTTCTATTTCTATTTCATCATTAGAAAAAAAATAATGAAGAGAAAACCTTAACTATTATCTGTTTAATGAGCATGCTTTTTATTATTTTGTGAGGATCAAGTAACTCACGATTTAGGAACACATGCTTCTCACGTTTCATTGGTACACTACAGTTTGTGAACCACAGTAGTAGTACTGTAACGCGCACGAGCTCTTATGTCCTAGAAGTTTGGCGGCTATGACTTCGGTTAAAACAAGGCATTACACGTACATTTGAAGAAACTTTAAGTTCCATGTTTAAGTGTGTTAGAGAGGCAATTCAGCAATTATGGCTTCACAAGATATCAGGTACACTCGTGATTCAAAAGCGTAAATACTATGAAACATGTGGAAACTTGATGCCCATTCTTTTATAATTCTGATATAACAGTCAATTGTCGGGAAAAAAAACTTGATATGCCGGGTACATATCTACCTGACTGACTTCTGACTTAGGGATGGCAATTTCCCCCTCTAAACCCCTCTCTTCTCTGCAGCCCACTACGATGTCATTCAGCCTTTATGTTTGTTAAGGCCCCTTTACACTGGACGGCGTCCTTTCTGCGTCCACGTAGTGCGGCCCCGTTTGAGAATAAGAAATAAGAATACTTTACGTGCCGACAACTGGCTGATCATTGAGGATTAACTTTGCATCCAAAGCGATGCTTGCGCCTCCTTTTGATGACATATCTACCTGGCTGACTTCTGACTTAGGGATAGCAATTTCCCCCTCTAAACCCCTCTCGTCTCTGCAGCCCACTACGATGTCATTTAGCCCTTATGTTTGTTAAGGCCCCTTTACACTGGACGGCGTCCTTTCTGCGTCCACGTAGTGCGGCCCCGTTTGAGAATAAGAAATAAGAATACTTTACGTGCCGACAACTGGCTGATCATTGAGGATTAACTTAGCATCCAAAGCGATGCTTGCGCCTCCTTTTGATGACCACAGGGATGCCAGTTTCATGGTAGCACAAAGGACACAGAACGGACGCCGTCCAGTGTAAAGGGGGTTTAAAGCGTTGACATTAGACGACAGGTCTTTAGTGAAATGATATACTATGTAAGGTTAGCAGTGATAAAATTTGCTGTATGTTGTCCCAAATCTGAACTTGAACTGTTGACGTGTAACGTACCTTGATGTGCTTGTGATGTGTCATTTATATAGCCTTATATCTAGTAGACTTTCATCCACTAATTTATTGCTTATTACGGCTGAACGCAACACAAGTTTATGACATATTGAAGCCTTCTGCACTATTTTTTTCACCAAGACATCAAACACTAAACCGCATTGTACTTCGCTGAATGCAGGCTGTTGTCGGTTGGTGTGTTTTACGTACTTGTTCTTCACCACAGCGTTCCTGATACCACACAGAAGAGTAACGTACAGTTAACAAACAAGTTACGGTATAGTTAATGATTGAATATGAGTAACTGGACGCGCGCTGTTTTCTTTGCTGTCCTTCTGGGTCACGTGGGAGGAGGGTTTTGGTCGATATGTCCATATGGAATCTTCCCCTGGCTTTGGAAAACCCCAGAAAGATGCGCAGAACCCAGGGGGATGAGGAACCTGGACATAGCCAAGGTGAGCCTTCTTTTAGAGCAAAAATACACTGTACATAGAAGGGGTATGCGCCAAGGCTGTTTCAATATTAATGAAATATTGTAGATGGGCCTTATGTACGTGTAAACCGCCCGCATGTACTTGTACGTACTGGTACCCTGTGATTCAGAGGATATTACTGTTAGGGGGGCACCTGTCTCTACAGCAGAAGGGGTCGATAGTTAAGGCGAGTTCTCATTGTCCCCAGAGGGTGTCACTGGAAACAGTATACTTAGAGAGATGCAAAGAGTGGTCGGGTGAGGTAAAAAAAGCCTCTGAAACTCAGGGTGTTACTTGAAACGGCAGAGAGATGCGAAGATTAGACAGGTGAGTTGTCGGTGTCCTCTGCCCGTAGCTAATAAATGTGACCTACGCGAGGTACAGCTGACTGCATAAACAACGTGAAATTGGGTCAGTAACATCGCACAAGGAAAGTAGGTTATCAGGATGAAAATAAAAATAAATAAATTACTATGCATGTACTCGTGTTAATTAGGTTCAGCATTCGGTTCGCCGATCAACAAGAAGCAATCAACTACTATCCCTCTCAGCACTTGGATTCGATTTTGATATTTAAATTTATAAAGGATGATTTAGTTTAAAATGACTGGTCAGTCATTAGAACCATCGACTATTTTCCTAAGCTCTAATGGAAGTATCAACATCAGGTACGCTCCAGAAAAAAATATTCAAGGGGTCAAATCGTTTTTTATGCTTACAGAACATTACATATGTAATGTTCTGTAAGAACCTGTGGATGGCAAAAATAAACATTTGTGGGATTTCCAAACCCAAGGAGTGTACCTTAAATGTGTTAATTTACACACAAGATATTCAAGATGTTTTTATACTGGTTTCACAGCTAACTGGTGTGTGGTATGAAATAACCTTCGTGATCGACCCTCCAGTGGCACCAGAACTGATTTTTACGGATTTTTATTTGGATATTCAGCAGAATGAAGACGGGACCTTGTCAATTAAGATGGAAGGAAGGCCGTACGTTTTTTTTTCATATTTTTTAAAAATATAATTTCATTTAAAAGAAGAAGAAAAACATTATGAAATAAGATTATTAATTAGAAATTAGATAACTGAGACAACGATAAACTTTCAACCAGTATCTCGGAATCAAAAATTCAAAATTCAGATTCAAAATCAATCGCACAATTCATTTATATTACACCAGGCTTCCCATATACTGGATGTGCACATCTCATGTGCATTAGTCCTACATCAAACAGAATAATTTAGGTATTAATCATACACGTGTTTAATGTCCATTTTAGACAAAATGCCAACCACACCGACTGTACAACAGTGAGTGGTTTTGAGCGCCTGGTTCCAACTGCCAGAAGTGGAGAATACGCTTTTAGTGAGTTGGATTTCTTACTTGTTTTTAGGTTTCAATATTTATGAACAGTTTAATTAAAAGATTTTTAAAAATATGCTAATTAAACTGTTCATGAATCTTGTTTCTTTTGTTCCATAAAATGAAACTCAGTTTTGACATTTAATTAAAATACACGTCAAAAATAAATTAAAAAATAAATAAATAACTAAAAATAAAAAATAAAAATAAATGAATAAATGAAAAAAAGAAACAATTATAATAGCACGGCAAATTCACTATCAAAAACCATGTACAGTTTCGAAACAGGATATTAGTATTTTGCTTACAACTCGATTCGCACACGTCGTGCTTGTGAAAACAAGCCATAAAAAACAGACAGAATGAACCGCATTAAATCAAAAAGCCATTCTTTTTTTTTTAATGAACAGTCTTCCAAAATGAATCGTCTGGCGACATTACCTTCGACGAGCACATTGGTGTACCCCTTGAAGACGCCGAGAGCAACGTATACATGATTTTGGACACTGACTACACACATTATTTGGTGAACCGATTCTGCCTCGGAAAACAAGCCGACGGGTTGTGTTCAAAAGAGGAAAGCTTCCTCATATACAGCCGCCGCCCCACTTTGGCACCGGTCTTCCTCAAGAAAGCCAAGAAGTTGATAACGAAGGACCTTTGTAATTCTCCCAAAGGCTTTGTTATCGTTGAACACTCAAAAGGTTGGTACAGCCACTTCCGTAGGGCATTTCCAGTCAGGGTCGAACTTTATAAGCAATATTTAGGCCTACTAAATAATAATAATAATAATAATAATAATAATAATAATAATAATAATAATAATAAAGAAACAGGTAAATGAATAAATAAATATACGAGTTCAATTTGACTTTGTGCCTAGAACACCCCAGGAAAATTCACATTTTTAAACTGGGTGGCTCTCAGACTTACAGTGCAAGTTTATTTACACTGTTGACACTTTTGACTTCCATAAATGTTGACTGCATTATTTACATCAAATAATATTTTTTGCAGCATGTGCATGAAGAAGACCATGCATGCGAACATCCATCACCGGAAGTGTTCAAGAATGCTGCTAACATACTACATCTAACAATACCAGTTTATCTTTTATTCCATATGAAGAGGAAACATCTCCATGATATTGCTTAGATGAATTTCAGAACTGTAACTTTAATGCATTTTAAATAGTTTATTTACTTGTATGCGTCTATATAAATTTTACGTAAAACCATGATTTAGAAAGTACTGATAAATAAATGCAGTTACCTTGTCTAAAAGGTACACAGATATGCTAACATTTATTACTGGTATAAAAATATTAATCAGTAAAAATTAATGATCAATAAACACCAGCATGATGGTACTAACATCTTTTAATAAAGATTTATCCAAATACATTTAACGACATTCAAAGAACTATCATGTAAAATTGTGTAATGAACCTTTTTAAACATATGTTAAGAATGTACTTAACTTTTGTAAATTAAGCACGCTTAATTCAAGCGTGGACCCGAAACAGGACATTACGTTTTCGACTTACTTAGTGGATAACGCAAACACGGTTCGTGTCAGATTTATATAAGGTCGCACAAAGAACCCCCCCCCCCCCAAGTCCACATAATACCCAGTAAAACGATTTACTCGACGACGCTCGGTAGCTACATATGAGTATGTCTCCATGCAACTCCTCTTTTTGATCTTTTATGTCGGACACATTATTTCTGTTGAATTATCAAACCTTCATTAGATTCATGAAAACATTTCATTTTCTACCCATTCATCCATCCATCTATTAATGAAGAAGGAAGATATTCTCTGATTATGGTAATCCATTGATAAGTGAAAAATAGCAACAAGTTCAATAATCCATTTATTCAAACAATGATTGGGCAATTCCAATAATGGCCAATGTGATAATAAATTAATTATTAATTTTTCTGGTTAGTTAGTACTGAAATTATTAATTATATTGGTAAAACTAAAATATGACACATAAGTTATTTCAGTATTACACAGTTATAAAAAAAAACAAAGGTATGTCTCCCAAATCAAAATCACAGCACATCAATATCACAAATGTTATGAGACTTTCATGATTTTTCAATAACTTCAAAGATATCCACTATTAACAAAAATTAACAATAAAAACGGGATTCTAAAAATTACTCTCCTTCAAGCTAAAAAGGCTAAGATTACAAAATTATGCTAATAACAATTATTATAACAGTATAAAGAAAAGAATTACAGATGTTACAATTCAGAATCTGCATTTACCTTCTTTATGAAACTCTTCTAAAAATTACTCTCATTCAAGTTAAGAAGCTATGCTAAGATTTCAAACTAATGGTAACAGTTAATATTATAACAGTAAAAAATGTTAGGATTCAGAATCTGCATTGCGTTCTTTATGAAACTCTTCTGCTTTCTCAACAAACTTCCAGATATCTGCAGCCAACAACTGTGGTTCCTCAAAGGCTGCAAAATGGCCGCCAGTAGGCATGTTGGTATAGTGGATGAGGTGTTTGGCACTGGTGGCGAACTGAGGAGGAGGACAGCCCAGAGCTATTTCATGGGGAAAACATGCTACACCTGTCGGTACACGTATTTTGTACCTGAGTAAAAAGTAAAAATTCGTCAAAAGAATATATATATATATATATATATATATATATATATATATATATATATAATTTTGGAACAATGTTTTCAAAGTGCATAAATAATTTAATCTGACTCCAAATTTTCATATATTTTTTTGGCATAAAATTTAAGTAAAATGGCACTTTTTAAAGTTTAGCATTTTGAGAAAAAGTAAGTAAATAAATACAACAACTGTCAAATTATTTTTTCTTTGAAAGAAGCAAAAATAAATTGAAACAATAAATAAATAAATAAATAAATAAATACATAAATAAATACCTGTCCAAATCCTCATCAAAAGACATCTCCTTGTAGAACCTCATGGAAGATGTGATGGTCTTAGTGGTCCAGTAGATCATCACATTGGTCAGTAGCTCATCTAGGGTAAACTTCTTTGTCAGACCACCATCAGGAAGGTCTCGGTACCCAGGGTTGGTCCAGGTGGAGAACTTCTCTAAGATGTATGCCGCAAGACCTACTGGAGAATCTGTGAGGGCGGTTCCTAAATATAACAGAATATCATATATCATTATCCTTAAAGACTATTCTAGGTTGGTCCAATGATATGTTTGTAAATGTTCATTAATTAAGTCACTTATGATTTTTCTGTTATCCCAATGAATGTATGTAAGGCTGTAAATAAGGAGTTTTTGGCAAAGGCTAAGAAAATACTTAAAGACAGTATGGGGGAGGGGGGTATCCAAGATATATGTGACAAGACCTACTGGGGAATCTGTATGGCCATTCCTAAATATAACAGAAAATCATATTTCATCATTAACATCATTAAATACCAATTGGAGGGGAGTCATCTTTGACACATACTGCAAGACCTACTGGGGAATATAATTATTATTATTTACTTCATCCATAATAACACTCCTAAGACTCACCCACAGTGTCAGGCTTGGTATGCTGAAGTAGGAAATAGCCTGCCTCATTGATGAGGTACACTAACTTATCCCAGATAGGGCTGATCTTTGGTATATCCTGCTCGTCCAAAATTGCAGATGGCGCCACTGCAGCAAGAAGTAACTTCAGGGGTGTTTTTGTATCCTGGTCCATTTGGAAGAAATTGGAATGCAAGCCTAGCACTGACCTGGCAAAATGTTTAATGATAAATATAATAATTTACAAATTTTAAAGGGAACTTCTCTCTAAAGGGATAAATTCATCATGATAAATATAATAATTTACAAATTACTAATTTTAAAGAGAACTAGTGTTTAAAGGGATAAATTTATCATGTTGAACTGATCTGCATAATGTATATCAATATAATTGTTTTCATATTTTAAACAGAAATACTTTTTCAAGGGATATATTCATCACACTGCTCAGGATTTTTTTTCATTCATTCACTACAAGCAAAATAGTAATAAAAATACAAATGATAATAATTCACTGTATGGATTCGAAAAAGTTTTGCAAGTTCTTGCAGTATTCAGTTGAAGCAGTACACACTGTGACTATGGTGATATATGCTTTATTTGGTTTAAGGGGAGTTTTTCAGTGAGATGAATGTACTATTCTCTCAGTATGTACGTCAAATAACACACTGCCACCCTCTCAAGATATGTGAATTGAACACAGCACTAAGGTTTAAGAAAAGAAGTTAAAATCAACCACCACCCCCAGGGTCAGCCCAACCCCCTGTTACATTATGAATGTGTACCAAAATGCCCATGCACATCCCTGATGACAGGTCTAATGATCAGCAAAATTTCAGCTTCCTAACTCTATGGTCTAGGAGTAAAAAGCTTAAAATACAGTGTGAAATGAATTTAGAATCCCCCCCCCCCCCCGGGGGACAGCTCAACCCCCAGACATAATAAAGTAAAGTTCTGAAGTGTCCTTGCACATCCATGATGACAGCTCTACCAATCACCAAAGTTTCAACTTCCAAACTACATTTCTTGCAGGAGTTCACAGCAAAAACAATGTGAAATGAGTTAGGAATCAACTCCCCCTCCCTTCCCCCTGTTGCACTCAAATTCTGAAATGCCCATACACATTCCTGACAATAGGTCTATTAAACCCCTAAGTTTCATCTTTCAAACTCTAGTGACAAGGAGTTAGCAGTAATTACTAAGGCACAGACTCCCAATGGGCAAGATAACATGGTCCCCTACTTTTATCCCAAAAGTGAAGGGATAATAATAATAATAATAATAATTATAATAATAATAATAATAATATAGTAATACAACTTACTGAGGATATAAGATAGACATAAACCGAGTAATGACTGCTCCCCAGTCTCCTCCCTGTACATAGTAAGACTTGTGTCCCAGACGCGTCATCAGCTTGTGGAATACCCTTGCTGCTGCTACCTGATTAAAGCCTAGTGAAGGAATGTAACATGTTTAAATGGCAGATCATAAGCATATAAACCACATCTTGATTAGAGCTTAATTGAGCACAGGTTAGCAATATGTGTTGATCACAGATATATCTTAACAGATAAATTCTGTGAAATAATGTCACAAAATTAAAATTATTTAGTTCACCACCTCCTGATGCTACCATGCAATCATTTTCAGGTAACTCTCTGAACACAATTTAAATAAATCATGTCCACTCTGGAAATCAGTGGCAAAAATGAGCTCGAAGGCATGGGAGAATTTGAAAGACCCATGTTTCAAATTGGCTCAAGAACTCTTCAATTTTAATGCCTTCTAGTTACAGATCTGGGACATATAATGATAGAAATAAATAGCCATTCACCTTGCTTGTTAGGAGCTTCTGAGAGGCCATATCCCGGGATAGATGGTAGCACCAGTTCAAAGACAAGCCCATTTTGAGGTTTGGTTAGCAGTGGGATCATCTTGTAAAACTCATAAAATGACCCTGGCCATCCATGAACCAGCAAAAGGGGGCGAACAACAACATCTGAAAGAAGAAAAATTTTGAAAAAATTAATAAAAAATATTGTTTACTTGCAGAACATTTTATGCATATGTGCTTATAAGTTTTAACAGCATGAATAAAGAGTTTCAAAAAAATATATGATAACTATTATGTTGATATCTTGATGATAAATAATATTACTTGTGTTCATTCACAATTTCAGAGATGGCTATTATGATGACGTGTACCGTGTACAGTAATTACAATAGATTAAATATTTTTAAACAAATTTCTTTTTTTTTTAAAGTTTAATCTAAGGAAAGTAAAACTGAAAAAAAAAATGCTTAATTAAATGTCTGTTGTGCCTCCACATTTAATTTCTTTTAAATAATTTGACCTTTATCTTTGACATCAGGTTTGATGTGTACAAAGTGGACAAATATCCCCTCAATCTGAGTCTTGTAGTGCTGGTATTCATTTAGCTTCTGTTCTGTTTTTCTCCAGTCATATTCCTCTCTCCAGTACTTGACAACCTGGAAGAAAATATAATAGAATGGTAGATGATAGAAAATCAATCAATAAATACATTAATTAATGGAGAATGAAAGAATGAAAGAGCAAATAAACAAGTTCATAAAATTACAAAATTTTAACAATAAATTCACAAATTAACAGTCGAATTCATACAAAATCTTGATGGCATAATTACTTTTCTTATTGTAGTACTTTTAAAGATATAATTCTCAATTTATGGCTATTTTATACAAAAAAAAAAAAAAAAAAAAAAAAAAAAAATTAAAAAGTATTTCGGAATGTTCACAGAGCATCAATTGAGACTGAATGAAATTGAATATTTTGATATTGTACTAGTAATTAAAATTAAAGAGATAACAACTCTTCATTTTAGTAGGCATAGTGCCATAAAAAGGGTTTAAACTGTGCTGTTCTCATACATACTTATGATGAATGAATCCTTACCAGCATTGAAAGTTAGTCATTTATCTAAGTGTGCCTATTTATAAAACCTCCCAAGAGATTATAACAGAGGGTAGCCATCTATAAAAGTCCACATGGTCTGATGGCAAGCACAGATTTCAGAATTATTGTGAAAAGCCATGTTTTGATGAAAAATGGAATGTATAACATTTCTATGTGTTCTTTTTAATGCGTTTATTGTGGAAGTTTGAATCTCATATGAAAAGTTGTTATAACTTTAAAACTGAGGGGCTGATGGTGATGGTGGTGGTGATGGTGTGTGCGTAGGGGTGGGCAATCTGAGAGTTGAATTTATCATTATCTGTGGGTTATCTTACCTCTTTCATATAGTCCACATTAAAGCCGTAACGGAAATTGGCACCTTCCAAACCGTCAAAGTACCTTGTCTTGCTCAGCCTCTGTTTCAAGTCATCGAGTATCACATCTGACACCATTATCTTGATACCTTTTAAGGTCGGGTCATCTTCTTTCTTCTTTTCGCCTTTTCCCCACCAACCATCTGGAATCTCTGGGGGGTCAGGGTCGCTGTCATAGAAACCTGTCAACAAAAGGGTGGTTGCTATGGAAACAGCAATGGGGATCACTACACAACAGCAGCACAACCCACGCTTCATCCTGAAATAGAGGAGTGACTCTTAAAGCCAGCCAATAAAAAGTATAATACAGAGTAAGAACTGGGACTCTTGTATCTCTTGGTGTTACTCTGATGGTAAAATAGTAACTGGTGAATACCTATATGTACTTTGAATTTGAGAGAGACTTAAAACACCTGACATTACATCTTAAAAATCTCGTGGTGATACTGCTTTAATTTACTGACTGTCATGAAGAAGTGACTAGACAAGCTAATTAATTAATTATTGCTCAATTTATACCTGTGTCTATACTAGTATGCATACAGAGATTAGCTTATTTATATTCAGATACTGAAGCATTACTGGTGCGATGTACCCAGTAATAGTACTATACTAAGTACATGTAAAAGTGCTTGTATAATTCTTGTACCATTAAATTTGACAAATTCTATTTTACACCAGCATTGTTATGAACTAGGGCTGTGTCACTACCTTGTGTGGCAGGTGATACTGTCCCCTGAATGCTGCTGGCCTGACTGATCTGATAGCAGTTCAGTGTGGTATTTTACTGATATTTGGGTAACATGTTCCCTACGTAAATTTTTTAAATTTTCTTTTTTTTGCCTCACCCCATCTCTGACCCAAATAATCAGCCATGGGCACTCTGATTAATTTTTTTATACAGTTGAGCTGAGAAAGAATGGGGCTTTACCAAAAGTAACAATTTTAACAACTTAATCGGTTACTTTTTAATAACGTACGCCATCTCTCTGACTCTATTTTAAATGGATTGTGTAACATGAACACAATGCATGTTTGTTCGCTGCGTTATCAACAGACAATGTTTTGGTGATTCATTTGCAACATGGGGTGTTATCTCCTGTCTAAACAGACTGTGACCACACTGGTGTCAGCTCTAGTAACAAAAGGTAACAAACAGATAACAATATAGAGCGTTCTTTCTGAGCTCAATTGTATATTTATAAATACCCACATAAAGATAAAGCTATATTACTAGTATCTGTATTTGCATGCACACTCAGCATAATCAGAAAACCAGAAGCCACACCCTAATCAAACATGCATTGAGCAGACACCACACACACACATTCCCGCCTTAGTTGCTTGATCAGTTTTAAGAACGTGTCCTTATAAATACAATTTGAAATTCAAGCACGAAAATGTATGCGTTAATTTGCAATTTCTATTTACTTATCTGCATATCGGAGACCGCATACAGAAATGATAAAGCATTTAATCCCGTGCTAATGCAGAGAGAAAGTCAAAAAGTAAGGCCATGACTATAAGTTTTATCACCTGAAGGCTGTACAAATACAAATGCACTAGTGTATAAGTGTAAATGTACATGTACTAGTAGTACTGTGAGAGCGGTAGTAGCACCTACCTATTGCATTCACTGTACGACTCTGTCTACGTGCTCACCTTCAGTTCCCTACACGGTTTAATGTCCCTTTTATTTAGATTTGCAGCATGTTATATATAATCGCTGATAAAGACGTTATGTCAGCCCGACTGTGAGAATTTCAATTACCCCGGGTTAATGTGTGGGTCGAGTATCAATGCGACCTTCAAACCGGAAGTTTATGTTTAAGCTAGTTCCCCGCTGTCGTGATTGGTTCTGTGATGCAGGGTCACCGTAATAACCTCATACCGCGTCACTTAAGGACAACAAAACATATTAAACAAATCAGGCAAAATGGAATGTTTACTCAGTGCCATTTTTTAAAGATTGTTTTCAAGGGTGTGTATGAGGCCGTGTGTTTATTTTTCTTTTGTGTCGGCCTACAACGTTAACGTACCCAGCGGTGATGCCGTCAGTGGCGGATTTTAAGAGGGGGGGGGGAGCGTTTCTAAATATTATATCTCACCAATATTCCCCTCTTGAAATTAGAATTTTTATTATAGTTCTAAATTATAGTTCTAAACCACTCTCCAAAACATCAAAAAAATCTCGGGGTCCTCGAGCAGAACCCCACACCAACGAAGGGAGCGATGGTCGGTTTTGCATCAGAGGCCTGTCGTTCCGGACTCCCCCCTCAAATAATCCTGGATCCGCCCCTGCTAGTTAGCAGAGTAGTCTGTGGTTAAATAAATCAGATTTTAATTTACATGTACGGGGGGTGGGGGGGGGGGGTTACGTGCCCTAGTGCTGATACACTAGTTTATATCACAGATGCGTTTTGTATTTAAAATAAAATGAAATATAATAAAATACAAATTAATTGATTAATAAAACGTTATTTTATTAAATATAATAATCCTGTTTCCAGAAAGGGGCATTTTAAAAACATGCTTATAATTGTATTAGTCCACATTGCTTCCGGTTTAATTTGAGCAAATGTTCTTTGGCGTAGCAAATGTTCTTTGGCGTTAACAATAGGCCCTACAGATATTTTAATCCAATCATGAGCAGGCCTAGTTACGTGATACTAAAAATAAAACATGTCGGAAAATACCAGGTCAATACATATTCTATTTCATGTGGGTTTTTCCGTTTCGTATTTGACAGACAAAAGGCTTGTTTTAGCCATACCGGGTATATAAGTTTAGTACATGTAAAAGTCATCAGACAAGGAAAACGGGATAGACAGCGACAGTCGATCTTAACAGTAGGCCTACGTAAACCGACACGTCCACTGTAAGTACATATTTTGGTGTATATATATATATATATA
>NW_019775583.1:120578-188239 GCF_001039355.2 Lingula anatina
GATTAAACAGACAGATAAATTGATAAATCACAGTCAAGCAAAAAGTTATCAGTTTTCAGATAAATAAATAGACAGGTAGTTGAAAACAAACAAACAAATAAATACATTTTTCTCGTACGTGTAGCCAAGCTAAATAGCTGAGTGCTTATGAATATGGATCTTTCAAAAACATTTTTAGACTAAATAGGCCTATGTGCCTTTTTATCTTTCTATTGCTACAGGCATAGACGCCGACATGCGGGAGAAAATGAACGGAATCCATTGGTCCGAAGACTGGCACTACAAGATCATGGAATTCAAGTTCAACAAGAAAGATCAGTCGGGAGCCAGGTACGGGATGGTGGCCTTCGGAAAGTCCGCTGACGGTCTATCCGTCGACTGTATGTACGTCCTGTACAAAATGGACTTCAAGATCGCCCCGCAGAGGATCGTCACGGAGAAGAATCACAGCGCTGTCTTTGGTCTTTTCCAATGGACCACCCACGAAGAGAAAATTGTAGAAAGAGATCTCGGGCTTAAGTCTGTCCAACTGCTTCAGAATTTCTTTCGCGTGAAAGCTCTCCAAGGGTTCTACAAAGAGGGGGTGATAGATTCCATCAACTATGTACCTTCCATAGAAGATGTTGGGGAAGCCGTAATAGACGCACAGTAGTGAATTAGAACTGACAGTTGAAATCCTGGCAAGAATAATGATATTGAAAGTGAAACCAAGTTAGATGCATGAATTAGCAGTACGTGATCTACAACGATATATAAATACTTTTACTTTTACTTGTTTTTTTTTGTGGGGTTTTCGTTTCGTATGCACTTTTTAATGCAAAGATAATTTGAAAAAAATCCATCTTACAGCCGAACACTTTACATAGGCAATATATGCACGAACAATTTTTTTTTCGTCTAAATCAACAACCTATAGTTATGCTTGTAACTCTATAGGCCCCTATATTTAAGTGCTCGTCGTAATTTTGAAGAGTGTTTTCCAAATCTTTAGGGCCTTAGGCGAAATTAATTCTTGGTGTTGTGTGTGTGTGTGGGGGGGGGGGTATGTACAATGCATGCTGACAATTAGTACCTACTGTACATGACGTTCGTCTACATGTAGACGCCTACTGAAGACAAGGTGCTGTGTTTGAGACTCTCGAAGAGCTTAGACAAAGGATAAGGAATTTCCCCCCAGCCACCGCCCTCCCTCTCTGATACCTGTGGCCCAGTAGCAGAAGTAATAGTATTGTTATCTAAAAAGTTATTATAGTGTATTAGGCCCTCAATATAATGAGCAATATTAATTATCTGCCACATTGAGGTTGGTTCATCCAAATACTTATACATTGTACCTGAACTTTGGGTTTTTGGAAAAAAGAATGCCTCATAAGTACACCTAGCGACTATTTTATAACCCGTGATTCCACTGCATATACAAACTGTCCCCTATAAGTACACCAAATCATTCAGTATTTTAAAAATGTGTAGTTTTATACAGAATAGGACTGCTCCCTGCTAGATTTCACCATTAAAGAGATTCTTTTCTGGTCTTTAAACAAAGTGGGCGTTAAAGAAAGAAAGAGAGAAGAGAAACTGTTTGCTCAGTGTCATATTTTGAATTTTTTGTGTGTACAAGTATGAGGCAATAAATATTTTTAGTGCGGCTGCTTTTCTTTTGTATCCGTCTACACCCCAGCCTTCCTGACAATGATGGTAAATGCATTTATTTATCAGCAGTCGCCAGCGTTTTTTGCTTAAAAGAAAAACTGTTGATTTTCAAAAGAAAAACTACTGATTTTCAATAGCCTGTATATTTTTCGACTGATTTATAATTCCAGCGTACAAAGTAATTGACCAGATGTTCGTTTACATTTGTAGCGATAAGCAAGCCCATTAACTACAGTTGAAATAATGGCACGAATAATGTTATTGAAAGTGAAACTATAAAAAAGTCCGTTTTCTGGAAAACCGGGTTAAATGCATGACTCAGCAGTACTTGTTCTACAACTATACCTTGGAATTTTTATGTGGGCTTTTCGTTTCGTATGCACTTTTTAATGCAAAGATATTTGAAAAAAAAATCCATTTCAAAGCCGAACACGTTATATAGGCTGTACACGGATGTACAATTTATTTTTTCGTCTAAATCAATATCGTATTACTGTGGTTGGAATGCTATATGGTTTAGTGTCCGTCGTAAATTTGAATAGTGTTTTCTATATCTTCAAGGCCTTCGGGAGAAATTAATGCTTTGGGTTGGGGGAGGCAAATCTTGAAAAAAGTTCGTTGTCTGGAAAACCAGGTTAAATGCATGACTCAGCGTCACTTTTCCTGTAACTTCAATGCCTTGGGTTTTTTTTCTGTGGGCTTTTCGTTTCGTATCTGGCAGACAAAAGAGGGTCCCTTTGGGGGTAGTGGTCACAGGGCACGGGCACTAAATAATCAATTCACAAATCGCGGGAAATAAAATTTAAATAATATCTCACTGATAATGCGCGTCAATAATCCTGAAAATCAAGAATCACCGGGTATAATGATTTCGTTACACAAAAGATGAAGAATAAGAAGCCGCATTTACGATTCACGAGAATGGGTTTATCCACGAATCACGCAAAAAGAAAATGAACGTTTCTGGAGGAAACATTTATATACAGGCTTTCACAGGAAACAAAAATACCCTATGGGAGCCTCACAAAAGGCTCGTTTGCCCCATATAAGGGTCGAAGCAAAATAGTTTCGCAGGTTTAGGCTCTGTGTATTATATAGGTTATGGCACCAATCGGCAATCTTCGGCTGATTCCGCAAGCTCCATACTATATATCTGGGCTTGGCCCGCAGTTAGGATAAAGAGTTCGTGAAGATTTGAATTGTAAACGCACCTTCCTGTGGCAGCGCTATTAATTCACGGTGATGTGTATTAATTCACGGTGATGTGTGGGCGCATTCCCATTTATTTTAGATCGATCTATCCCCGTGGGGAGTCTCACTAGATTACTGTCAGATAATCCGGCTTAAATGTCCGTCGCGCCTACTACAAGCTGTAAGGGGGTAATTAACTTTCGTGCCCGCTCGGCTGACAGCTATTTAGCGTGAACCCCCAGGGAGTTAGGTCGATCTAGTTGGATCGATCTAATCTCTGGGAATGGGGTCTTAGGCCTATATTTCAGGTATTGAAAGCAGCGAACTTAACACACACACACACACACACACACACACACACACCATTGGTCATTATAAGGTTGTCCCACCAAAATTTTCATATGCTTTTATCTACAAATGTTCACATCACACGTGTTATTAAATTTATTATACTATATTTGACATGATTAATGGTGCAGGAAATACAAAAAAAAAGCGGTGAAAATATCCTTATTTTATACCATGCATTCAAATAAAGACAAGCTGCGTCGCCTACAGGAGATAACTACAGTACACGGTATAAACACATGTTATAAGATATGTATGAGCACACCCTATTTTATTTGCAGATAAACATTATTATTATTATTATTATTATTATTATTATTATTATTATTATTATATTGTCGCCAATAAATTTCAGAGACAAGATGGCTGCTTTGCATATTAATAATTTTGCACCAGAGGTAACAGCTTCTTTAGGACATCAGCGAGCTATGGAAACCATTGAGGAGAATATTAGAAGAACCAAGGTATGCACAAAAAATACAGGTACATGTAGTTGATGAATAATGTGCTTCAACAACCAGCTTAATTTTGCATTACCATATATATAAATGTATGTTCCTTTATTGAGCATAAGAAATACACGAGTACATTGATTGACAAATAAACATGAAAACAACTTTAAAAAAACGACTTAAGAATACCATACTATAAGCAACTATAACGCAAAAAAACAACATTTTAAATGAATTTCATAAATTTGCTATACGCCCATATAGACCATAAATTTAAGAAAGCTTGAGATCAATTATCTCCAAAAATAATCTATAAAATCCATATAAAATAGAAGCAGACTTTGGCTCACTCTCAGATTCAGTACACCTGCCCTTTTAAAACTCCCAAGGTTTCTTCCTGCTGTTGTTTGTTTGTAAATCAGATGAATGAAATTCTCAGAATCACTTCCAAACGCCTTGGGCCGCTGAATATGTGTCTCGAAAATTTAACAATAAATTAAAAAAAAAAAAAAAACTACTTAACGACTGGAGATTTTAACAGAATAATTCTTATCAGGCAGAGGCACTTGATTGACTAGCAGCTAATCAACCTCCAGAAGAACTTAAAGGGATAATAACTCTTCGTATGATATCTTTATTTCACAATAAAAAACATTGTTAACAACTCATAGAAATATAATATATTCTGTTTTGCCACAAAAACAGCAGTTATAGCTATTATTCTGGTATCTGAGCTTGTCTTCAGATCACGTGACTTCCATTGATGGCTGTACTCTGTTATAATCTCTTAAGAGATTTTAATGAAAAACCAAACTTTTTAGAAAAAAACCACTGACTAACTTTGAATTGAAAAATGGATTCATTAACCATTGGTAAGTATGGGAAAATTGTTGTTTACTCCAGGAAAATTCATTTTTTGGCCAAAACGAAGAGTGATTATCCCTTTAATGAACAACACCCAGTCCCAGACATGAATTCGACGAATTTCAACCTCACAGACGCCGAGATCCAGACATTCATAAAATTTATTGTGGAAGGCAGGGAAGGTAATATGGTTGGTTGGTTGGGTTAACATAATCGGGAAATAAAATACACCATAAAATATCATCTGCTTATAATGGAGGTATCCGAAAAAAAGATAGAAAATAAAACAATATACAATATCCGGTATATAGAAATGTTCCCATCAACGTTCACGGATCTACGTTGCCTAAAAAATAAACTAATCTCAACGTAGTGACTCATTCAGAGACAACACTCCAATCTGACTATATACCAGTATGCGCCTCTTCGTTTTCGCCCTTGTCCTGTGTGCAGGGACTCTTGTTTGTGGGAAGAAGAATACACGACTGACAAGATGCCTCAAATGTGGAGAGGACCACAGGATAAGTAAGGAATGTCCTTTTGCTAAGTTATTTTTTGTTCGAGGTTTTAAATAGAGATATATTGGAAATTTTCCGGCTGTCGCCTGACACCACGCAGTGATTTCACAAGGTCCTTTTTTCCATAGACCACATTTCTGGGGAATATATAGACATTTGCCTATATCAACGTAAGTTGATTCAATGTGAAAGTATCTGGATTGTTTATTGTTAATATCCTTATTGTACGTGTATCTCTGTTGATCAACTTGATAGCCGATAGGGTAAGTACAAAGAGCGTAGGGGCCATGCTGTTGTCTGTTAAGAAAACTGCACCGTTGTGGTAATACTCATACATGCAAAAATATTAAATAATTGTCAAATTGTCATAGTTCATTAATAACGTGGACTCAGTGATAACTGTACTGGTATTAGTATTTTTATGAATACACGCACCATTTCGATAAGTTCAACTAAGTTCCGTTTGGACGCGGTGAGTGCATGCAGCCAAGCTGACGAAATGCTGCGTGCGATTACAGGATTTTAATGCATCACGTGTGTCTTGTCATGAACTTCACTACGGTAATTGCCCCAACAATGGATAATAATGTTCAATTTATTATTATCAATTTTATGATTGTAATAATGTCATTAGTATTAGTGTATCACCATTAGTACTGTAATCAGGACTTTGAAACACTATTAAGTATAATACAGGCTGCATCAGCCTATTCTACAGCAATTAAGCCATTATGTCAGGGGTCACTTCATATTCATGGGGTTCTGCATATTCCACAGTGTAGAAGGATTTTGGTATTGTTAAGATCAGTAAGAGACTGCATCATTTCATACTTTTGAATTCATGACTATCGTTTCAGTGCAGGGATGGCAGCGACTGGAAGGTGCCTGCAGCATTGATCAATGTCACTACACCATTGTGGAGGACATTTGCGTTGACGATGGGTTTGATTGCATGTAAGTCCGTTCTCCGAAAAATCCAAATAACGGTTTGGTTCCAGAAGTAGCTTCAGGGGCGGATCCAGAGATATTTTATGACAGTCCGCCAAATTATCTTTGTTGATCCATCTCCCATTTTTGACTGTCTTCCTATAGAAAAAAAGCAGATGCCCAACACTGTAAACTTTAAAATTCTGTCCGGCTTCCGGAAAACCCTCGCAGGCCAGAAGACGGCCCCTGAGTAGTACATGTAGAAGCAGCCGAAAAAAAGTAGACACAGTAGTATCTGAGACGGCTTGGGCAATTTNTTAACAACTCATAGAAATATAATATATTCTGTTTTGCCACAAAAACAGCAGTTATAGCTATTATTCTGGTATCTGAGCTTGTCTTCAGATCACGTGACTTCCATTGATGGCTGTACTCTGTTATAATCTCTTAAGAGATTTTAATGAAAAACCAAACTTTTTAGAAAAAAACCACTGACTAACTTTGAATGCAAAAATGGATTCATTAACCATTGGTAAGTATGGGAAAATTGTTGTTTACTCCAGGAAAATTCATTTTTTGGCCAAAACGAAGAGTGATTATCCCTTTAATGAACAACACCCAGTCCCAGACATGAATTCGACGAATTTCAACCTCACAGACGCCGAGATCCAGACATTCATAAAATTTATTGTGGAAGGCAGGGAAGGTAATATGGTTGGTTGGTTGGGTTAACATAATCGGGAAATAAAATACACCATAAATTATCATCTGCTTATAATGGCGGTATCCGAAAAAAAGATAGAAAAGAAAATAAAACAATATGTAATATCCGGTATATAGAAATGTTCCCATCAACGTTCCCGGATCTACGTTGCCTAAAAAATAAACTAATCTCAACGTAGTGACTCATTCAGAGACAACACTCCAATCTGACTATATACCAGTATGCGCCTCTTCGTTTTCGCCCTTGTCCTGTGTGCAGGTGCTCTTGTTTGTGGAAAGAAGAATACACGACTGACAAGATGCCTCAAATGTGGAGAGGACCACAGGATAAGTAAGGACTGTCCTTTTGCTAAGTTTTTTCTTTGTTCGAGGTTTTAAATAGGGATACATCTGAAATTTTCCGGTTGTCGCCTGACACAACGCAGTGATTTCACAAGGTCCCTTTTTCCATAGTCCACATTTATTGGGTATATAGACCTCTGTTTATCTAGCCTATATCAACGTAAGTTGATTTAATATGACAGTATCTGGATTATTTATTGTTTTAAAAAGTCCTTATTGTAAGTGTATCTCTGTTGATCAACTTGATAGCCGATAGGGTAAGTACAAAGCGTGTAGGGCCCATGCTGCTGTCTGCTAAGAATGCTGCAGCGTTGTGGTAATACTCATACATGCAAAAAAATTTAAATAATTGTCAAATTGTCATATTTAGGTAGTTCATTAATAACGTGGACTCAATGATAACTGTACTGGTATTAGTAGTTTTATGAATACACGCGCCATTTCGATATAAGTTCCGTTTGGACGCGATGAGTGCATGCAGCCAAGCTGACGAAATGCTGCGCGCTGTTACAGGATTTCAATGCATGACGTGTGTCTTGTCATGAACTTCACTCCGGTAATGGCCCAACAATGGGTAATAATGCTCAATTTATTATAATATCAATTTTATGATTGTAGTAATGCCATTAGTATTAGTGTATCATCATTAGTACTGTAATCAGGACTTTGAAACACTATTAAGTATAACACAGGCTGTATCAGCCTATTCTACAGCAATTAAGCCATTATGTCAGAGGTCACTTCATATTCATGGGATTCTGCATTTTCCACAGTGTAGAAGGATATTGGTATTGTTAAGATCAGTAAGAGACTGCATCATTTCATACTTTTGAATTCATGACTATCGTTTCAGTGCAGGGATGGCAGCGACTGGAAGGTGCCTGCAGCATTGATCAATGTCACTACACCATTGTGGAGGACATTTGCGTTGACGATGGGTTTGATTGCATGTAAGTCCGTTCTCCGAAAAATCCAAATTACGGTTTGGTTCCAGAAGTAGCAGGGGCGGATCCAGAGATATTTTATGACAGTCCGCCAAATTATCTTTGTTGATCCATCTCCCATTTTTGACTGTCTTCCTATAGAGAAAAAAGTAGATGCCCAACACTGTAAACTTTAAAATTCTGACCGGCTTCCGGAAAACCCTCGCAGGCCAGAAGACGGCCCCTGAGTAGTACATGTAGAAGCAGCCGAAAAAAAGTAGACACAGTAGTATCTGAGACGGCTTGGGCAATATGACTGAACTTTAGTGAAGGGTCGANCGAACTTTAGTGAAGGGTCGAAAATGATTCAGTCAAATAAGTACCCTACCCCCCCCCCCCCCCGTCTCTCCGCTTCTAATATTTATTCACACATTTATTAATTGTGATCGTTTAATGGCATTGCACATGTGTGGTTTTTCGTTTCAGTATCGGCTGCGGTTGTCGAGGAATTTGTAAAAACCCAAGGAATGACGAATGTTTCTACGCTTTCTTAGAGGGTGAAACTTTGCCCCAGCAGTAAATGTACCCTCTGTCTGTGTCGTATGAACCGCGATAAATGGAGTCGAATACATCGGCATCTATCAGACATGTTTCCTTTTTGTCAAACAAAGCGGTATGCATTATGTATTCCTGAATTAACAATAAAGTCTAGTTACTTTTAGTTAAGTTTCATTCTTTTTTTCCCAACAGATAGTCCGAAATTAACAACGTCCTTAACATAGAATGAAGATCGAGAGGAAATTATTGAACATTAAAAAGAAAGGTTTCATGTTCTTATATTTAAAAGAACAAAACGAAATAAGCCACAGCGAGACTAGCAAAAAAAAAAAAAAAAAAAAAAAATCGTTATCTATCAATTGTTATCATTTCCAAACGAAGAGCATTCCTTATGTCATCAAGAAAAAACATGGAGAGATCCAGTGTCACTGCCCTATTGAATATAACAACCACATTTTAAGGTTCACTGAACCTTCATGCTAATTTCAATTTTTATGACATGATTTTCGTATTGAAATAACAGACGGCATCAAAGGGCACAACAAATGTAAACCTTAGGGCTCAAACGGTTGGCATTTATTGCGTTATACAAATTGATTGCATATGCATGCAAAGCTAATGGTATCTGAATGATAATACAACCAAATCTTTGGGTTAAGATCAGTCTGAAAACCCCGAAAAAACGTATAAGCATATATTAGGCTCCACAAATCGATAAGGTTTGTTGATATGTCGAATTTTAAAACATAAATGTTAAAACATAAATGTTCTTTTTGAAATTCGACAGTAATTACACGTTTTCAGCCTCAATACTTCTCGGCACATGACACAGGACCTAATACAACATAAACCCTCTGCTAAGGCTACGGACTATCTATGTGTATTTTTCTTCGGTGCGAACAGCAGAGAATCGTGTCATTAATAAGCCAGATACATAGATATGTGAAAATCTAGTAAAAAATCAATCTGCGGCCCTGGTTAAGTGTTGTCAGCTGGGAGGGTTTGGGCTTTTAAAAGTCAGATTAACACTTCGACATATAACGCCACGGGTCGTGGTTACGTTAAGGTGCATGTACACAATCCCCCACCCTAACCCACCCGTCGCTAACACCTTTGTTAAGATACAGTTATCTATTGATTTTCTTGTTGCATTATTAGCACCACTATCACGAATATTCGACTATGATACTCACGTATAATTTGTAAATCTCACCAGACATCGACGCTTCAGGTATCTATGATTGATTCACAATATAGATTAAATGCACATATAATATAACAAACAAGCACGATAAAACACATAAATGAAGAATTTCTGTGCGCGTCATTGAAATTATTCCATCCATCAGTTCTGCAAGTGATAGCAAGCAATTTGAAAAGTTGGGGTTCTTTTTTTTCTGAAACAAAGATTCATTTTGCCCAATAAGTCATCCTTAGAAATAGCAGAAAATTATCTAGACTGTTTTTTCATTGAGGGTGGACATTTGCCGGCAAAAAAGAGCAGTCCTTACTTACCCCACCCTTACAACTCCAAACTACATGCAGTTGTTTAACATGGGCAAATGAATACGAATAATATAACATGCACAAAGTACAGCATTATTTTTGTAGACTACCGTAAATGAAATCATGAACAAAACAAAGTGACGGGTGATCTGAATGGCTTAAGCCTCGGTCACAACCGGCCGCACGGGCTCTTACGGCCTGGTTACGTCCAAATTTTTCGCAGAATCTCAAGTGCCGCGCAAGTCATTCTTGCGTAATTTTAAGTCCGCAGACAGCCCGTAAGCACGTACGGAGGATGTTGCACATGTCCAAAAGATTCTACGAATAATTTGCGAACAGCGAGGCCGCAAACGCAACTTACTCACTCGCAAGGAGTTCGCGAGACGTGGACATAATGAGTGACCATGGCGAGAAGTTCGCAAGTGAGACGTGCGTGGTCCAAGACGCACGTCGCAAGCAATGAAAAAGCAAGTGCCCGTTGCGTGTTGAGTGCGGCGCGCGCCCTCACAGCTAACAAAGTCAAAAGCACCGCGGAAGTGCGTCGCCCCTACGCCAGGAGTATAAAAGGCGTCCTCCCGATACATGCTCATGTCAAGGCAAATAACGTCGCTTGTGCAAGGTGTACATCATTTCACAAATTTCAAAATTTGCTCAATTCAGCTTCTAATATGCCTCCAAAAGGCGTCCGGTTGTGACCGACGCTTTACATACATGTAAATGTTTCAGCTGCCCGACGAGTCTTGTATCGTTGACCAATGAAAACGAACAGGCAGCATATGCATATCAAATGATGATAAGGAGATACCTTATTGTCAACACAAGCAGAACTCAAATAAAATCATCAATTGTACAATTATCGCCGTCATCATATATTGTATAATGTATTGTATCTTAAGTCTCCAGATTACATGTAGTCATTGATACTGGGAATCGGAGGTTGAATATCGTTTGCTTCACTGATACTGGGGACCGGGTCTGGGATACTGTTTGGTACCGTCGACGATTTTCGAGATCGGTTCTGTCTTCTCTTGCAAACGCACAACAGCGTTACTCCCGCCACTGCGGGAATCAACACAGCTAAAAACACCCCAACTACCACGACTGTTGGCATACCGTTTTCTCTGTCTGTTTTCTTAATATTCTTACGGATGTTTCCACACGTTCCTTCCTCTTCAAACGCCAAGTGTTTTAAAAATGGCGCGTTGCAACGACAGTCCAAGGTATCACCGGGTCCAAAGTTTAGATACAATGTATTTTTAGAGTTTACACTGATCTGAAATAGTGGACATTTATCTAAAGATTCTGGATCCTGACGACTGAGATCTGACAAATCAAGCTGTGCTAACAGTGACATATCTGGCGGTATGCTTATCAATTTGTTCCCAGACAAAAACAGCTTTTCAAGATTATTTAGACTGCGGAAAAGAGAAAAGTTAAGAAGACGGATGAAGTTATTTCTTAAAAACAGATTTTGCAAGTCTCTTAAATACTTTATTCCAGGTGGAACCTCTGTAAGTAAGTTGTCATCCATATCAAGATCCCGTAAAACGGTGAGTTTCTGAAAGGCTTGTGGATCTACTGCTTTGATCGAGTTGCCGGTCAAGTATAAACGCTGAAGACTAGTAAGGTATCGAATATCAAAGGGCACCTGCGTGAGTCTGTTCCTCATGAAAGACAAAGAATAAAGACGCTGAAGATTTTGCAATAATTCAGGTTCGACATCGCGTATCCAATTCATGGAGAGAAAAAGGCTGAAAATATGAACCAATCCTCTCACCTCTGACGGCACTTTTTCAAGGAAAGTGCGGTGCAATGAGAGCGATCTGAGGTCTTTCAAGTCACCCAGCGCTTTTGTGTTTTCAAGTTTAACTCCGGACATAGAGAGCATCAGGATGACACTTTTGTTATCGAATATTGGAATTGTACGTAGATTACTGCAAAAAGTCTGGATTCCCAATATCCCATCTACTTTGGTGCTGAGACAAGTACAGGGTGGCAGGCAAGGGTCTTGCACCAAGGTCATTGCTACCATCACCTGGACGGCTAAACACAATGCAGCACTCTTTAGAACGCCCTGTCTTGTGAAAAGCATGACGGAAACAGCCTATCGGGTGATTTTTTTTTGCTCAATTGTTTCTCAGATTAATGACTTAAATCCTGTCTGATTAAAGCGTTCATGTATGATCGTGGATTATGGCGATCTACTCTTCTAAAGGACCGATGTTTTTCGTTGATGAGCAACTGTCTGTTTCTAGCGATCTGTTATGTTTTAACTGAAGCTGTTAGTCACAGATTTATGTGGCATTACAGCATAGAGGAAATGGTAGATTAAATTCCAAATAAGGGCGCATTCCCGTTAAAACTATTGTTCTTCATGGCTAGATCCATTAACCGATTGACAGATTGACAAGCATCTACCTGGCGTTGAGCAGAAATAAGAAAAAGCTGGTAATTACACATGTAAATTGGGAACAAAAGGCTCTATAATTTCCAGTCTGATTGATTAATTCAGCAAGAGTCCCCCAAATTTAGATCGATCTCCGTAAAACGGTGTTTTTAATGGGAATGAATCCCAAGACCCACAGACACAATTAAGGATATGTTTGTGTCTATGAAAATAACGATAACAAACATAACTCCTGCATTAAGATTATGTGTGTGTCATGTCGGCACGCAGTCCAATATACCAGCTTTGGCAACCCGATCGGTACTTCTCATGTTATTATTTAATTTAACACGAACAAGATGAAGTACATGTAACACTGACATCATTATTTCACGGAACCTAAAGCACGAATCGGATGCCGTAAATCACATAACGTTATAGTATTGGGTTGCCTTTGATGCCGTCTGTCATTTCCTTCAAAAGACAGTCATAATGGCTCATGGATTAACATTACTGTTAATTGAGACTTTAAAAGCATTTCATACTTTCGGTAAGGTGTGTAATGCCTCAGTTACACCTGAATCTCCTATAATGATAACCTGAAGAAAAAGAATACCCGCTTCTAGGAATAACTGACAAATTTGGAAATGCTTTGATTAATGACATAATATAATGTAAAATTATGCAAAGTCTTCTGAACTTTTATGTGGAACAGATATATAGACCTATCATTATCCATTATCATTATCGTTCAGTCTGATTTAGTCTAATCGATGTTCCGTGTTGTGCATAGTATTGATTTCGGCATCCCTGCTCAGAGTGGGACTGTTCTTCGGTCAGGAATGTTCTAAATTTGTTCAACGAATAGAACCATCGAAATTTATATATATGTGTGTAAATTTTGTACAATTTGAGTATTTTTAAAACAAACCTTCGGACCAAGAGCCTTCGATATACCGCCACTCACCCGTGCCAGGTAAAGTGTGGGTCGGGGAAAAGTAAGTCAATTATTTTAGTTAGAAATGAAATCCAATTAGAACCATTGAGATTTTAAAACTTAACGTTTTAGTTAGAGAAATTATAAATACTTTCTATCATGCAACACAAAGGAATTACACAATATACACAAAAATTTGGGAATTATCGCATTACAGAGTGCGTACTAAAAATAATTTCCAAAGGAAATTGTGACATTTTTTTTTCATTCCTACTTTAAGCAGTTGTCATTTTAAATATTTTTAAGTGTTTTCAAATAATAACAGGAGCATCAGATATGATCCAACCACTTGTTTTTTAAAACTTCATGAAATGTAACAGCCTTTTCCATTATGCGGGAAAAAAAAAAAAAAAAAAAAAAAAAAAAAAAAAAAAAAAAAAAAAACGGCGCAGCTACCGTGGTAAGATTAAAGTCGGGTTAAGTTGGAGTGTCGGGTGCACTGGAATGACAGCACGCTCGTAAAGGTGTAGTACTAGTTCCTCAAGCAACGTCGATCTACCAGCGAATGAGTAAAATTGCACAATTGTTCATATTGATTAAGTACCGAACACGGAAAAGTACGGAAGCCGACTGGTGCCATATGTTGAAAAAAAAAAATTATCTCGAAATTTCGAGATAGCATNAAACTTGCACAATTGTTCATATTGATTAAGTACCGAACACGGAAAAGCAGTTACAAGAAAAAAAAAAAAAATCAATAACATGATGTAATCTGACAAAAAAACACGGTAAAAAAATTAACATCTTTTTATTCAGTTTCAAACAAAATATAAATATATGTACATGTTGTATAAAATATGCCAATCCCAATCCGTACAACGGGCCGAATTAAGTCTTTGAAGCCACTGTGAGACCAGAATTGTAGCCGCTTAGAGATCAAATTGCTGTCCACTCCCACAAGTGCGACGGTAGCACTGCAATGGACGTCTGATTAAAAGTAACATGTGACGTATCTAATTTAAGTTTCAAAATGTTCATCACGTAAAAACTTTCTTCAAACGCTTAAATAGCAGTTCCACATTCAATGGTTGTAATTTTGTCTTTTTTCTTTTTTCATCTATATATAAAAAGCATATATTTACTCGAACCAATACTATGAATACATTAAAATACTCCAGCCAATAAAGTAAAAGCATAAACGCATGCTAACAATAGGAACGACAAATAATATACAATGGTATCGCTACATAAACAACTAAGATTTTCACTCACGAAACGATAAAAATGAATTAAAATTACGTTATCTAAACCAAACTGGACGATAATCTACAAATAATGATCCACAGATTCGTGAGGAATCTCAACTATTACAACCCTGAGATGTTTGAGAAATCTCACATATCACAACCCACAGATGTGTGAGACATCTCACCTATCACAACCTACTGATGTGTGAGGAATCTCACATATCACAACCTACTGATGTGTGAGGAATCTCACATATCACAACCTCTGAATGACAAATGATTTACAACTGGGGAGAGCTGTATACAGGAGAAACCCACGTCCAGGTGATAAACAACAACTGAGACAAGAAAAATGGAACATGTAAAGTAATGTAAGTTCGATGTAAGTTACTATAATTGGGCTTGGGGATTGCGACCAAGCTGGCTAAATACTACTCGCGGTTACAGGATTTCAACTACGGTTTTGGTTCCAGAAGTAGCAGGGGCGGATCCAGAGATCTTTTATGACAATCTTCCAAATTATCTTTGTTGATACATCTCCCATTTTGACCGTCTACCGACAGAAGAAGGTAGATGCTCGTCACTGTAAAATCTGACCGGCGTCCGGCAAACCAAGAAGAAGTCCCCTGAGTAGTTCATGTAGTAGCAGTAGAAAAAATTAGCAGTTATAACATTTGAGGCTTCTTGGGCAATATGACTACTATTATTTATTCACATATTTATATTTCATGATTGTTTAATGATATTGCACATGCCTGATTTTTCATTCTGGTATCGGCTGCGGTTGTCGAGGAAATTGTAAAAACCCAAGGAATGACGAATGTTTCTCGCTTTCTTAGAGGGTGAAACCTTTCCCCAGCAGTAAATGTACCCACTGTCTGTGTCGTATGAACCGCGATACATGGCATCGAATACATACATATCAGACATGTTTCATTTTTGTCAAACAAAGCGGTATGCATTATGTATTCCTGAATTAATAATAAAGTCTAGTTACTTTTGGTTCAGTTTCATTCTTTTTTTTTCCAACAGGTAGTCCGAAATTAACAATGATGCCCTTAGCATAGAATGAAGATCGAGAGGAAATTATTGAACATTAAAAAGAAAATTGTCATGTTCTTATATTTAAAAGAACAAAACGAAATAAGCCACAGCGAGACTAGCAAAATAAATAAATAAATAAATAAATAAATAAATAAATAAATAAATAAATAAATAAATAAAAACTTAATGATGGATCAGTACCTGGGCAGCGGCCATCAAGAAAAAAACATTATGGAGAGATCCATAATCCCCAGCATCTAAAGTGTATTTGTTAAATGGATTATACATGCAGTTAATATGCATACCATGATTAAAAAATATCAAAATCACTGCTAAAAACACAATGATCACACACACACACACACACACACACACACACACACACAAAAAAAAAAAAAAAAAAAAAAAAAAAAAAAAAAAAACATAATTATAAGCATATATTAGACGTCTCCACAAATCGATAATGTATGCTGATATGTTAAATTTACATCAATGTTCTTCGTGAAATTCGACAGTAATTACACGTTTTCAGCCTCGACAGTCCTCGGCACACGAAACGGGAGCTGATACAACATGTACCCAATGCCAAGGCCACAGACTAATTATGTATATTTTCCTTGGGTGCGAACAGCAGAGGATCGTGTCATGGATAAGCCAGTGTCTAAGTTCTGTGAAAATCTAGCAAAAAAACAATCTGCGACCCTGGTCAAGTGTTGGCAGCTGAGAGGGCTTGGACTTTTGAAAGTCAAATTTACACTTAAACATATAACGCCACGGGTCGTAGTTACGTTAAGGTGCATGTACACAATACCCCACCCCCACCCGTCGCTAACACCTTTGTTAAGATACAGTTATCCATTGATTTTCTTGTTGCATTATAAGCACCAATATCACGAATATTCATATGATACATATAATTTGTAAATCTTACCAGACATCGACGCTTCAGGTATCAAAACTATGATTGATTCACAGTATAGATTAAATGCACATACATATATAATATAACAAACAAGCAGGAAAAAAGACATAAATGAAGAATTTCTGTGCACCTTTCATTGTCTAGGATTTCATCCATCAGTCCTGCTGGTAGTAGCAAGCAATTTGAAAAGGCGGGGGCTTTTTCTGAAACAAAGGTTCAATTTGCCCAATAGTTCATCCTTAGAAATGGCAGAAAATTATCTAGACTGTTTTTTTATTGAGGGTGGACATTTGCCGGCAAAAAAGGGCAGTCCTAACTAACCCCACCCTTACAACTCCAAACTACATGCAGTTGTTTAACATGGGCAAATGAATACGAAATATAGAATATGCACAAAACACAGCATTATCTTTGTAGACTGCCGTTTATGAAATCATGAACAAAACAAAGTGACGGGTGATCTGAATGTTTTACACACATGTAAATGTTTCAGTTGACCCATGAAAACGAATGGGTAGTGTATGCAGCTACATATCAAATGATGATAAGGAGATACCTTATTGTCAACACAATCAGCCCAGCGGGCAAAATGTGTTGTTTTAACATTGAAACAACGTTGAACCATAACGTTGATAAGACGTTGGATAAACATTGGATTTGAAAGTTGAATCAACCTCAGATAACAACATTGTATCAACCCCAGTTGTTAGACAAGATTCTTGCATGAAAGGACATTGAAATGACCTGAGGGTAGGGTATAAAAGTATGGCCTTTAAGTTAAAATTTCCAAGGTTTAGAGTAATATATATATATATATATATATATATATATATATATATATGTGTGTGTGTGTGTGTGTGTGTATGTGTGTGTAACAAAGTCACAGTCACCCCAACCTGTCTATGTATAACAGGTTACCAAGAACTGTTAACTTTATTAATTCACTCCATCACATTAACAGCAACTTATTCATCCTAGTGTTAGCTGAGCCGACCTTGCAAGGAGTTCAGTTTATTGGAATACATTTCTGAATAACAAGTTAAGAAAACTGACTAGTTCACTAAAGACACAAAACAACTGTCACTTTTACTTTTAACACTTTTCTTGATTATTTTGATAAAGTTAGTTACAGTATTGATAAACAAAGTATCACGTTTTCAACAATTAATATTTTAAAATATAATCCAAGTCTGCAAGGTTGTGTCAATGACCAAAATACAACGTTGAGTCAACGTCACATCATGACGGTGTTTCGACGTGGCTAGATCAACGTTGATTTTACGTTGAATTTAGGTAGATCAACGGCAATTCAATATATCAACCAGTTTCAACGTTGATCCAACGCAACTGTGCCTGCTGGGAGGACTCAAATAAAATCATCAATTGTACAATAAATGTCTTCTTCATTATCGCCGTCATCATATATTGTATCATATATTGTGTCATAAGTGTCGAGATTATCGTCATTGATACTGGGAATCGGAGGTGGAATATCGTTTGCTTTACTGATACTGGGGACCGGGTGTGGAATACTGTTTGGTACCATTGAAGATTGGCGATATCGGTACTGTCTTCTCTTGCAAACGTACAACAGCGTTACTCCCGCCACTACGGGGATCAACAAAGCTAAAAACACCACAACTACCACGACTGTTGGCATACCGTTTTCTCTGTCTGTTTTCTTGATATATTTTTGGATGTTTCCACACGTTCCTTCCTCTTCATACGCCAAGTGTTTCAAAAAAGACGCGTTGCAACGACAGTCCAAGCTATCACCGGGTCCAAAGTTTAGATACAATGTTTTTTTAGCGTTTACACTGATCTGAAATAGTGGACATTTATCTAAAGATTCTGAATCCTGACGACTGAGATCTGATAAATCAAGATGTGCCAACAATGACATATCTGGCGGTATGCTTACCAATTTGTTCCCAGACAAAAACAGCTGGTCAAGCTTTTTTAGACTGCGGAAAAGAGAAAAGTTAAGAACACGGATGGAGTTATTTCTTAAAACCAGACTTTGCAAGCCTCTTAAATACTTTATTCCAGGCGGAACCTCTGTTAGTAAGTTGTTATCCATTTCCAGATTCCGCAAAACGGTAAGATTACGAAATGCCTGCGGATCGACTGCACTGATTGAGTTGCCGTTCAAGTATAACCGCTCAAGACTGGTAAGGTATCGAATATCGAAGGGCACCTGTGTGAGTCTGTTCCTCATGAAAGACAAAGTATCAAGACGCTGAAGATTTTGCAATAATCCAGGTTCGACATCGCGTATCCAATTCATGTACAGAGCAAGGTGGGACAAATGGACCAATCCTCTCACCTGTGACGGAACGTTTTCGAGGAAAGTGCCGGACAATGAGAGCGATCTTAGGTCTTTCAAGTCAGCCAACGCTGTCGTATTTTCAAGTTTAACTCCGGACATATAAAGCATCAGGATAACACTTTTGTTAACAAATGTTGGAATTGTCCGTAGATCTTTGCAATTAGTCTGGTATCCCAGTATCCCATCTAGTTTGGCGCTGAGACAAGAACAGGGTGGCAGACAAGGATCTTGCACCAGGGTCACTGCTACCATCACATGGACGGCTAAACACAATACAGCACCCTTTAGAACGCCCTGTCCTGTGAGCAGCATGACGGAAACAGCCTATCGGGTGAACTTGTTGCTCAATTGTTTTTCAGATTAACGACTTAAATCCTGTCTGATTAAAGCGTTCATGTATGATAATGGATTATGGCGATCTACTCTTCTAAAGGACCAGTTTGTTTCGTTGATAAAGAACTGTCTGTTTCTAGCGATCTGTTATGTTTCTAACTGAAGCTGTTAGTCACAGATTCATGTGACACTACAGCATAGAGGAAATGGTAGATTAAATTTCAAATAAGGGCTTATGCCCGATAAAACTATTGTTCTTCATAGTTAGATCCATTTCTGCAGGGTTTGTCGCTGAATGCAATCACAATAACTGATTGACAGATTGACAAGCATCCACCTGATATTGAGTAGAATGATAAAAAAGCTGGTGATTACACACGTAAATTGGGAACAAGAGGGGCGTGTTATAATCTCCAATCTGATTGCGTAATTCAGCAAGAGTCCCCGAAATTTGGATCGATCTCCGAAAAACGGTGTTTTTAATGGTAATGACCCCAAAATCCAAAGACCATGAGCACACCTTGTGTCCATCAAATTAAGGTTATTTTTGTATCTAAAAAAATATCTTAACAAACATAACTCCTGCATTAAAATTATGTTAAATTCACCCCAACGTCATGTCTGCACGCAGTAGATTGTATTGCAATGGTGCTTCTGATACTGCGTCCAATATACCAGCTTTGGCAATCTGATCGGTAATACTTATGTTATTATTTAATGTTATACGAACAAGATGAATTACATTTAACACTGACATTAATTATTTCACGGAAATCACGAATCGGATGCCATAAATCACAAAACGTTGTAGTGTTGGGTTGTGATTGATATCGTCTGTCATTTCCTTCAAAAGACAGTCATAATGGCTCAGAGATTAATATTAGTGTTAACTGAGACTTTAAAAGCATTTCATACTTTCGGTAAGGTGTGTAATGCCTGAATTACACCTGAATCTCCTATAATAATAACCTGACGAAAAAGAAATACATACTTCAAGGAATAACTGACAAATTTGGAAATGGTTTGATGAATGACATAATATAATGAAAAATTATGCCAAATCTTCTTAAATTTTTTTATGGAATTTCAAAGACGTAAAATATATATAGACGTATCAATAACCATTATTAGTTTCGTTCAGTCTGATTTAGTCTAATCGATGTTCCGTGTTTTGCAAAGTATTGATTTCGGCATGCTTGCCCAGAGGGGCCTGTTCTTCGGTCAGGAATGTGCTAATGTTCAACGAATAGAGCCTTTTGCATTTTTCCCGTCAGAGATCTTTCACTATATTTCACTATTCCTTCAGTAAGCGCGTTCTAATGAGAACCATATGCGGTGAAAAAAGTGTTAGTTCCTCAACCAACGTTGATCCACCAGTGATTGAGTAAAATTGCACAACTGTTCATATTTTAATATTAGAATTAATTAATGTTCATATTTTTAATTAAAGTTAAGTACCGGAAAGGCAGTTACAGAATAAAACAGCAATAAACTGGTGTAAACTAACAAACAAACATGGTAAAATAATTAACATTTTTTATTCAGTTTAAAACAAAATATAAATCCATGTATATGTTGTATAAAATACGTCAATCCCCATCCGTGCAACGGGCCGAATTAAGTCATTTGAAGCCCTTGTGAGACCGGAGGATGTGGTCACTTAGATATCAAATTGCTGTCCACTCCCACAAGTGTGACAATTAGACCCCTGATTAAAAGTAACATGTGACGTATATGTATCTAAGAACTAAAAAGTATAGGCCTACAGTTTCAAAATTTTCATCATGTTGAAACTTTCTTCAAAAACTTAAATAGCAGTTCCACATTCAAATGTTGTGCTTTTGTCTATTATTTTCTTTTTTCATCTATATATTAAAAGCAGATATTTACTCGAACCAATACTATGAATACACTAAAATACTCCAGCCAATAAATTAAAAGCATAAAAGCATGTTAACAATAGGAACGTGCGTTATCGACAAATAATATACAATGGTATCGCTACATAAACAACTAAAATTTCCCTCACAAGGAGCATATTCAGGAAAAGATAAAAAATAAATTAAAATTACGTTATCTAAACCAAACTGGACGATAATCTACAAATGATAATCCACATATATGTGAGGATTCGAATCTCACCTATCACTGCCCACAGATGTGCGAGGAATCTTACCTATCACAACCCACAGATGTGTGAGGAATCTCACCTATCACAACCCACAGTTATGTGAGGAATCTCACCTATAACAACCCACAGATGTGTGAGGAATCTCACCTATAACAACCCACGCATGTGTGAAGAATCTCACGTATCACAACCCACACATGTGTGAGGAATCTCACCTATCACAACCCACAGATGTGTGAGGAATCTCAACTAACACAACCCACAGATATGTGAGGAATCTCACCTATAAAAACCCACAGATGTGTGAGGAATCTCACCTATAACAACCCACGCATGTGTGAAGAATCTCACGTATCACAACCCACACATGTGTGAGGAATCTCACCTATCACAACCCTAAGATGTGTGAGGAATCTCACATATCACAACCCACAGATGTGTGAGGAATCTCAACTATCACAACCCACAGATATGTGAGGAATCTCACCTATAAAAACCCACAGATGTGTGAGGAATCTCACCTATAACAATCCACACAGGTGTGAAGAATCTCACCTATCACTACCTTCACATGTGTGAGGAATCTCACCTATCACAACCCACAGATGTGTGAGGAATCTCACATATCACAACCCACAGATGTGTGAGGAATCTCACCTATCGCAACCCACAAATGTGTGGGGAATCTCACCTATCGCAACCCACACATGTGTGAGGAATCTCACATATCGCAACCCACACAGGTGTGAGGCATCTCACATATCGCATCCCACACATGTGTGAGGAATCTCACCTATCACAACCCACAGATGTGTGAGGAATCTCACCTATCTCAACCCACACATGTGTGAGGAATCTCACATATCACAACCCACACATGTGTGAGAAATCTCACATATCACAACCCGCAGATGTGTGAGGAAACTCACCTGTCACAACCCACACATGTATGAGGAATCTCACATATCACAACCCACACATGTGTGAGGAATCTCACATATCACATCCCACACATGTTTGAGGTATCTCACCTATCACAATCCACAGATGTGTGAAGAATCTCACCTATCACAATCCACAGATGTGTAAAGAATCTTACCTATCACAATCCACAGATGTTTGAGGAATCTCACCTTTCACAATCCACAGATGTGTGAGGAATCCCACCTATCACAACCGGCAGTAATTCCTCTGAATATACAGCACTGAAGGACAGATCGTTTACAACTGGGGAGGGCTGTATACAGGAGAAACCCACGCCCAGGTAATAAACAACAGCTGAGACAAGAAAAGTGGAACAAAATCCTCCAACAAACTTGGTGGCGCTAGTGACCAGCTCGACCCGTCACGTAGAGAAAATAATAGATAAAAATTAAGATAGATGTCCTAACAACGTGTAAGTAAATACGATATATAGATTATTAAAACAAAGAGATAACATAATCGGGAAATAAAATACAACATAAAATATCGTCTGCTCATTCAGAGACGACATTCCAATGTGACTATATCAGTATGCGCCTCTTCGATATCGCCCTTGTCCTGTGTGCAGGGACCCTTATTTGTGGGAAAAAGAATACACGACTGACAAGATGCCTCAAATGTGGAGAGGACCACAGGATAAGTAAGTAACGTCCTTTGCCATAGTCCACATTTCTGGAGCATAGCGACATTTGTTTATATAGCCTACATCAACGTAAGTTGATATAGTATGACAGTATCTGGATTATTTATTGTTAAATTCTTTATTGTACATGTATCTCTCTTGATCAACTTTATAGCCAACAGGGTAGTTACGTAGCACGGAGGGGCCATGCTGTTATCTGGTAAGAATGTTAATTGCACCGTTGTGGTAATATTTATACATGCGAAAGAGAAAACACAGTTTATAGTTCTAAATAGTGCTCAACTTTTGAATCATTGTCATATTGTCATATTTGGGTAGTTCATAAATAACGTGGATTCATGCAGTGTCAGCTGTACTGGTATTAGTAGTTATTAGTAGTTTTATGAATACACGCACCATTTCGATATAAGTTCCGTTTGGACGCGGTGACTGCATGTAGCCAAGCTGACGAAATGCTGCTTGCGATAACAGGATTTTTATGCATCACGTGTGTCTTGTCATGAACTTCACTACGGTAATTGCCCCAACAATGGGTAATAATGTTCAGTTTATTATTATCAATTTTATGATTGCATTCTTTTTTTTTCTTCAGTAGTAAATAAATATATAATCTTACGTTTTTTTTTGGTTATGAATCACACACGGACACACACACACACACACACACACACACACACACACATTTACATACTTGGACTCTCTTTCTCTCTCAGTAAAAAAAGGTTGCACAGTTACAGTATTGCATAAACGGGTAGAAAGTAGATCTTGACAATTCATGTTGTTAACCTTACAATTAAAATTCTAAGAGGTATATCGTTAGCTTGTTGCTTGCCAATTAAGTTGTAATATGCGATCAATATTTTCCCATTTTCCCATTTTTAACATGTTATTGTTTTTTGTCGGTATACATATATAAAGGGTATAAACAAATATTTCTGTAATAATTAATGTTTGGTTCCTTCCCATGTTGGGATTTCTGTTTTCGTTCTTCATAAACTAATATATTTCTCGATGATTAAGATAAGTAGATAAAAACCTTTTATGTCATATGATTGCACAAGTCCGAGTATAAAAATCTCGGGAGATCTCTCAATTACAATATCTAAATTATCTTTTACGGAACAAATGACACACGTCCAAACATTCTGCACATGAGGGCAATCCCAGAAAACGTGAAGAATTGTTTCCCTGGCAGCATTACAAAATTCGCACTGTTCTGATTCTTTTTTAGAAATTTTCATAAGAGAAACATTTGTACTAAATATTCTGTGATTTATTCTAAATTGAAGCGTCTGCAGTTTCGTGTCATCTGTTTCTTGGAAGGGGGATCTAAATATTAATTGCCAATCATCATTACTTAAGGATTTTTTAATATTCTCGTGCCATTTACTTTTATTTTTGTTGGGTGATATAGTGTGTCCTTGGAGGAATTCTCTATAGAAGTATCTGGATGGTTTGGTAACTTTTTTAATTGAGTCAATTATTTCGTGGAATACGGTTTGTAATTTCTTCCATTAGTGGAGATAGTTTTACGCCATTCAGATGGTATGCTCTTTTGAATACTCAAGTATTCCAGAAAGTTACCGTTTAGGTTAAATTTTTCGTTGAGTTCCTCTAGAGAGAGGAAATTTCCAACAATTTTATAATATCATTAATGTAGAAAATATCATTTTTACACCATCTTTTACAGAATATAGTTTTTTCATTTGTTTTAATTTTTGAGTTTTTCCATAATGGTTGTGATAAGATTTCTTTAAAAAAAATCATGATTGTAATAATGCCATTAGTATTAGTGTATCACCATTAGTACTGTTCTCAGGACTTTGAAACACTATTAAGTATAACACAGACTGCATCAGCCTATTCTACAGCAATTAAGTCATTATGTCAGGGGTCACTTCATATTCATGGGGTTCTGCATATTCCACAGTGTAGAAAGGCGTTGGTATAATTTAGGTCAGTATCATATCTATTTTTTATGCTTTTGAATTCAGTGCATCAAGAAAAAACATTATGGAGAGATCCAGTGCCATTGGCCTATCGAACATAACAACCACATGTTAAGGTTCAGTGAGCACTTATACTAATTTCAATTCATATGACATGATTTTCGTATTGAAATGACAGACGGCATCAAAGGGCACAACAAATGTAAATCTTAGGGCTCAAATGGATGGCCTTCATTGCGTTATACAAATTGATTGCGGATACATACAAAGCTACTGGTATATGAATGATAATACACCCAAATCTTTGGGTTAATATCAGTCTGAAAACCATAGGTGTTCTTAACCTAATCCCCAGCATCTAAAGTGTATTTGTTAAATGGATTATACAGTTAATATGCATACCATGATTAAAAATATCAAAATCACAGCCAAAGACACAGTGATGCAATGATCACACTCACACACACACACACACACACACACACAAAACACTCGTATATTAGGCGTCTCCACAAATCGATAGGGTATGCTGATATGTCAAATTTACATGAATGTTCTTTTTGAAATTCGACAGTAATTACACGTTTTCAGCCTCGACACATGACACAGGACCTAATACAACATAAACCCTCTGCTAAGGCCACGGACTATTTATGTGTATTTTTCTTCGGTGCGAACAGCAGAGAATCGTGTCATGATTAAGCCAGAGACTAAGATCTGTGAAAATCTAGTAAAAAATCAATCTGCGACCCTTAGGTGTTGGCAGCTGAGAGGGCTTGAACTTTAAAAAGGCAAATTTACACTAAGACAAGTCGTGGTTACATAAAGGTGCATGTACAGTACACAATCCCCCAACCCAACCCAACCCCACCCGTAGCTAACACCTTTGTTAGTATAGCTGTCCATAGATTTTGCTCGTCGCATTATAAGCACCACTGTCACGAATATTAGAATATGATACTCGCGTATAATTTGTAAATTTCACCAGACATGGACGCTTCGGGTATCAAAACTATGATTGATTCACAGTATAGATTAGATGCACATATTATATAACAAACAGGCACGATAAAAGACAATAATAAAGGATTTCTGTGCGCCTTTTCATTGTAAATAATTCCATCCATCAGTCGTACAGGTATACAGTAGCAATCAATTTGAAAAGGCAGGGGCTTTTTCTGAAACAAATGTTCATTTTGCTTAATAGTTCATCCTTAGAAATAGCAGAAAATCTAGACAGATTTTTGATTGAGAGTGGACATTAGCCAGCAAAAAAGGGCAAATCTTACTAACCCCACCCTTACAACTCCAAACTACATGCAGTTGTTTAACTTGAGCAAATGAATACAAAGAATATAATATGTACAAAGTACAGTATGTCTTTGTAGACTGCCGTTAATGAAATCATGAACAAAACAAAAAGACGGGTGATCTGAAAGGCTTACATACATGTAAATATTTTAACTGCCCGACGAGTCTGGTATCGTTGACCCATGAAAACGAACAGGCAGCGTATGCATATCAAATGATGATAAGGAGATACTATATTGTCAACACAAGCAGGACTCAAATAAAATCATCAATTGTACAATAAATGTCTTCTTCATTATCTCCGTCATCATATATTGTATCATATATTGTATCATAAGTGCCAGGATTATCGTCATTGATACTGGGAATCGGAGGTGGAATATCGTTTGCTTTACTGATACCGGGGACCGGGTGTGGAATACTGTTTGGTACCGTTGAAGATTTTCGAGATCGGTCCTGTCCTCTCTTGTAAACGCACAACAGCGTTACTCCCGCCACTACGGGGATCAACACAGCTAAAAACACCCCGACTACTACGACTGTTGGCATACCGTTTTCTCTGTCTATTTTCTTGATATTATTATGGATGTTTCCACAAGTTCCTTCCTCTTCATACGCCAAGTGTTTCAAAAAAGACGCGTTGCAACGACAGTCCAAGCTATCACCGGGTCCAAAGTTTAGATACAATGTATTTTTAGAGTTTACACTTATCTGAAATACTGGACATTTATCTAAAGATTCCGAATCCTGACGACTGAGATCTGATAAATCAAGATGTGCCAACAATGACATATCTGGCGGTATGCTTACCAATTTGTTCCCAGACAAAATCAGCTGGTCAAGCCTTTTTAGACTGCGGAAAAGAGAAAAGTTAAGAATACGGATGAAGTTATTTCTTAAAACCAGACTTTGCAAGCCTCTTAAATACTTTATTCCAGGCGGAACCTCTGTTAGTAAGTTGTTATCCATTTCCAGATTCCGCAAAACGGTAAGATTACGAAATGCCTGCGGATCGACTGCTCTGATTGAGTTGCGGGTCAAGTATAAACGCTGAAGACTAGTAAGGTATCGAATATCGAAAGGCACCTGCGTGAGTCTGTTCCCGGTGAAAGACAAAGTATCAAGACGCTGAAGATTTTGCAATAATCCAGGTTCTACATGGCGTATCCAATTCATGGAGAGAAAAAGGCGGAAAATATGAACCAATCCTCTCACCTGTGACGGCACTTTTTCTAGGTAAGTGCCGTACAATGAAAGCAATCTCAGGTCTTTCAAGTCTCCCAGCGCTGTCGTGTTTTCAAGTTTAACTCCGGACATATAAAGCATCAGGATGACACTTTTGTTATCAAATATTGGGATTGTCTGTAGATATTTGCAATCAGTCTGGATTCCCAGTATCCCATCTAGTTTGGTGCTGAGACACGAACAGGGTGGCCGGCAAGGATCTTGCACCAGGGTCACTGTTACCATCACCTGGACTGCTAAACACAATGCAGCACTCTTTAGAACGCCCCGTCCTGTGAACAGCATGACTGAAACAGCCTATCGGGTGAATTTTTTGCTGATTGGTTTTTCAGATTAATGACTTAGATTCTGTCTGATTTAAGCGTTCATGTATGATCGTGGATTATGGCGATCTACTCTTCTGAAGGACCGACTTGTTTCGTTGATGAGCAACTGTCTGTTTCTAGCGATCTGCTATGTTTCTAACTGAAGCTGTTTGTCACAGATTCATGTGGTTCTACAGCATAAAGGAAATAAAAAGTTAAATTCCAAATAAGAGCTCATTCCCACTGAAACTATAGTTCTTCATAGCTAGGTCCATTTCTGCAGGTTTCTCGCTGAATGCAATCACATTAACTGATTGACAGATTGACAAGACTCCATCTGATATTGAGTAGAATGATAAAAAGCTGGTGATTACACACGTAAATTGGGAACGAGAGGGGCGCGTTATAATCTCCAATCTGATTGTATAATTCGGCAAGAGTCCCCACAATTTGGATCGATCTCCGTAAAACGGTGCTTTTAATGGGAAAATCCCTGCAAGGCCACATAAAGAATCTGTGTCCGTCAAATTACGAATATTTTTTGTATCCAAGAAAAATAAGAGAACATGCAAACTTAACCCCTGCTTAAAATTATGTTAAATCCACCCAAGATGTCACGTCGGCACTCAGTACATCCTATTGCAATGGTGCCTCTGTTACTGCTTGGAATATACCAGCTTTGGCAATCCGATCGGTAACACTTATGTTATTATTTAATGTAACACGAAGAAGACGAATTACATGTAACAATGGCATTAATTATTTCACGGAAATCACGAATCGGATGCCATAAATAACAAAACGTTGTAGTGTTGGGTTGTGTTTGATATCGTCTGTCATTTCCTTCAAAAGACAGTCATAATGGCTTAACATTAGTGTTAATTGAAACTTTAAAAGCATTTCTTACATTTAGCACGGTGGGTAATGCCTTAATTGCATCTGAATCTTCTATAATAATTACCTGCCAAAAAAAGAATACACATTTCAAGGTATAACTGACAAATTTAGCAATGCTTTGATGAATGACATAAAAAATGTGGAATTATGCAAAGTCTTCTGAGCTTTTTTTATGGAATTTCAAAGACGTAAAAAATATATAAACGTATCAATATCTATTATTATTTTCGTTCAGTCTGATTTAGTCTAATCGTAGTTGTTCCGTGTTGTGCAGAGTATTGATTTTGGCATGCATGCCGAGCGAGGGCGTGTTCTTCGGTCAAATATGTGCTAATGTTCAACGAATAAAGCCATCGGAATAGTAAAGTCTGGGTCGGGGAGAAGTAAGTTAATTATCTTATTTATAAATGACAGCCAATTAGAACCGTCGATATTTTAAAACTTAACGTATTAGTAAGACAAATTATAAATACTATATCTTTCATGCAACACAAAGGAATTACACAATATACAAAAAGATCGGGCATTATCGTATTACATAGAGCGTAGTGATATACCAAATGAAATAATGATACTTTTTTTATTCCTACTTTATGAAGTTGTCCATTTTGAATAGTTTTAAGTGTTTTCAAATGATAACAGGAACATCAGATATGATCCACCCAATAGTTTTGAAAAAAAAGGTCACTTCTTATCTTCATGAAATGTAATAGCCTTTTTCATTTTGCGGTGAAAAAAGAAAAAAAAAACACGGCGCAGCTACCGTGGTAAGATCAAAGTCTGGTTAAATTGGAGTTTCGCGTGCACTGGGATGACTGTACGCTCGTAAAGGTGTAGTACTAGTTCCTCAACCAACGTCGATCCACCAGCGAGTGAGTAAAACTTGTACAATTGTTCATATTGATTAAGTACCGAACACGGAAAAGCAGTTACAAGAAAAAAGATTAATAAAATGATGTAATCTGACAAACAAACATGGTAAAAAATTAACATCTTTTTATTCAGTTTAAAACAAAATATAAATATATGTACATGTTGTATAAAATATGTCGATATCCATCCGTACAAAGGGCAGAATTAAGTCTTTGAATCCACTGTGAGACCAGGATTGTGGTCGCTTAGAGATCAAATTGCTGTCCACTCCCACAAGTGTGACGGTAGCACTGCAATGGATACCTGATCAAAATCTAATTTAAGTTTCAAAATGTTCATCATGTAAAAATTTCTTCAAAAACCTAAATAACAGTTCCACATTCAATGGTTGTGATTTTGTCTTTTTTTGTTTTTTCATCTATATATGAAAAGCAGATATTTACTGGAACCAATGCTATGAATACACTAAAATACTGCAGCCAATAAAGTAAAACCATAAAAGCATGCTAACAATAGGAACGTGTGCTATCGACAAATAATATACAATGGTATCGCTACATAAACAACTAAAATTTCCACTCACGAAACGATAAAAATGAATTAAAATTACGTTATCTAAACCAAACTGAACGATAATCTACAAATAATAATCCACAGATTCGTGAGGAATCTCAACTATCACAACCTACAGATGTGTGAGGAATCTCACCTATCACAACCCACAGACATGTGAGGAATCTTACATATCACAACCCACAGATGTGTGAGGAATCTCACCTATAACAACCCACAGACATGTGAGGAATCTTACATATCACAACCCACAGATGTGTGAGGAATCTCACCTATAACAACCCACAGATGTGTGAGGAATCTCACCTATAACAACCCACAGATGTGTGAGGAATCTCACCTATAACAACCCACAGATGTGTGAGGAATCTCACATATCACAACCCACAGATGTGTGAGGAATCTTACCTATCACAACCCACAGATGTGTGACGAATCTCACCTATCACAACCCACAGATGTGTGAGGAATCTCACATATCACAACCCACAGATGTGTGAGGAATCTCACCTATAACAACCCACAGATGTGTGAGGAATCTTACATATCACAACCCACTGATGTGTTGGGAATCACACCTATCACACACCCACTGATGTATGAAGAATCTCACTATATATATATATATATATATATATATATATATATATATTGTAATAGTAGTGCCTGTAACAATGTGATCTTCACAGATAAATACAGATTCCTACTTCACCCATATGATGGCTGTCTGCGAATGGGTCGCCTTACTGGAAAATAGAAGTTACAAGAAATTGATTGTACAAGAAACCGAGGTCGCTGGAGGCGGATCTGTTCATGTTTGGGGCGCTTTTTGTTCCATCGGTTTCAGCCAAATGGTCACTGTATATGAAAATGTCAACGTCGTGGGGCACAGGGATATCTTTCAAAATAATTTTATCCAATATGCATGCGCGATATTGGCATGGCCTTAGCATGACAGTGCTGCCCGCCGCACTGTTGACTTGGTTGGGGTTTAATAAACAAAAACAACACCTGGTACTGTTACTGTTACTGTTAAAAAAGTACTCTTTTGGGGGTCATGAAAAGAAAAAAATAAATAGATTAACGCTTTTATCACATTTGCATTGTTTGTTTCTCCTTGACTTTACCAATCCTCCAGCTTCACATATTTAACGGTAAAATCAGTATTAATTTGATAATATCAACAATAATGAAAGAAACAGGGCGATATGCACCCCAAAATTTCCGTGCACCAACCATTTTGGGCAACAGTGTATTAGACGTCTCCACAAATCGTTAAGGTATGCTGATATGTCAAATTTACATCAATGTTCATTTTGAAATTCGACAGTAATTACACGTTTTCAGCCTCGATACTTCTCGGCACATGACACAGGACCTAATACAACACTAACCCTCTGCTAAGGCCATGGACTAATTATGTGAATTTTTCTTCGGTGCGAACAGCAGAGAATCGTGTCATAAATAAGCCAGTGTCTAAGATCTGTGAAAATCTAATAAAAAATCAATCTGCGACCCTGGTAAGGTGTTGGCAGCTGAGAGGACTTGAACTTTTAAAAGGCAAATTTACATTTAGACAAGTCATTTAAATATAACGCCACGGGTCGTGGTTACATAAAGGTGCATGTACACAATCCCCCAACCTAACCCAACCGTCGCTAAAACCTTTGTTAGTATAGCTATCCATAGATTTTGCTCGTCGCATTATAAGCACCACTGTCATGAATATTAGAATATGATACTCGCGTATAATTTGAAAATCTCGCCAGGCATCGACGCTTCAGGTATCGAAACTATGATGGATTCAAACTTAGATTAAATGCACATATAATATAACAAACAAACACGACATAAGATATCAATAAAGGATTTCTGTGCGCCTTTCATTGTAAATAATTTCATCCATCAGTCCTACAGGTAGTACCCTGAGTGTCAGAGCAACGTGAAAGCTAGCTTGTTTAATATACCTTGTGATGGAGTCGCTTTTACTAAACTCTGACGAACACCGAAAATCTGAGGGCGTTCTTCTTCAAATTTTTGCCTGGGGCGCTTCCATATTTGGAAGTCACACGTCGCAGCTGTGTCCGCCTGGGTCCATTTTTGGAAGTCATAAGTCTCGAACTTAACATGTTTGGCCGCCTGGAGCTGACTTTCCCGCCCTGCGCTGACGTTATCTCGTGCAGACGAGTCAAGAAGCAAAGTGGCTGACGCGGAGTTAGAAGTTTGAATTGAAAATATCTTGCAGTCGAAGGCCAGTGCCACAATACAAGCAACATTCTGCTTTAAAAACTGATTTTGGTGTAGCCATTGCGCAGCCCTTGTAGTGGTATCGGGCATCCAGTCTAGCGGTCAAACTAGCTCGTGTATTGTGTTTATATATATCTCAGGACTAAATGTTCTTTAATAAGCAAAAATACAAAAACATTGGATATACCTTTTTCTTTTAGAAACATATTATTATTATTATTTTTTTATTTCCAGGATATACCAATAATACATTAAATAATAACTAGGCTAATTGATTAAACATCTCACTCCCATACACGCACATATGCCTCTCACATTTGGAGCAACTACATAGTTTTATCATTGTGACTTTGTCATTTCTATCAAGGTATAAAAAATAAAAATGTAGTATACTATCAATTTTTACAACCACTATTTACAGAAAGGTAGACAATAGGCTAATAAGTCTCAGATACAAGCCTTTTTTTAGGCGTAATAAAATAAATATATGAATATATAAAAATACTAGTGTGAAGAAAAAAAGAAACAAAGTGTAGACTTAATATAAATTACATTTATAATGGACAAAATGGGAAACCCCTCATGTTCTAATTTTCGAAAATTAGCATCCCGTTCTCCCATTTCTCTGTAATTTCTAATTTTTTTCTCAGTCCGTAATTGATTGGAATACATGTCTATATCTCTATATGATTTTATATTCAATTTATTTCTGTACTGGTACATAGATTGTCATGACGATACAATACAGTTAGTGCATTACCATCTTTATATAATGAAGATAAGTACTAGTAAAATCACTCATAAAATATTCTATCTAAGCAATGAGATAAACCTTGGTGTGATTATAAATTTACCATAAACATAGTATAAACATGTTACACAAAAAGAATATGTTAAAAAAAAAAAAAAAACTTAAAACCATCGTTACGTAGCTGTTTACATGGCTGTTCAAAGCCAGTTTGATGACATTGATAATTACGATTAATGACAATTACATAAGACAGATAAGTAAATAAGTTACACAGATATAAATATTGTGCCATGTTCAGTCCCACTGCCGAGTCACTTCTCACAACAGTGGGACCATACACTGACATTTTAAGGGATATGCTAGGAGTTACCAAGCAGAGCAACCACTTCACTTCTTTTCTTGAATGATTTGATTATAAAGTTGGAGAGGGACACTAAAGTATCTTTGTTGGCACTGTTAAATACATGGCATAATTGACTGTCTGGTGACCTTGAATCAGCTTTTAGGAATGCGGTTTTACTGAAAAAGGTGACTCGGTCTGTTTTGTACATTGGGCATTGGAATATAAAATGGAATTCATCCTCAATTACCCCTTGTGTGCACAGGCGACAGATTCTGTCGCACCTTTCAGTTTTTGGCCTGGTGTGCCGCCCAGTTTTGATGTGGAGTTTATGGTCACTCAGACGTAGTTTAGCAAGGGTTGACAAGGTGTCGTAATTTGTTATTTTATCAACATAAGTTGCCCTTTCACACTTTTGGTTAAGTATACGGAAGAGAGATAATTTACTGTTGGCTTGAAGTTTGCTGTTGCATATTTGGGTAAAGTGGTCAGTTTGTCTTTGTTTGAAAATTGTGGTGAAGTTTTTTAGAGGTGACTGGGTAAGCCACACATCACCAAGGCCAAATGTGAAAAGGATTTTTCGGATACCCTCAGACCATGACATACAAGCTGGTCTGAGTGTGTGGACTGCGGGTGGGACATAGGGTGTCAGCAACTTGTAACTATTTATCTCTTGTATGTACGCTTGTTTCATTAGTGTAGCATCAGACATTTGAATAATTTTACACCATAGTTTGACAGATGCAAACTGTATTTTGGTATAGAGGGGAAGGCGGCCAAGTTCAGTGTATACACCATAGTTTGATACGTTTTGATGGAGGCCAAGGATTTGTTTGCAAAATTTTAAGTGCAACTTTTCTGTAGGGCAGTTATCCGTTGACACCGAGTAGCCCCATATCTCTGAGCAAAATGTAAGGATTGGGGAAATGAGGGTATCAAATAATTTCTCTTTCAAGGATGTGTTAACATTACTCTGAAGTGGAAGAGACTTGGACAGACCGAAGAATGCCTTTGTAGCACGTTGTAGGAGATTATTTTTGGTTTCTGTAAAGCTTCCTGATCTATTTAGAAGGAGACCTAGATACATGTATTTGTTGACCTCTTGGATTGGTTTTCCATACAGAAAAAAATTTTCACTGTGAGCTTTTGATTTTGAGTTGAAAATAACTATTTTAGTTTTGGTGACATTTACAGTCAGTCTCCACTTGTTACAGAAATTTTCTACTATTTCCAAACTTTGCCTTAGCCCATTGGGGGTCTTGGACATAAGGATGAGGTCATCAGCATAGAGTAAACCTTGTATTGGTATTCCATTTATATCTGGACTTGCAGCACTTTCGCCATCAATTGATCTAAGAAGGTCATCAATAAAAATATTAAAAAGAAATGGGCTCAATGTGTCACCTTGTTTTACACCTAGTGTTGTATTAAAGGCCGGGGATATACCACTACTTGTCTTAACACATGCTTGGGAGTTTTCATACATGCTTTTAATGTTTTTGTACATAAGTCCTCTTATTCCTAGAGTAATTAGCTTGAACAGTAGTCCGTTCCTCCAAACACTATCGAATGCTTTTGAAAAGTCAATGAAACATGTGTATAATTTTTTCTTTCCTTTCATAAATTTTGTAATAATGAACTTAAATATAAAGATATTATCTGAAGTACCATGACCATGTTTTAACCCAGTTTGATTATAAATGTGTGCTTTTCCAGTTTGGGATTTCCAATTTTGTCCTACAAAGAGTAATATATTTTTTAATTAAAAGGATGACAAGATATATATCGGGCAATTGCTTATTCAGAGTACCCAGTACAAAATATTCTAGTTTTCTTTCTATCGTGAGTCCGCAATGTTTTTTCAAACTTCTGATCAAACATGTCCAAATATTTTGCACATGGACACAGTCCCAAAATAAGTGTTTCAGTGTTTCTTTTGACAAATGACAAAAGGTACATTCTGCTGACTCCCTTCGTTTGCTTTTGTATAGAAAAGAATTTGTACAAAAATCTTGTGGTTAATTTTAAACTAGAGGGCTTGTAGTCGAGTATCGTCGGTTTGTTCAAACGGTGCCCCAAAAATCGCCCCCCCATATATCATCGTCGCTATGATAATGCAGAGTGGACTCCCAGCGATTTTGATATCTGGGGCACGTCTTTTTAAGGAACAATTTATAAAATACCTGTGATACTTTTTCATTCATCTGAATCAGTGAAATGTTTTCGTTTCTATCTTCTGTTATGTTACATGTATGACCATATGCCTTAATTAATTTTTTCCAATTTTGTGGTACGGAGTTTCTTATACTTAAGTGTTCGAGAAAGTTAAAGTTAGATTGATATTTTGCATTGATCTCATCTATAGTGTAAAACTCGCCTGAGGCATTAATCAAGTCGCATATAAAAAATACACCTTTATCACACCACCTTTTCCAATAATAGGGGGCATCATTAATTCTCACGCTTTCGTTATACCAAATAGGTTGTGATAAAATGTCGCTTGTCGACTCTGCGGGGCTCTCTTGTAATTCTGTCCATGCAGAAATAACGTTTTTCCAAAATGGATTAAAAAAAAAAATTGTTTGTGAAAGGCCATTTTTCGTGAGATAGCAAAAATTACGTCACCCAATTTTTTCTAGGTTTATCTTCAAAAGTACTTTCCATGCGCTGCTGTGATTATCATTTAGATACTTTTTTACCCACGTAATTTTTAGGTATTTTGCTAAAAGCCTAAAGTCAGGAGCGCGCAGTCCTCCCTCTTCGTAATTTCTTTACATGGTTGATCTTTTTACTTTATCAATTGCGCTTCCCTAAATAAAAGCAAAAGTAATTTTTTCTAATTCCTTGAAGAAGCTTTCCTCGGGATTTGGTAAAACTGTGAGCATTTGTATTAGCAGTGACATAGCAATAGTTCGTACTACTACTATTTTACCTACCAAAGATAAAGTTCTAAAGGACCTATCATCGAGTACTTTTTTGTATTTATGAAGTTTTTCAGAGACGTTTTCATGATATATGTCTTCTTTGGACAAGTTGTATTTTATACCTACAAGTAGGAGCTTGAATTTTCCTTCAAGATTCCATTTTAGTTCTAGTTTGGTTTTTATTGTTTCCCTTTCCCCCCTTTTTGATCCAATCCAAACTGCCTCAGTTTTATTAAAATTGGTACGTAGCCCAGAACATTCTGCAAATAAGGTTATGATCTCCATAGTTTTTTTCCAGCGAAACTCTGTCATCACTTAATATAACCGTAGTGTCGTCTGCGTACTGACTTTTATTTCTTGCTCATGCTTTAATGCCGAACTGAGTAATTCCAATGATAAGATAAATAGATATGGGGACAGAGGATCCCCTTGTCTTACTCCTCTTTTGATATCAAAGAATTTGGACAAGTGTCCGTTATTTTGAATTGAACCTGAAATATCCTTATATAGTGTTCTAAACCATCTTACTATTTCTTCCCCAAAATTATAAAACTGAAGTGTTTTTTCAATGAAAACCCATTCCAAAGAATCGAAAGCTTTTTCCATGTCAAGTAGTAGTAAAACTCCGGATATGTTTTCTTTTTCAGTTTTTTCTATCAAGTCGTTCACCAACCGAGTGCACTTCCCAATATATCGGCCTTTTAGAAATCCCAACTGCGTTTCACTTATAATTCGACTGAGAAATGGTTTTATTTTGTTTGCGATACATGCGGACGCAATTTTATAGTCGACGTTTAATAAACTTATAGGTCTCCAATTATTTAAATATTCTTTCTTTTTCTCCCCCTTCGGTAGACATGTTATCAGGCCTTGTCTTTGTGATATGGACATGCTTTGTATTTCGTATGAGTATCGAAACGATCGTAGTAAATAGTGTTTTATGTCAGGCCAAAACATCTTATAAAATTCAGCGGTGAAACCGTCAATTCCTGGATATTTACCGTTTGGCATTTGTTTCAAAGCGGCTAGGCATTCTTGTTCTGTGATGTTCGCATCTATATTTTCATTTTCTCGCGAGAGTTTAGTGATATAGGGATTTTTATCGTTAAAGAAAATGTCAGAATGTTTTTTAATGATTTTAGTAGCTTTTGAGGAGTATAAATCTGCATAGTATCTTTTCTGTTCATTAACAATATCCTCAATTGCTTTAATTTCGGTTCCATTTTTAAGTATAAGTTTAGGAATGCTTTTATCAACATAGTTTCGTTTTTCCAAATTACAGAAATACTTCACACTTTTTTCACCCTCTACTTTCCACTTCGCTTTTGTTCTCATTATTATACCCTTTATTCTGTATTCTCTTAACTCTTTAAGTTCTGATTCCACCTTAAATATTTCACCCTTATCCAAATTTGTTCCAGTTGTAGCATATAAGATTTTTAGTCTTTCTTCTAGGTCTTTTTCAGCCTTTTCTCTCTCTTTCTTTTTCTGTGTGGAATATCGAATCGAGTTGCCTCTTATTTCGAGTTTCAACATCTTCAAAAGCAAGTGATCATTTATACTATACAAAGTTTCTGGACATTCAACAGTATTTTCTGTTCTATAGTCGTTTAAGACTTGTGTAATAGTTTCTTTTACTAGCAAAATGTAGTTTGGGTCTCCCAATAGACCGTTATTTAATTTCCACGTCCCTTTGCCTCTTTTCTGATTAGTAAATCTAAATTCTATTGATATTGGTGAATGGTCAGAGCGGTATGCTAAATCAATGTCAGAATCAACTAAGTATTGCTGTAAGTCAGCCGAGATAAGAAAGTAATCTAGGCGACTTTGTTTGTGGTGAGGACCATGCCACGTATATTTGTTTTCGTAAGGATGTTGCTCTCTCCATGCATCAATCAAATCAAAAGTATTCATTAGTGATCGGACAGTTTGATTTAACTTTTCATTATTTTTATTCATGTAATTTCGCTTGTCCCTAAAGTAATCAAGCGGAACATTCCAGTCACCGGCGATAATAATCGTAGTATTTCCAAGTACGCTTAGTTTCCGTTCGATGTTTTTGAAAAATTCCGGTGAGTCACTGTTAGGTCCATAAATTGCCGCGAGTGAAAGGCGCGTTTCTTGTACAGTTATGTCCATGATGACAAAGTTCCCCTCAGGGTCTAATATCTTACTGTGTATTTTATATTGAAACGAATTTCGGAGAAGCACCATTACTCCCCTGCTTTTTGAAGAGAGTGAACTGAAAATTACATGTCCACCCCATTCATTTCTCCACATATCTTCGGCATTTTTCTCACTGTGTGTATCTATTAGCAGGGCTACGTCATATTTTTTCCTACACTTGTCAAAAAAGTCTCTCCTTTTACTTGATCTGAGCTCAACCCCCTGCAGTTCATACACCCTATTTTAATACTCGCCATGTTCAATAATTAGCAATAGGTAATGGTTATTATACTGATAATACCTCATCTGGTGTAAATAGTGATTTCTTATGAAACAAGTTATACTGCAATAAATTATCGTCTCTTGTATTCGAGTCCAGTATGCTCCCACATCCATACACTTAAACATACATACAACACTTCACGCCACATAGAGGTTACACTTACACACAATATTCTTCATGGCTGATTCAATTACCAGTTAGAAAACCAGTGTCCATCGGTCAATACGATGCATTAGCATATATTTATAGTTAGTTCAATACACCGAATAAATGACATCTTGTTTATTTTCTTTTCTTTTTCTTTTCGTCTATTATGTCAAATATATCAAATTTAATCTTAGTCTCGCTGTTCTTTGCTTTTCCATAAACGTTCCCGTTGAAAAACCAGGCTTGTTCAATTGACTCATTTTCATTCAGCCTGTGTAGAAGTTCGATATTTAGTTTCGTCACATCGTCTGCAAGTTTGATTCCTTTTCCGGACTTCTTCACAGCTGATCGTTTTTTTTCATAATATGCGCTTTCACGTCGTTATTTGTCACCTTCACTAAAATCGGTCTCTCTTGGCCCTGTTTGCTTGGTATTCTGTGGACTGCTAAAAGCTCATCCATGTTCACCTTGACATCCACTTCTTGTTGGAGTAGTTTTGCCACTGTATTGATCGTGTTTTCATCTCTTAACTCCTTAATACCATAAATTTTAATATTGTTTTTACGCGAATACTGTTCATTATAGATCGCTTTGATTTGTGCTGATTTCGACATTTGGCACGCCTCTTCCGCCATTTTTGTTAATTTTGCAATTTCCTTTTTATTTTCGTGTATTATTTCTTTCAGTAATTCGTTTTCAACGGTTAAATGGTCATATCCATCTTTCAAAATCCCATACTTTTCATCAAATTTCTTCTCCAACTCTAATATATAGCCTCGACTCTATCATTTCCGTCATATTTTTCATCATTTCTTCTACCATACATTTTACTTCTCCCACTTCACTTTTTATTGTTTTCTTTAATTCAGTTTTGATTTCCGTTAATTCGTTCATTATAAGAGGCGACTCTTCCCCACTAGAGTTGGAAAGTTCAGAAAAGAGGCGTTTTGTTCTTGATTCCGAGTGCGTCGCGTCATGGCCTTTCGCCTTGCTGGTTACACTCATATTTGAATAGTTGGACCACGATCGTAATGACTACTTGTAAGATGGCTATTGTAATTGTGGTTAACAGGGCTATTGGGCTTTCTCGGTATTGCGAAGTGTTCGCATGAGTTTGTAAGCAGTTCTCAGCGTATGCAACTAAGGTCATCGAATATCATCAATTCAAAGAAGTCCAAAAAAACGGTCTTTTCACAAAGTATAGTTTGAGTCAAATATTTCCATCGATGCACGGTGTCTTCACGATACTGTCACTCACCCCGTACTTTTTTTTCTGGTGCGTGCATCCCTTGATCCGATGGCAAATTCCCGCAGCTCAGCAAACCACGTACTCCGCCCCGTCAGCCATCTTACCTTCCCCTAGAAACATATTATTTATCTGTTTTATGTTTCATTTTGGTCTGATGACATTCAACTGCAGATTCACTGCGGAGCAGTTCTATTTGATTGACGGAAATCTAAAATGGCCGCTGTTCGCTGGACCGGGTATTGCTGATATGGGTTATATATGCAATCAAGATCGTGCTGGCAATACCGGTCTCTGGAACCTAGGGTAACCGGTAGTAGCAATCACTTTGAAAAGGCGGGGCTTTTTCTGAAACAAAGGTTTATTTTGCCAAACTGTTTATCCTTAGAAATGGCAGAAAATCTAGATAGAATTTTAATCGAGAGTGGACATTAGCCAGCAAAAAAGGGCAGTCCATACTAACCCCACCCCTACAACTCCAAACCACATGCAGTTGTTTAACTTGGGTAAAAGAATACAAATAATATAACATATATATTGCACAAAGTACAGCATTATCTTTGTAGACTACCGTAAATGAAATCATGAACAAAACAAAAGTTACGGGCTATCTTAATGGCTAACATACATGTAAATGTTACAGCTGCCCGACGAGTCTTTTATCGTTGACCCATGGAAACCAACAAGCAGCGTATGCATGTCAAATGATAATAAGGAGATACTATATTGTTAACACAAGCAGGACTCAAATAAAATCATCAATTGTACAATAAATGTCTTCTTCATTATGGCCGTCATCATATATTGTATCATATATTGTGTCATAAATGTCCAGGTTATCGTCACTGATACTGGGAATCGGAGGTGGAATATCGTCTGCTTTATACCCCCTTTACACTGGACGGCGTCCTTTCTGCGTCCTCTCTGCGACCATGAAATTTGGCAACGCTGTGGTCTTAATAAGGAGGCACGAGCATGGATTTTGTATCAGAATGAATGCTCAATGAACAGCAAGTTGTCGGCACGTAAAGTATTATAATTTTTTAACTCTCAAATAGGGCCGTACTGCTGGACGCAGAGAGGACGCCGTCCAGTGTAAAGGGGGCTTTACTGATACTGGGGACCGGGTGTGGAATACTGTTTGGTACCGTTGAGGATTTTCGAGATCGGTCCTGTCTTCTCTTGCAAACGCACAACAGCGTTACTCCCGCCACTACGGGGATCAACACAGCTAAAAACACCCCAACTACCACGACTGTTGGCATACCGTTTTCTCTGTCTGTTTTCTTGATATTCTTATGGATGTTTACACACGTTCCTTCCTCTTCATGCGCCAAGTGTTTTAAAAATGACGCGTTGCAACGACAGTCCAAGTTATCACCGGGTCCAAAGTTTAGATGCAATGTATTTTTAGAGTTTACACTGATCTGAAAAAGTGGACATTTATTTAGAGATTCTGAATCCTGGTGACTGAGATTTGACAAATCAAGCTGTGCTAACAATGACATATCTGGTGGTATGCTTATCAATATGTTCCCAGACAAAAACAGCTTTTCAAGATTTTTTAGACTGCGGAAAAGAGAAAAGTTAAGAAGACGGGTGAAGTTATTTCTTAAAAACAGATATTGCAAGTCTCTTAAATACATTATTCCAGGTGGAACCTCTTTAAGTAAGTTGCCATCCATATTAAGATCCCGTAAAACGGTGAGATTCTGAAAGGCTTGCGGATCTACTGCTCTAATTGAGTTGTCGGCCAAGTGTAAACGCTCAAGACTGGTAAGGTATCAAATATCGAAGGGCACCTGCGTGAGTCTGTTCCTCATGAAAGACAAAGTTTCAAGACGCTGAAGATTTTGCAATAATCCAGGTTCGACATCGCGTATCCAATTCATGGAGAGAACAAGGCTGAAAATATGAACCAATCCTCTCACCTGTGACGGCACTTTTTCAAGGAAAGTGCCGTACAATGAGAGCGATCTTAGGTTTTTCAAGTCACCCAGCGCTGTCGTGTTTTTCAGTTTAACTCCGGACATAGCGAGCATCAGGATGACACTTTTGTTAACAAATGTTGGAATTGTCCGTATATCTTTGCAATAAGTCTGGATTCCCAGTATCCCATCTAGTTTGACGCTGAGACAAGAACAGGGTGGCAGACAATGATCTTGCACCAGGGTCACTGCTACCATCACATGGACTGCTAAACCCAAAGCAGCACTCTTTAGAACGCCCTGTCCTGTGAACAGCATGACGGAAACAGCCTATCGGGTAAATTTTTTGCTCAATTGTTTTTCAGATTTATGACTTAAATCCTGTCTGATTAAAGCGTTAATGTATGATCGTGGATTATAGCAATCTACTCTTCTGAAGGACCGATTTGTTTCGTTGATGAGCAACTTTCTGTTTCTAGCGATCTGTTATATTTCTAACTGAAGCTGTTGGTCACAGATTCATGTGACACTACAGCATAGAGGAAATGGTAGATTAAATTTCAAATAAGGGCTCATGCCCGATAAAACTATTGTTCTTCATAGTTAGATCCATTTCTGCAGGGTTTGTCGATGAATGCAATCACATTAACTGATTGACAGATTGACAAGACTCCACCTGGCATTGAGTAGAATGATAAAAAAGCTGGTGATTACACACGTAAATTGGGAACAAGAGGGGCGTGTTATAATCTCCAATCTGATTGCGTAATTCAGCAAGAGACCCCGAAATTTGGATCGATCTCCGTAAAACGGCGTTTTTAATGGTAATGAATCCTAAGACCACGGGCACACCTTGTGTCCATCAAATTAAGGTTATTTTTGTATCTAAAAAATACCTTAACAAACATAACTCCTGCATTAGAATTATGTTTAATCCACCCCCAATGTCATGTCGGCAGGCAGTAGATTGTATTGCAATGGTGCTTCTGATACTGCGTCCAATATACCAGCTTTGGCAATCTGATCGGTAATACTTATGTAACACGAACAATATGAATTGCATTTAACACTGACATTAATTATTTCACGGAAATCACGAATCGGATGCCATAAATCACAAAACGTTGTAGTGTTGGGTTGTGATTGATATCGTCTGTCATTCAAAAGACAGTCATAATGGCTCAGAGATTAATATTAGTGTTAATTGAAACTTTAAAAGCATTTCACACATTCGACACGGTGGGTAATGCCTCAGTTGCACCTGAATCTTCTATAATAATCACCTGACGAAAAAGAATACACATTTCAAGGGCTAACTGAGAAATTTGGAAATGCTTTGATGAATGACATAAAATAATGTAAAATTATGCAAAGTCTTCTGAACTTTTTTATGGAATTTCAAAGACGTAAAAGATATATAGACGTATCAATATCCATTATTATCATCGTTCAGTCTGCTTTAGTCTAATCGATGTTCCGTGTTGTGCGTGTGTATTGATTTCGGCAGGCCTGCCTCGGGGGGCAGGGGGGGGGGGNTTCATACTTTCGGTAAGGTGTGTAATGCCTGAATTACACCTGAATCTCCTATAATAATAACCTGACGAAAAAGAAATACATACTTCAAGGAATAACTGACAAATTTGGAAATGGTTTGATGAATGACATAATATAATGAAAAATTATGCCAAATCTTCTTAAATTTTTTTATGGAATTTCAAAGACGTAAAATATATATAGACGTATCAATAACCATTATTAGTTTCGTTCAGTCTGATTTAGTCTAATCGATGTTCCGTGTTTTGCAAAGTATTGATTTCGGCATGCTTGCCCAGAGGGGCCTGTTCTTCGGTCAGGAATGTGCTAATGTTCAACGAATAGAACCATCGGGATTTGTATATATATGTAACATTTTTTAAATTTGAGCCTTTTTTAAATAAACCTTCTGACCAAGAACCTACGATATACCGCCACTCACCCGTGCCAGATAAAGTGTGGGTCGGGGAAAAGTAAGTTAATTCTCTTATTTAGAAATGACATCCAATTAGAACTGTTCAGATTTTAAAACTTAACGTTTTTGTTGTAAGAGAGATTTTAAATGCTATTGTTCGACATAAGAAATTGCCTATTGTAAATGTCTACCATGCAAAGGAATTACACAATATTTATATAAAAAATCTAATGATTTTTTTTTCAATCTTACTTTGTAAAGCTGTTCATTTTGAATAGTTTTTAGTGTTTTCACATATCAGATATCATCTGCCCACTTGTTATTGAAACAGATGGCCACTTCTCATCTTTATGAAACGTAAAAGCCTTTTGCATTTTTCCCGTCAGAGATCTTTCACTATATTTCACTATTCCTTCAGTAAGCGCGTTCTAATGAGAACCATATGCGGTGAAAAAAGTGTTAGTTCCTCAACCAACGTTGATCCACCAGTGATTGAGTAAAATTGCACAACTGTTCATATTTTAATATTAAAATTAATTAATGTTCATATTTTTAATTAAAGTTAAGTACAGGAAAGGCAGTTACAGAATAAAACAGCAATAAAATGGTGTTTACTAACAAACAAACAGGGTAAAAAATTAACATTTTTTATTCAGTTTAAAACAAAATATAAATCAATGTATATGTTGTATAAAATTTGTCAATCCCCATCCGTACAACGGGCCGAATTATGTCATTTGAAGCCCTTGTGGGATTGTGGTCACTTAGAGATCAAATTGCTGTCCACTCCCACAAGTGTAACGGTATCACTGCGTTGGACACCTGATTAAAAGTAACATATGGTGCACCTGAAATCTAAAAAGTATAGGCATACAGTTTCAAAATGTTCATCATGTAGAAACTTTCTTCAAAAACTTAAAAAGCAGTTCAACATTCAGTTGTTGTGCTTTTGTATTTTTTCTCTTTTTTCATCTATATATGAGACGCAGATATTTACTCGAACCAATACTATGAATACACTAAAATACACCAGCCAATAAAGTAAAAGCATGAAAAACGCATGCTTACAATAGGAGCGAGTGTTATCGATGGATAATGTACAATGGTATCGCTGCATAAACAGCTAAAAAATCTTTCACAAGGAGCACATTCACAAAGAGTTAAACTTAAATTAAAATTACTTTATCTAATTCTAAACCAAACTGGACCATAATCCATAAATGATATAAACGCAATTCTTAAAAGCAATTACCATAATGTAAATACTACAAGTTGCTAAATATCAAGACTACAGAGCATAAACTTTGACCATAAAAGATGTAGAGTCTTCTTCAACCCGCTCTTCCATTGGCTGAAAGAAAAATGGGTAGAAATGGTAGAGGTCAGTTACACAAGATAATATATCCTTACTTTACGATAAATGGCTACACTGTACAGTAAGAATGAGTTTGAAACTATAAAACAAAACTTTCGACCAAAAAGTTGGAGTTGGCTTTCAGAACGAAATTCTAGTCCATTTTGAAAGAAAATTAAGTAACAGTAGTTTACATTATTGCAATACTGCGTATTGTGTATAACATGAAACGTGTAATATGCCAGAGAGCACCCGTACAATCAGGGACATGATGATTTTATGCAGAAAGAAACTCATTCCCAATTCGATATTTTCTTTCACGAGTACCTGTTGGTCCCTCCGTCTGTGTTGGTGTCAAATCATTTTTTTTTCTCTCCCTCTGCTGCTTTCTTGCTGTACCTTGCTATAAGCTTAGCCATGAGGGCCCGATATCTAATGTCGAAGTGGCGCCGTTTTTTATCCTTTCCATTAATTTCCTGAAGCAAAAAGATGTTAGAATGCCTTAAAATATAAACAATGGCCGCGGCTAATTGACAGTGAACCTAGAGAACACGCAGGCAAGTCCTGGAAGCCATATGCAGAAGACACGGGTCAGTCTCAACAGATATAATGGTTCCATTCTCCCCGATCTATGCCTGGCTTTCTTAAGACAGTACGTGAGGGGGGGATTAATAGTTGCTATTTGACTGGGTATAGCCTCCATGCCGATATTCTGAAGGAAATCGAAATATTGGGGGTAGTACTAGCCGTCAATATATTAGCCGTGAGTGAAGAAAAATTACTATATGTTAACCTTGATATGACAGTAAAAGCCATGTGTATGATTCGAGATAGAACATCGCCCCTTTCAAATAGCATTATCTTTATTTATTTTCAATCATTTTAAATTGATTAAAGTCATAAAGCACCTTTTCACTGGGTCCCTTGCATTTCTTTCTGATAAAAAGAAAAAACAACCATTTGGGGCTGGGGATTAAGTTAAAGGGGATGGGGAGAGTAGATCCTTCCCCTATATACTCTAACCATAACCTTGTCCTGGCAACCTTCCATTCGATGTCTGCGTCGTCCTGTAAAGATATAGAATTAAGGAATTACAGCATGTTTGGTGTAGGAAGCAGGAAGTTGGTGCTTTAATTACGGAGATAATGTATAATACTGTTCCTCTTGGTTAACTATTATTATTATTATTATTATTATTATTATTATTATTATTATTATGTGAATCTATCCAGCTCTTGGATGTTCTTTTGGGTCTTTTCTGTCAGCTACCCCTGCAATTTAGAAACACAGCACTTATCGCAATATGTGAACTGTTCCAAGTTATTATTATTATTATTATTATTATTATTATTATTATTATTATTATTATTATTATGTTTATTGGAATATTTTATCAGGCAAAATGCATTATATATAAATATTCTACTCAACATCCATAACTTACATTGATGGCTTCAATAGAGGCCGTTTTACCCAAAAAAATTGATAGTACTTCTTTTATCATAATTTTAGTTACAGGGATTATATACCGTATTTTACTGCTCCGTTTCATTTATTATTATTATTATTATTATTATTATTATTATTATTATTATTATTATTAAATCGAATCTATTAGACAATATCCATTTATCCATTTCAACATCTCATAACTTACATTAATAGCTTCAAAAGAGATTGTCATCATGGCAATGAGCATATTCATCAGCATTATAACGATGACAATATGGAATATAGCCACCATGATGAATCCCACGATCTCCACAAACTCGTGCTTCATGTGGATTTTTACGGAACTGGAGTCACCCAAGCCAAAAATGGACCACACCAGTGTGCGAAATGTGTTGAAGAACCTGGAAAAACACGCGTGNTTCACCTGGACTGCTAAACACAATACAGCACCCTTTAGAACGCCCTGTCCTGTGAGCAGCATGACGGAAACAGCCTATCGGGTGAACTTGTTGCTCAATTGTTTTTCAGATTAACGACTTAAATCCTGTCTGATTAAAGCGTTCATGTATGATAATGCATTAGGGCGATCTACTCTTCTGAAGGACCAGTTTGTTTCGTTGATAAAGAACTGTCTGTTTCTATCGATCTGTTATGTTTCTAACTGAAGCTGTTAGTCATATATTCATGTGACACTACAGCATAGAGGAAATGGTAGATTAAATTCCAAATAAGGGCTCATTCCCGATAAAACTATTGTTCTTCATAGCTAGATCCATTTCTGCAGGGTTTTTCGCTGAATGCAATCACATTAACTGAGTGACAGATTGACAAGCATCCACCTGATATTGAGTAGAATGATAAAAAAGCTGGTGATTACACACGTAAATTGGAAACAAGAGGGGCGTGTTATAATCTCCAATCTGATTGCGTAATTCAGCAAGAGTCCCCGAAATTTGGATCGATCTCCGAAAAACGGTGTTTTTAATGGTAATGACCCCAAAATCCAAAGACCATGAGCACACCTTGTGTCCATCAAATTAAGGTTATTTTTGTATCTAAAAAAATATCTTAACAAACATAACTCCTGCATTAAAATTATGTTAAATTCACCCCAACGTCATGTCTGCACGCAGTAGATTGTATTGCAATGGTGCTTCTGATACTGCGTCCAATATACCAGCTTTGGCAATCTGATCGGTAATACTTATGTTATTTTTTAATGTTATACGAACAAGATGAATTACATTTAACACTGACATTAATTATTTCACGGAAATCACGAATCGGATGCCATAAATCACAAAACGTTGTAGTGTTGGGTTGTGATTGATATCGTCTGTCATTTCCTTCAAAAGACAGTCATAATGGCTCAGAGATTAATATTAGTGTTAACTGAGACTTTAAAAGCATTTAATACTTTCGGTAAGGTGTGTAATGCCTCAGTTACACCTGAATCTCCTATAATAATAACCTGACGAAAAAGAAATACATACTTCAAGGAATAACTGACAAATTTGGAAATGCTTTGATGAATGACATAATATAATGTAAAATTATGCCAAATCTTCTTAAATATTTTTATGGAATTTCAAAGACGTAAAATATATATAGACGTATCAATAACCATTATTAGTTTCGTTCAGTCTGATTTAGTCTAATCGATGTTCCGTGTTTTGCAAAGTATTGATTTCGGCATGCTTGCCCAGAGGGGCCTGTTCTTCGGTCAGGAATGTGCTAATGTTCAACGAACAGAGCCACGAAAAAAAAAAAAAAAAAAAAAAAAAAAAAAAATATATATATATATATATATATATTTATATATATATATATATATATATATTTATATATATATATATATATATATTTTTTTTTTTTTTTTTTTGAGCATTTTTAAAATAAACCTTTGGACCAAGAGCCCTCGATATACCGCCCCTCACCCGTGCCTGGTAAAGTGTGGGTCGGGGAAAAGTAAGTTAATTTTCTTATTTAGAATTGAAACCCAATTAGAACCGTTGAGATTTTAAAACTTAACGTTTTTATTATAAGAGAGATTATAAATGCTATTGTTCGACATAAATAACTGCCTATTGTAAATATTTACAATGCAAAGGAATTTCACAATATATATATATAAAATCGAAAATTATCGAATTACTGCGTGCGCATTCCGTATGATTTTTTTCTCATTTATACTTGATGAAGCTGTTCATTTTGAATAGAGTTTTTAGTGTTTCCACATATCAGATATCATCTGCCCACTTGTTATTGAAACAGATGGCCACTTCTCATCTTTATGAAACGTAAAAGCCTTTTGCATTTTTTCCGTCAGAAACATTTCACCATTTCACTATTCCTTTAGTAAGGACGTTCTAATGAGAACCATATGCGGTGAAAAAAGTGTTAGTTCCTCAACCAACGTTGATCCACCAGTGATTGAGTAAAATTGCACAACTGTTCATATTTTAATATTAGAATTAATTAATGTTCATATTTTTAATTAAAGTTAAGTACCGGAAAGGCAGTTACAGAATAAAACAGCAATAAACTGGTGTAAACTAACAAACAAACATGGTAAAATAATTAACATTTTTTATTCAGTTTAAAACAAAATATAAATCCATGTATATGTTGTATAAAATACGTCAATCCCCATCCGTACAACGGGCCGAATTAAGTCATTTGAAGCCCTTGTGAGACCGGAGGATGTGGTCACTTAGATATCAAATTGCTGTCCACTCCCACAAGTGTGACAATAAGACCCCTGATTAAAAGTAACATGTGACGTACATTTATCTAAGAACTAAAAAGTATAGGCCTACAGTTTCAAAATTTTCATCATGTTGAAACTTTCTTCAAAAACTTAAATAGCAGTTCCACATTCAAATGTTGTGCTTTTGTCTATTATTTTCTTTTTTCATCTATATATTAAAAGCAGATATTTACTCGAACCAATACTATGAATACACTAAAATACTCCAGCCAATAAAGTTAAAGCATAAAAGCATGTTAACAATAGGAACGTGCGTTATCGACAAATAATATACAGTGGTATCGCTACATAAACAACTAAAATTTCCCTCACAAGGAGCATATTCACGAAAAGATAAAAAATAAATTAAAATTACGTTATCTAAACCAAACTGGACGATAATCTACAAATGATAATCCACAGATGTGTGAAGAATACACTAAAATACTCCAGCCAATAAAGTAAAAGCATAAAAGCATGTTAATAATAGGAACGTGCATTATCGACAAATAATATACAATGGTATCGCTACATAAACAACTAAAATTTCCCTCACAAGGAACATATTCACGAAAAGATAAAAATAATTTAAAATTACGTTATCTAAACCAAATTGGACGATAATCTACAAATGATAATCCACAGATATGTGAGGAATCTCACCTATCACTGCCCACAGATGTGTGAGGAATCTTACCTATCACAACCCACAGATGTGTGAGGAATCTCACGTATCACAACCCACAGATATGTGAGGAATCTCACCTATAACAACCCACGCATGTGTGAGGAATCTCACCTATCACAACCCACAGATGTGTGAGGAATCTCACATATCACAACCTGCAAATGTGTGAGGAATCTCAACTATCACAACCCACAGATATGTGACGAATCTCACCTATAACAACCCACAGATGTGTGAGGAATCTCAACTATAATAACCCACACATGTGTGAAGAATCTCACCTATCACAACCTTCACATGTGTGAGGAATCTCACCTAACACAACCCACAGATGTGTGAGGTATCTCACCTATAACAACCATCAGATGTGTGAGGAATCTCACCTATCTCAACCCACACATGTGTGAGGAATCTCACCTATCTCAACCCACACGTGTGAGGAATCTCACATATCAAACCCCACAGATGGCTGAGGAATCTCAAATATTACAACCCACACGTGTGAGGAATCTCACATATCACAACCCGCAAATGTGTGAGGAATCTCACCTGTCACAACCCACACATGTATGAGGAATCTCACATATCACAACCCACACATGTGTGAGGAATCTCACATATCACATCCCACACATGTTTGAGGTATCTCACCTATCACAATCCACAGATGTGTGAAGAATCTCACCTATCACAATCCAAAGATGTGTGAGGAATCTCACCTATCACAATCCACAGATGTGTGAGGAATCTCACCTATCACAATCCACATATGTGTGAATAATCTCACCTATCACAATCCACAGATATTTGAAGAATCTTACCTATCACAATCCACAGATGTGTGAAGAATGTCACCTATCAAAATCCACAGATGTGTGAAGAATCTCACCTATCACAATCCACAGATGTGTGAGGAATCTCACCTATCACAACCCGCAAATGTGTGAGGAATCTCAACTATCCCAACCCACAGATATGTGACGAATCTCACCTATAACAACCCACAGATGTGTGAGAAACCCCACAGATGGCTGAGGAATCTCACATATTACAACCCACACGTGTGAGGAATCTCACATATCACAACCCGCAAATGTGTGAGGAATCTCACCTGTCACAACCCACACATGTATGAGGAATCTCACATATCACAACCCACACATGTGTGAGGAATCTCACATATCACATCCCACACATGTTTGAGGTATCTCACCTATCACAATCCACAGATGTGTGAAGAATCTCACCTATCACAATCCAAAGATGTGTGAGGAATCTCACCTATCACAATCCACAGATGTGTGAGGAATCTCACCTATCACAATCCACATATGTGTGAATAATCTCACCTATCACAATCCACAGATATTTGAAGAATCTTACCTATCACAATCCACAGATGTGTGAAGAATGTCACCTATCAAAATCCACAGATGTGTGAAGAATCTCACCTATCACAATCCACAGATGTGTGAGGAATCTCACCTATCACAACCCGCAAATGTGTGAGGAATCTCAACTATCCCAACCCACAGATATGTGACGAATCTCACCTATAACAACCCNTTATGTTCAACGAATAGAACCATCGGGATTTGTATATATATGTAACATTTTTTAAATTTGAGCCTTTTTTAAATAAACCTTCTGACCAAGAACCTACGATATACCGCCACTCACCCGTGCCAGATAAAGTGTGGGTCGGGGAAAAGTAAGTTAATTCTCTTATTTAGAAATGTAAGAGAGATTATAAATGCTATTGTTCGACATAAGAAATTGCCTATTGTAAATGTCTACCATGCAAAGGAATTACACAATATTTATATAAAAAATCTAATGATTTTTTTTTCAATCTTACTTTGTAAAGCTGTTCATTTTGAATAGTTTTTAGTGTTTTCACATATCAGATATCATCTGCCCACTTGTTATTGAAACAGATGGCCACTTCTCATCTTTATGAAACGTAAAAGCCTTTTGCATTTTTCCCGTCAGAGATCTTTCACTATATTTCACTATTCCTTCAGTAAGCGCGTTCTAATGATAACCATATGCGGTGAAAAAAGTGTTAGTTCCTCAACCAACGTTGATCCACCAGTGATTGAGTAAAATTGCACAACTGTTCATATTTTAATATTAAAATTAATTAATGTTCATATTTTTAATTAAAGTTAAGTACAGGAAAGGCAGTTACAGAATAAAACAGCAATAACATGGTGTTTACTAACAAACAAACAGGGTAAAAAATTAACATTTTTTATTCAGTTTAAAACAAAATATAAATCAATGTATATGTTGTATAAAATTTGTAAATCCCCATCCGTACAACGGGCCGAATTATGTCATTTGAAGCCCTTGTGGGATTGTGGTCACTTAGAGATCAAATTGCTGTCCACTCCCACAAGTGTAACGGTATCACTGCGTTGGACACCTGATTAAAAGTAACATATGGTGCACCTGAAATCTAAAAAGTATAGGCATACAGTTTCAAAATGTTCATCATGTAGAAACTTTCTTCAAAAACTTAAAAAGCAGTTCCACATTCAGTTGTTGTGCTTTTGTCTTTTTTCTCTTTTTTCATCGATATATGAGACGCAGATATTTACTCGAACCAATACTATGAATACACTAAAATACACCAGCCAATAAAGTAAAAGCATGAAAAACGCATGCTTACAATAGGAGCGAGTGTTATCGATGGATAATGTACAATGGTATCGCTGCATAAACAGCTAAAAAATCTTTCACAAGGAGCACATTCACAAAGAGTTAAACTTAAATTAAAATTACTTTATCTAATTCTAAACCAAACTGGACCATAATCCATAAATGATATAAACGCAATTCTTAAAAGCAATTACCATAATGTAAATACTACAAGTTGCTAAATATCAAGACTACAGAGCATAAACTTTGATCATAAAAGACGTAGAGTCTTCTTCAACCCGCTCTTCCATTGGCTGAAAGAAAAATGGGTAGAAATGGTAGAGGTCAGTTACACAAGATAATATATCCTTACTTTACGATAAATGGCTACACTGTACAGTAAGAATGAGTTTGAAACTATGTTACAACAAAACTTTCGACCAAAAAGTTGGAGTTGGCTTTCAGAACGAAATTCTAGTCCATTTTGAAAGAAAATTAAGTAACAGTAGTTTACACAATTGCAATACTGCGTATTGTGTATAACATGAAACGTGTAATATGCCAGAGAGCACCCGTACAATCAGGGACATGATGGTTTTATGCAGAAAGAAACTCATTCCCAATTCGATATTTTCTTTCACGAGTACCTGTTGGTCCCTCCGTCTGTGTTGGTGTCAAATAATTTTTTTCTCTCCCTCTGCTGCTTTCTTGCTGTACCTTGCTATGAGCTTAGCCATGAGGGCCCGATATCTAATGTCGAAGTGGCGCCGTTTTTTATCCTTTCCATTAATTTTCTGAAGCAAAAAGATGTTTGAATGCCTTAAAATATAAACAATGGCCTCGGCTAATTGACAGTGAACCTGGAGAACATGCAGGCAAGTCCTGGAAGCCATATGCAGAAGACACGGGTCAGTCTCAACAGATATAATGGTTCCATTCTCCCCGATCTATGCCTGGCTTTCTTAAGACAGTACGTGAGGGGGGGATTAATAGTTGCTATTTGACTGGGTATAGCCTCCATGCCGATATTCTGAAGGAAATCGAAATATTGGGGGTAGTACTAGCCGTCAATATATTAGCCGTGAGTGAAGAAAAATTACTATATATTTACCTTGATATGACAGTAAAAGCCATGTGTATGATTCGAGATAGAACACCGCCCCTTTCAAATAGCATTATCTTTATTTATTTTCAATCATTTTAAATTGATTAAAGTCATAAAGCACCTTTTCACTGGGTCCCTTGCATTTCTTTCTGATAAAAAGAAAAAACAACCATTTGGGGCTGGGGATTAAGTTAAAGGGGATGGGGAGAGTAGATCCTTCCCCTATATACTCTAACCATAACCTTGTCCTGGCAACCTTCCATTCGATGTCTGCGTCGTCCTGTAAAGATATAGAATTAAGGAATTACAGCATGTTTGGTGTAGGAAGCAGGAAGTTGGTGCTTTAATTACGGAGATAATGTATAATACTGTTCCTCTTGGTTAACTATTATTATTATTATTATTATTGTTATTATTATTATTATTATTATTATGTGAATCTATCCAGCTCTTGGATGTTCTTTTGGGTCTTTTCTGTCAGCTACCCCTGCAATTTAGAAACACAGCACTTATCGCAATATGTGAACTGTTCCAAGTTATTATTATTATTATTATTATTATTATTATGTTTATTGGAATATTTTATCAGGCAAAATGCATTATATATAAATATTCTACTCAACATCCATAACTTACATTGATGGCTTCAATAGAGGCCGTTTTACCCAAAAAATTGATAGTACTTCTTTTATCATAATTTTAGTTACAGGGATTATATACCGTATTTTACTGCTCCGTTTCATTTATTATTATTATTATTATTATTATTATTATTATTATTATTATTATTAAATCGAATCTATTAGACAATATCCATTTATCCATTTCAACATCTCATAACTTACATTAATAGCTTCAAAAGAGATTGTCATCATGGCAATGAGCATATTCATCAGCATTATAACGATGACAATATGGAATATAGCCACCATGATGAATCCCACGATCTCCACAAACTCGTGCTTCATGTGGATTTTTACGGAACTGGAGTCACCCAAGCCAAAAATGGACCACACCAGTGTGCGAAATGTGTTGAAGAACCTGGAAAAACACGCGTGGGGCTTTATGAACAAATAAACAGGTTTCAACAGTTATAAGCTTAGGCAACGCTCTGCAGGCAATATAACAATATAACAACAATATAACCTGTACAAGTGAATGGGAAGAACCTGGAAAAACACGCGCGGGGCTTTATGAACAAATAAACAGGTTTCAACAGTTATAAGCTTAGACAACGCTCTGCAGGCAATATAACAATATAACAACAATATAACCTGTACAAGTGAATGGGAAGAACATGGAAAAACACGCGTGGGGCTTTATGAACAAATAAGCAGGTTTCAACAGTTAAGCTTAGACAGCGCTCTGCAGGTAATATAACAATATAACAACAATAATAGGCACACACATTAATTCAACTGTTCTCAACATAAAATGGTACCTTGAAAATGTTTTTAAACTCAAATGTTAAAATGAAATAATAGCAGCTGGTGTAACGCAACTGAGGGTCCGTGTAACAGAAAGTCCGCCCTCTATATGGTTATAATATTTAGGGTTATAGTCTCACCCAAGTGGGTCAAAATTTAAGGCGAGGCTCACCTGTACAAGTGAATGGGAAGCAGACTTCCTATCATAGGGTCTCTGTCACGTTACACCAGTATTATGACATTTTAAGATTCTACAAATATACTATGCATATGCCTAAGAGAATAATAATAATAAAGGAAATTCATGAGCCAATATACGGAGAGCGCTTTGTCCATAAGTACTAGGGGGAACCTATTTAGAAAGCATAGTGATTGTAAATAGTTACCCGTAAAATGCAGAATTAGTCTCCGACCCATCTGGGAGTGTTTGGCCCGCATAGAAGTGGTAGTGGTTGTGCAGTCCAACGGTGAAGGCTATGAACACAATTAGCAGCAAAGCAGCAAAGCGAAAGACATCTGTGATCATCTTGCCTAAAAGTTGTCAAGCCACGTTTTATTTAGAGCACTAATCAGTTACGCTACAATGAGAAAAAAGATTGACAGACACAAGGCGAATCTGATTTCAAAATTTCGCAACATTATAAGCAACTGTCGAGAGTTAAAGATGCATACAGAATCAACTTTTTTGTCACAAAAACCAACCAAATGCCAGCATATAGTTTCAAGTATTATAAGTAAGAGAATTATCAAATGCATTGTTTAATATTACCTGAAAATGATGTTTAAACGGATTTTTCTGCTAGCATTCTATGCTGTATGTCAATGGGGCAGAAATGTAGGTCACGGAAGTAGGTTAAATTTCCGACCGAAATTTGAAAAAAAAAAGAGCAGTCTAAAGCTCTTTTGTGGCTGATCGAGTGATTTATTCCCTTGGCATGTCAAATTTATTTGATTCGTATAAGAAACTAGTAGACGCGGGCTACATGCGTTACTGGGAATCCAAGCTCCACCGATGCTCAGTTTGTATGTGCCTTTAAAGAAAAAAGCATACGATTTTATCAAACCGTGACCTCATTTGCCCTATTGCTTATCGTACACATGTTTATGCATGTACAGGTAGGTTCATTTGTAACAAACTCATTATTGCTTAAATCATGGCATGTGCACTTACCCAAAACAACTAGAAGTGGACCGACAGACTCAAAAGTCGGTAAAATGTACACCAGTCTTGAGAAACTAATGATGTTCGCTAACGCAAACAGAGCATCTGATATTATTTCTGGGTCATTTGGCTCCCATTCGAACCGGCCTGAAAAAGCAAAGGCTAAAATGATACACACATACACTATTTTATATAATTATGGATAGAATGTTAGAAGCAAGTAACATAGATTAAAAAAAGAAAAAAAAATCAGAGACTGACACTATTAAATGTGATACAAGATAGATCAGTTTAAAAACTACTACTACTACTACTACTATACTACTACTACTACTACTACTACTACTGGAAAATAAGAGCATCGACTAGAGATCGATCTTAACTATCACTTAAAAGTGTCTTGGGTGGACGAAGCTGAAACGTACTGCGCAGATAACACAATTAGAGCCATGCATAATGGAATAAATTCAGCCCAACCAACCTTTCTTGTAATAATATGTGTACGCTTCTGTTGTTTTTCGGTCACCACCAAGTGCAGCTTGCCTTGTCTTGACAATTGAAAATATATGGCAGACAAACGAGGCAAAATAGAAGAAAATCAAGAGGATATCCAGAATGTTGAAGGCGCTGTGGAAGTAACGCATCCCCTGGCGACGCAACTGCTTCATCTCAGCCCCAAAATAACCTATAAAATAAAATATTTTATTACGATACTTGTATTAAAGAAATGCAATGGGCACAAGTGTGTAGGTTAGGATCGCTTAAAAGAAATATGAGGTTTTTATTCAGAGGTTACTCATGACATAATGTATATAGCAAGAAAGCATTAGTAATTTTAAACATACTTTAATTGTTGAAATTTTAGCACCACTTTGATAGACTAATACAATCATGTATGTATTCTAAGGAAATTGTCACCCTTCACCCAAAATTCCCTATTTACTGTCTTACATTATTTTGGGTAATAGATATATCTTCAGCGTCCATTGACGAAATTAATTAACATTACACATGTCATCTTACAGGCGACGTCATAATTGCGATTTTGGGATAAAAACTCTTTTTCATATTTCTCTTTTACCTGGGCACCCTCGATCACCGTTGCAACGCTGATTTAATGACACCAGCGCTTTTTCTTAAAAGTCTTAATTTAGGGCGCATTCCCATAGATTTTAGATCGATCTATCCCCGTGGGGAGTCTAACTAGATTATTATCAGATAATCCGGCTTAAATGTCCGTCCCTCATACTACAAGCTGTAAGGGGGTAATTTACTTTCGTGCCCGCTCGGCTGACAGCTATTTAGCGTGAACCCCCAGGGAGTTAGGTCGATCTAGATGGATCGATCTAATCTCTGGGAATGGGGTCTTAGATTTTATTGTTGATAAAGCAAAATTATGACTTTGTTTAATGTAAATCCGTAATTTGGGGCTCATAACTTTGTAACAAAAACATTTAAACCAATATGATGGGTAGAGATTGTAGCCCATACACTCACGGTCAATTCCGTTACATTTCTTGATAAAATCATGTTCAGGGGTGAAATTACGCCTCTACCGATTGCTATCTCACATCAAAATATAATTTTGCTCAATTGACAATTAATGCTTCGAGTTTCCTATGCTTATACATTTCACAGAAAAAATATAAATTTTTCAAATCATCACAGAGATAGATGTATTATTGAATAATTAGATTCAGGGAAAAAAAACATTTTCGATATCTGGATGATAATGAAGGGTTACAATACCCTTAATTTTGTATAGAAAAAAGTTGGTACATATTGATATATTGACACCTTGCCAATTGTTGGAATAACTTTCAATGCATTTGTACCTTACCTATTACGTAGATATATATTGCATACTCGGACCATCGGAAATCTGTGGAATGGGCGACGTTCGTTTTATCATGAGGAAAAAAGTACATGGTCAGGATCAGAAGAAATGTGAAATAGAAGAGACTTCCAGTGTAGAACTTGACACAAGGGGTCTTCAAGAACATGTTGTTCCACTTGATAAGTTTACTCTACAAAAAGAAAGAATTAAGCTGCAATCAGAACAGATAATCCGCAGACTATAGAGCGTATTCAGAACAGCGGACTAACTTATCTGCGGAACAAATATGACCGACCCACTTGAATGCTTGTTGCGTAATCCCCGCCGGGAACCTATTTAGTCTCTAGTTTTTGAATGGGTCGCCTTATTTGATCCGCCGATGAGTTAATCCGCTGTTCTCAATGTGCTTTAACAACATGTAGTTAGCTTCCATGTCAAATATGGCTGACCCCACTTTGAAGCAAGGCCGTACGACCCCTAATGACCTCCAGACCTACCACACGTGCCATCCCTACACGGGGCTGGCAATTAAATTTCGGAGCCTTTTTAAGTTAGCTTTTATTGCTACTGTTACGGTAGATAATATATGCCTTGAGTACACTGTTCGATGTTAAAGATCAAAAGGAATTATTAAAGCATTTCTCGACCAAATATATGAAAATCAATCAGTCAAACATACCTTTTTCTCCAATGTGTCAAAGGCCCCGAACAGAATGTAAATCAGGAACAGCATAATCCAAATTGGCAACGCCAGCACGATTAAGATCGTCTTCAGAAAATTGTGTGTGGTCCGCATTCGGCGGTTTATATTCGGATCCATGCCATAAAACTGCATACTTAAGTGCCTTTGGACGTATGGGTGGGCTACAATCTGAAATACGGTTTTAAAGAAGTGACTTTGTACTCAACTGCCTTTACAGTTGCTAGCTTGTTTATTCTCATAAATAAGCGAAAAAGTTCATAAGCTCAGAAGTTGGATCATGTATGACAGTTATTTAACACAAAACGAAAAGAAGTTTAGCTTGCGGCCAACCTGAACGTAAGCCAGTACGCCTTCTTCAGACTGACTCGAGTTACTACTATGATAGACAATGCAACGCATTATGCAAGTGGCAATTTATTTTTTGGTGGGGAAAAGCTATAATCGTGACTATAGCTCATCCTACATTGTACCTTCTTGGGTCCTTCATCCATAACTTCCCGCACTAACGCTAATTCTGAACACCCATTGGCTGATTTATCCAGGAGCAAGGACAGCTCATCTCGCCCTCGGACCAGGTCCAGCATCTCCCAGGCAAACATCTCGCATTTCTTGGTCAGTTCAAGGTATTCTGACTGTGTGAAAGGGAAAAATTTGCATAATCATAGTGACACAGAATAAGTTATGGTCACGACTGCCAAACACAAACTCCGTTTCTGTGTGTAAGACGGAAGGAGGCGTGAGTGCATGTGCGCGTGATCACATTTTACCAATTTGAAGTTCACCTACTTATCTTTATCATTTAAAGATTAGCGCTTTGAAACCTCAGAAAGCCCTCCGATTCCCGCATGACACATAATTTTGATACCCACATACAGCAATGCATATCATGCGAGCGTGGATTTCCAGTACTCATTTACATGTATTGGTAACCCATTTTCACTAGTTTCCTACAAGACTCAAATATGATTGTCAAGACAAAGGATGAACCGAGTTAATCACTCAACCAGCCATAGAAGAGCTTTAAAACCGCACTTTTTTTTCAAATGTTTGGTCGTAAACTGACAAATATATCCGAGTCTTACGTGCTTCTATACAGCAAGTAAGCAGATGCTATCCGTTCAAATCTCATTTTAATGGTCAAATGAAAGGATGCCACTTGGTATTTCTACAAGTTATACAACAAGCATTTGAAACTACCCCCGGTATATCGTGGTATTTGGTCGGTATTTGAAACAAATACTACAAATTATCTTTAAACTAGCAAACGGTTCCATGTATCTTTACTATCCGCCATTATTAAATAATTTCACAAAGCCACATTCCTCTCCTTTAATATGCATTTTAATCATTCATTCTTAACCATTTATTTCACAAAGTACCTTGAATTCTTTATCCTGTTCCGCCATGGTGAAAAGCTTTTTCCTCAGCTCCAGAGCCGTCTTTACAGGGTTTTCCTGCGTGAGAAGATAGGCAGATGACGTCATAGCCCTATACGCGTTCACACGATAAAGCGCGTGATTCAGCGTGTCGCTTCGGTCGAGATAACAGTTGCAGAAATAATCGTGAGGGTCGGCGATTTTCAACTGCGCCTCCTCCTTCAGTAATAGGCAAACTTGGAAGTCGTTTTTTATCGCTGCCTGTAGCATTGGGTTGTAGTTAACATCCTTCTCTGAGAAAGATAACCACTGCTTTAGTGCTCGCTTGATCTCGTCCATGTTCGTCCCGTCGACTATCGCCCTCCGAAGGGTTTCTCTACTGATCATTGCCGCCAACGATTTGCCCGCTACAGGCTGGTGGAAAGGTTGCAGCGATCCTTCACCATCAGCACTTGAGGACGAAGCACAGCCACAACAGAGGGCAAATCCTGAAATGAATGTTGTTGTTTTTAGCTTTGGAGAGTCGTTTGTGCAGCAAACGAGGACGCATATAAAATTAAGTTACAGAGGGATGCTTGGTATTTGGTATATGGTGTTCAATTTAGTGTATTTGGTGTTCACTTATTCTACATCAAAGCGGGCTTTTCTTTGCAACCCGAGTCACCTGACTGGAATTTAGGCCGATTAAAGCACAAAATGCACACAAAGTGAAAATGCCTTATGAAGACCCGTTTGGACTTAAACGAAGGGACAATATATTAATTTGACAGAGAGCAAGAGAGAGAAAGAGAGAAAGAGTTTTTGAATTGCACGTGTACCTGTAGATGGTTATCGAAAACTGAAATAAAACGAAACTTGACCATCATATTGGTAATAACCTTACTTACTCTCTTCCTTTATCTCTCTGGGATAGTGATGTCCTGGTTCTATATTGCCGTACGTCCCCCCGTTGCTAAGAGTGGCGGATATGTCCTTGGGTAACCTACTCTGAGGAGCGGTGTTGGTGAGTGGGATATAGTCTGGCTCGTCCACGTTCTCTTCCGCCGAGGGCTGGTCTGAGGGCTTCGACGTTGCAGTCTGGTTGTTTGAACTCTGTAACCGGCCTTGGCTAGATGGTGGTGGCGGCGGCGGCGGTGGCGGTGGTGGTGTTTGTGACGGTGATGGAGGGGCATGGTTAAGAGCAGAAGTTGGTTTTGAAGTCGAGGCAGGGGTGGTTCCGTTGGCCATTTTTGCTGTGTCATCACGAGGAGAGGAAGGGTGTGGCGTACCGTCTGCGTCTCCCCGTCCGCTTCCTATACTACTGCTGCTGAGGCTGGCATTGTTAGATGGTGACAGAAGAGAGGCACTGGCGTTTTCATGTCCTGGAGACTGCAAAGGGGAATCTGACGGGTCATTCCCTATGTCAAAGTTGGGCAAATTCGACGATTTCGCGGTTGGAATGTGACCGTTGACTCTCGGTTTTGGAGCGTCGGTGTCTGCAAAGTAAATATTATGGAAATTGCTTATAGCAGCGTTTTCGTTTGGTGGCTGGTTAGTCCCCTGTCCCTCTGCAACGATAGGGCAGCTGATTTTGTTCTCACTGTCCTGTGTGACTTTAACATCTCGTGATGGAGCCAGTCTCGCCTTATATCTGGTTTGCACACGTGTCAGCCTCATTTCTCCCAGTTCCACCGCCTCGACATCTTTATTTCTTTTTCTCTTTTTGGGCTCTTTTTTTAACTTAAAAGGCCATTTTTTCCACTGGCCGACCTCCTTTCTATCCGAGTCGCCGTTGCTGGAAGAGTTGGACGAAGTCGATGTGCTCTCTTTGTTTCTGTCGCATTCCTCTTCTGACTCTGAGCTCTGCTGCAACGTGTCCGTGTTTTCCCGGATGGAACAATCGATTTCCGACAGCACCAGGTCTAAATTTTGTGCAAAGCCACTGGGGCGCTTTCTATTCGCCATGTAAAATATCTGAAAAATGTATCCTAGATTTATTTGATTATCAAGTGTTAAAAAACCTCGCGTGTTGTGTCTTAGTCTAGGTACATGTACATGTATGTCCTAAGAAAGACTTACGGTAGTCTAGAGATCTCATCACTGTGAGAGAAAACATTATTCAAATATACTTGTGTAAGCATGTTCAAATATCATTTTTTGGAAATAATGAAATGAAAGCATGTGGTATTTTCGGGTTGTCTTGCTTGTAGAGTTTAACGGCAATAATTCAGGCACTCGCTTAATATGCATTTTAATAACCCGGTGTCAACTGCCTCAATCTTAAGCATATTTCAATCCTTTTCTAACCAATCAAGGTGACAGCCCAGTGTGATTACAGTGACCTACTCAGACAGGTACCCGCACAGTTTAATGTGTATATTTCAGTACTGGACACAAATTACACGTATTGAATACCACCGAAGAGTACTCTATTTAAAAGGTATGAACAATGAAACGTAGCCCTAGCTGCACTTAGGCCACACTTTTTTATTTTTATGGATGACATCCTCTGGGGACCCCAAAATNTCTCTTTATCACTTGAAGATTAGCGTTTTGAGACATCAGAAAGCCCTCCGATTCACGCATGACACATCATTTTGATACCCACACACAGCAATGCATATCATGCGAGCGTGGATTTCCAGTACTCATTTACATGTATTGGTAACCCATTTTCACTAGTTTTCTACAAGACTCAATATGATTGTCATGACAAAGGATGAACCGAGTTAATCACTCAACCAGCCATAGAAGAGCTTTAAAACGTTTTTTTTTCAAATGTTTGGTTGTAAACTGACAAATATATATATCCGAGTCTTACGTGCTTATATACAGCACAGCAAGTAAGCAGATGCTGTCCGTTCAAATCTCATTTTAATGGTCAAATGAAAGGATGCTACAAGTTATACAACATGCATTTGAAACTACCCCCGGTATATCGTGGTATTTGGTCGGTATTTGAAACAAATACTACAGATTATATTTAAACTAGCAAAAGGTTCCATGTATCTTTACTATCCGACATTATTAAATAATTTCACAAATCCACATTCATCTACTTTAATTTGCATTTAATGATTCATCCTTAACCATTTATTTCACAAAGTACCTTGAATTCTTTATCCTGTTCTGCCATGGTGAAAAGCTTTTTCCTCAGCTCCAGAGCCGTCTTTACAGGGTTTTCCTGCGTGAGAAGATAGGCCGATGACGTCATAGCCCTATACGCGTTCACACGATAAAGCGCGTGATTCAGCGTGTCGCTTCGGTCGAGATAACAGTTGCAGAAATAATCGTGAGGGTCGGCGATTTTCAACTGCGCCTCCTCCTTCAGTAATAGGCAAACCTGGAAATCGTTTTTTATCGCTGCCTGTAGCATTGGGTTGTACATGTAGTTAACATCCTTCTCTGAGAAGGATAACCACTGCTTTAGTGCTCGCTTGATCTCGTCCATGTTAGTCCCGTCGACTATCGCCCTCCGAAGGGTTTCTCTGCTGATCATTGCTGCCAATGGCTTGCCCTCTACAGAGTGGTGGGGAGGTTGCTGTGGTCCTTCATCTTCAGAACTTGAGGACGAAGCACAGTCACAGCAGAGGGCAAATCCTGAAATATATGATGTTGTTTTTAGCCTTGGGGGGCCGCTCGTGCAGCAATCGAGGACGCATATATAAAATTAATATACAGAGGGTTGCTTATAGTATTTAGCGTTCAATTATTCTACATCAAAACAGACTTATACTGTGCAACCCGAGTCACCTGACAAGAAGATGGACCGAGAAAAGCACAAAAAGCACACAAAATGAAAATGCCTTATAAGACCCGTATGGATTTAAAGGAAGGAACAATATATTAGGTAGTCAGAGAGCAAGAGAGAGAGAGAGAGAGAGAGAGAGAGAGAGAGAGAGAGAGAGAGAGATAATTAGAATTGCACGCGTACCTATAGATGGTTATAGAAAACTGAAATAAAACGAAGCTTGACCATCATATTGGTAATAACCTACTTACTCCCTTTCTTTATATCTCTGGCATAGTGAAACCCTGGTTCTATATTGCAGTACGTCTCCCCGTGACAAAGAGTGGCGGATATATCCTTGGGTAACCCACTATGAAAAGTGGTGTTGGTGAGTAGGGGATAGTCCGGCACGTCCACGTTCTTTTCCGCCGAGGGCTGATCTGAGGGCTTCGACGTCGCGGTATGGTCGTTTGAAGTCTGTGACCAGTCTTGGCTAGATGGTGTTGACGGCGGAGGTGGTGGTGGTGGTGGCGGTGGCGGTGGTGGTGGTGGTGGTGGTGGTGACGATAATGGAGGGGCATGGGGAAGAGCAGGAGTTGGTTTTGAAGTCGAGGCTGGGATGGTTCCGTTGGCCATTTCTGCTGTGTCATTATGAGGGGAGGAAGGGTGTGGCGTACCGTTTGTGTCTCCCCGTTCGCGGCCTGTACTACTCGTGGGGCTGGCGTTGGTAGATCGTGACAGAAGAGAGGCACTGGCGTTGTCATGTCCTGGGGACTGCAAAGGGGAATCTGACGGGTTATTCCCTATGTCAAAGTTGGGCAAATTCGACGATTTCGCGGTTGGAATGTGACCGTTGACTCTCGGTTTTGAAGCGTCAGTGTCTGCAAAGTCAATATTATGGAAATTGCTTATAGCAGTGTTTTCGTTTGGTAACTGGTTAGTCCCCTGTCCCTCAGCAACGCTCGGGCAGCTGATTTTGTTCTCACTGTCCTGTGTGACTTTAACATCTCGTGATGGAGCCAGTCTCGCCTTATATCTGGTTTGCACACGTGTCAGCCTCATTTCTCCCAGTTCCGCCGCCTCGACATCTTTATTTCTTTTTCTTTTTTTGGGCTCTTTTTTTAACTTAAAAGGCCATTTTTTCCACTGACCGACCCCCTTTCTATCCGTGTCGCCGTTGCTGGAAGAGTTGGACGAAGTCGATGTGCTCTCTTTGTTTCTGTCGCATTCCTCTTCTGACTCTAAGCTATCCTGCAACGTGTCCGTGTTTTCCCGGATGGAAAGATCGATTTCCGACAGCACCAAGTCTAAATTTTGTGCAAATCCACTGGGGCGCTTTCTATTCGCCATGTAAAATTATCTGAAAAATGTATCCAAGATTTATTTGATTTTCAAGTGTAAAAAAACCTCGCGTGTTGTGTCTTAGTCTAGGTACATGTACATGTATGTCCTAAGAAAGACTTACGGTAGTCTAGAGATCTCATCACTGTGAGAGAAAACATTATTCAAATATACTTGTGTAAGCATGTTCAAATATCATTTTTTGGAAATAATGAAATGAAAGCATGTGGTATTTTCGGGTTGTCTTGCTTGTAGAGTTTAAAGGCAATAATTCAGGCACTCGCTTAATATGCATTTTTTAAATAACCGGGTTATTAAAATAACCCGGTGTCAACTGCCTCAATCTTAAGCATATTTCAATCCTTTTCTAACCAATCAAGGTGACAGCCCAGTGTGATTACAGTGACCTACTCAGACAGGTACCCGCACAGTTTAATGTGTATATTTCAGTACTGGCAACATAAATTACACGTATTGAATACCACCGAAGAGTACTCTATTTAAAAGGTATGAACAATGAAACGTAGCCCTAGCTGCACTTATGGAGAAGGTAGTAAATACATATAGCATTGAGAGTACATGCGGAGTTGTTGTTTCGTTACTATCTAGCCGTCAATAAATATACTTGAAAACACTGCATTTCGTCTAAAAACAACTTATTTTGCCCAGTCCTGCCCGAGCACAGTCCGACCACCGTTATATTTAGGTTGCCTCAGGTTTCGGCCTTACCAGAACAAGGTAAGGTTGAAAACTGAGGCAAATATTCAAACCACTTTGCCTCGTGCCAATACTTTATTATGGGCTACTCTCTACACCAAAGTCCAGCTGGGTGTTGACATCAGTTCTATGCAGAAATTCTGGCTAATTCAGTGACGTGGTAGTGGGCAAAAGCATCGAAATAATTTACGCAATGACTGTGAATATCTCTAAGCACTCACCGGATAGTTTTCTGTCAGAATGGAAAAGAGAACGATTCATTTTATGTAACCCTCTTATATACAGGTTCAGCTATGTTCACGTGGGCCAATCAGAGTGAGTTATACAGTGAACAGTTTTACCTGCAAGTTACCAATCAGAAAAGATCGTGCAAATACCATTTTGGTAATACATGTCCTATATAGTTTATACCGAGAAATGACACGAATAAATAGATATAGAGGTATATTAGTATTAAATAAATAATAAACGTTTGCTTTATTAAAAAAAAATCACAGGGCCGGTAGCCTTCANCTTATGGAGAAGGTAGTAAATACATATAGCATTGAGAGTACATGCGGAGTTGTTGTTTCGTTACTATCTAGCCGTCAATAAATATACTTGAAAACACTGCATTTCTAAAACACTGCACGTCTAAAAAAAACTTATTTTGCCCAGGCCTGTCCGAGCACAGTCTGACCACCGTTATATTTAGGTTGCCTCAGGTTTCGGCCTTACCAGAACAAGGTAAGGTTGAAAACTGAGGCAAATATTCAGACCACATAGGCTTACTGCCAATACTTTATCATGGGCAACTTTCTACACCAATGTCCAGCTGGGTATTGACGTCAGTTCTCTGCAGAAATTCTCGCTAATTCAGTGACGCGGTCGTGGGCAAATGCATCGAAATACTTTACGCAATGACTGTGAATATCTCTAAGCACTCACCGGATAGTTTTCTGTCAGAATGGAAAAGAGAACGATTCATTTTATGTAACCCTCTTATATACAGGTTCAGCTATGTTCACGTGGGCCAATCAGAGTGAGTTATACAGTGAACAGTTTTACCTGCAAGTTACCAATCAGAAAAGATCGTGCAAATACTATTTGGTAATACATGTCTTATATAGTTTATACCGAGAAATGACACGAATAAATAGATATAGAGGTACATTAGTATTAAATAAATAATAAACGTTTGCTTTATTTAAAAAAACACAGGGCCGTAGCCTCCGGGGGGGGGGGGGGGAGGGGGGGCAGCTGCCCCCCCCGGGATTTGGGGTCAAAAAAAAAAAAAAAAAAAATTGCAGGGGAAAAAAAAAAAAAAT
>NW_019775583.1:190766-274813 GCF_001039355.2 Lingula anatina
AAAAAAAAAAAAAAAAAAAAAAAAAAAAAAAAAAAGTATGAAGTATAAGCCTTTGCGGTGGGTAATACAATTTAAGATATAACAACCACACTAACTCATTTAGGGACAAAACGTATGTAGAAACTGAGTTATTTAAATATATTGGGAAAAAACAGCTATGCAACCTTTGCCTGGACGAAAAACTGCTAATTATGATAACACCAGATAAAGAACTGAACTTTTTACCATGTGTCGTCACAAGGTGACGTAGTTGCCACGGGGTGCGACGTAATCGTCGTCACGCCGAGTAAATAAACGGTTAATACATCACTATATAACCCAAGAGAATAACTACAAGGTTTTATGTCTATTTATAATGCCTAATTGCAATGCCTTTAAATGTCAATGTCGCCTGAATGTTGTACAATGTGTTAGGTGTGCACCAGTCAGAATCATTGTCTTTGCACTCAGTCCGTTTTTTAACTTCATGCAGAATGCATTTCTCAATTAGTCATGATAATATAAAGGCATCTGAGATAACGTCCGATGTGTTAAATAAGCATTGGACATGTTTCGTTATTTATACGGGATACCTGAATATGAAAAACATACATACTACATACCGGTACATGTGTCAGGTATATTTACAGTGTGTATTTTAATCCCCACTCCTCTGTAGCTGTCCTATGAACCTACTACTATAATCGTATTCTTGATAACGATAGACATGTAGGCCTATTACGTTGATATGTTTACCTGTACATAGGTATAACGAATATCTAATATTCAACACACCTTATTCAGTCCTTTATATTACAGCTATCGCTGTATAAGGCAATAGCCGACAGTGAGTTGTCATAAAGAAAAAGAACATTTTTAAATAAAATAATTTTATAAAAGCAAAGCCTTTGTTAAGCCTCTTTTCTGGTCCTCAAATCAAATTCGGTCCCTTGGTTCTTAGCTCTTTACAAGAGGCTCTCTTCTGGTCCTACACCTGCAAATGTCCATCATTACGTGTACAAACGTGTTCCCCAAACGTGTCCTTAGCTGGCATTCTTTTGGGCCCCAAACTTTTTCTGTGGTATAGTCTTCATTTGCAAACCTGCCAGTATGATGTTCAGGGGAGTGGGGGGGGAGGGTAATTGCAGTTTAAATTTGTAGTTTACCAACCCAATTAACGCTCATTTGGTTGCTTCGCAAGATCAACAGGCTAATTGGGTGATATTTCACAGCATAAATTGAAGGAGATGAATTGCAGAGTAACCTTGTGTCCCAAGGATACTGCTTATAATTATTTTTCATTTCATGCTTCCACCCCACCCGAGCACTTGTAATTGATACTCTGTTTCTTGATTAATGTGAGAGATCCGAAAGATGAAAAGAGCGCGCAGACTTGCTTTTGGCATCTCAGGCCACAAAAAATATGGCTTCACAGGGCAGTGAGTTGAACACGAGAAATATCCCTCTCTGTCAAAACTCGGAGCATACATGCTCACCCTGCTTCTTTTATGTCCTTATAACAATTTTGTATTCAAACATCTAAAAAAATGATATTTGAAAAAAAAAAATATTGTAGGGTTTTACAAGTATCACTACTTTGCACAATTGCTATTATATGGCGCAGAGTACAGGTTCTAAACAAGTATACTTGCAAACAGTAAAGATTGTTTGGTATTAATAAAAATATAAATGTTTTAACATCATTAATCATAAATCACTCTGCCGATTAACTGGCTACCGGTTATTGCCAAGATGTGTTTAGTTTATAACACTCTCCTCTAGTTCGGGATATTTACAGAAATGTGTGAACATGTTATTAATTCGAGAAAGGGTATTTTATAGTGTTTGTGAATGTTAAAAAAGAAATTACCAAAAATATATAGATTTCCATATTGAAAAGACATGTTCCACTCTTCTCCCCCTCTCCTGATTTCCTGGCTCGAGGGGCTATATGTTTGTCCTAAGCTCTTGAATGAGCTTGACATAAACCAGATGTGCAGATAGAGAGATTTTATTGCCCGAGCCAGACTACCGACATGCCAATCTTTTAGGTTGAAATAAGTGTGGGCGGGGTGGGGGTGGGGGCTGGAGTTATGTATCTTCTTAACCGACCAAGCTAGATAATCACGAAACACGATAAAGTATATCAAAAGAAAAGCTTAACTTGAAATATTTTTTTCATTTCAGATCGTTATTTCAAAACATAATGGTTGCATAAGAGATAAAAGGCGCAAAATAGACTATACGGTTTGGTAAAAAGCCTTCGAACAATTAAATTAGATGTTCACGTTGAATAATTTTGTTTTGCCTTGGATTGGCTCTATGGCCCACCAGCAATATTAAAAAATCTTTATCTACGTGTATGTGATATATATGTAAACATTCGCTGTTAATCAAATCTGCATTCGGTTAGCTGTGTCATATTGTAGGACTTTGTCTGTTTACATTGAACCTACAGTTTTAATAGTCCGATACGTGCCATTGGTTGTCTCTCTTTTGGTCTCTAAATTATTTTCTTTGGTATATAGTTTTTATTCGGTAACATGCTGATATGGCGTTCAGCGGGGTGGGGTGTGGATTATTAAAACCCTTTTTTTTGTTGGTTTAAACGGCCATGTGAAATATCCGCGAGATCGACGGGTAAGGTGATACTTGTCGGCATGAACTGAAAAAAATAAATTGATATTGCAGGGTATTCCCTAGTATACTGCTTATAATTCGCTATTCTCTTATGCTCCCCCTCCCACCCTGACCTCTTGTAATAAATACTCATTTCTTTAATATGAAAGATATGAGAGCGTAAATTAACTTATCTCAGCTGTACTCCAGGGAATCATTCCTTAAGAAAGTGAACGTTTGAGTCACGTTACCGACGCTCACGTTTTACATAACGTCTTTATTAGTGTTTCATATCACTTTTAATAACTGTTGGCTGCTTTCCCGGTTAGAGGTTTCATGTACAATAGCATAAACCAGAGAAAATAATGGAACATGCCATATATTTATGCCGATATTAAAGTAAATATGTGTGGCTCACATTTTCACTTTTTTTAAAAGTTTTTTAACATTGAACATAATATTTTGGGTTAGAGTATCTATATCTAGCTGTAGCGGTGTTTTAAAGGTTCATAAAGTTAACAGGTTTGAGAAGCACCATCATGACAGTGAGTGAGGACACCCCCCCCCCCAACAGACACACAATCACCCACGAATTATAATATCCTGACGCAGAGCACGACATATAAAGATTATAGTAGTAGTACATGTATTAAGCATCCTAAAGGAAGTCACGCAGCAAAACTATCGTGTTCTTTATAAAATGTGAGAATACATTATAGCCATACAATACAAATTTAAATAATTGAAATGCATTTCTTTCTAACATTTAGCTTACATACGTTTTTTGGTAGCCTCTGAAAGTTTTAAAACTGAAAAATTGGAGAACATAACAGAGTCAGCTAAGGACACGTTTGTGGAACACGTTTGAACACGTCATGATGGACATTTACAGGTGTAAGACCAGAACAGAACTTCTTGTAAACAGTTTAGAACCAAGGGACCGAATTTGATTTGAGGACCAGAAGAGAGGCTTTACAAACGTTCTCATATTAACATCTTTGGTCAAAACGATTTATTTTCAATAATTATCATAAAGCTAGGGAAAGATAAGAATAAAATCTTATATCACTGTGGAGAGATAAGAATAAAATACTATAAAGTGCTTTTGAATACAATGAATTTTGGTCTTGATGACTAGAATTGACTTTGAGTCATTTGAGAGTATATAACTTGTTAACAAGGCGAGCAACTCGCAAATCGGTTTTATCCAAATACAAGAAATCAGCAATGCTATCCCTCCTCATTTGAGTGCCTATTAACGACACGCCGTTGCATACTTTCGATTTGGTTTTTCTGTGAAGGTTTAATCAGTTCGTTGAAAAACGTTGCTTAATTTGGAGTATGATAAAATATCGGTGTACGTGTGTGGGAGCATGTCATTATATACAGGGTATCCCGAAATGTACTCACTATTTGACCGCCCATTATTCATGCATTTTAGTTTTGATATAGCCGTCGTTCATATTCAAACACCAAACAGTCTGGATCGATCCAACTCTGTACGTGTTTCTTCTTAAAGTGCATTCAGTGTAATCAGCTTATTTGTCTGACACACCTCCCTGAGTAGATAGTTAATGAGATACCCAGCAGGCACAGTTGCGTTGGATCAACGTTGAAAACATGTTGATACGTTGAATTGCCGTTGATCTACCTAAATTCAAAGTTAAATCAACGTTGATCCAGCCACGTCGAAACACCGTCATAATGTGACGTTGACACAACGTTGTATTTTGGTCAATGAAACAACCTTGCAGTTATGGATTGCAATTTAAAATATTAATTATTGAAAACGTGATGCTTTGTTTATAAATACTGTAACTAAATCTATCAATATAATAACAAAAGGGTTTTAAAAGTCAAAATGACAGTTGTTTTGTGTCTTTAGTTAACTAGTGGATTTTCTTAACTTGTTATTCAGGAATACATTCCAATAAACTAAAATACTTGCAACGTCAGCTTACATTAGGTTACATTAGGTGACTTTGTTATATATATATATATATATATATATATATATATATATTCTAGCTTGAAAGTTAACAATCAGCTTACATGGTAACTGAACTCACTATAAAATGTACCAATCCCAGTATTTTAATAGGTTAAACATCAGAAATGGATTCTACAACCCCTAAAACATAGGAAAAGACATATGACGCACTATAGTACCTTTAATTGTTGTTGATGAAACTCAAGGTAGGTCGTTTTGGCTGCCATTTTGAAAATTGTAATTTTACCGACCTAAATGATTGTTGTAGAAATAAATAATTGTCATATTTGTGTTCAGCATCGAATGTCGCTTCAGAAAGCAACTGTTATGAATTTTTTTGAGATTTACTCTACCCTAGTTATAGGGACTTGTTAAATGCTTACTGATACCGAAATAGGTCAAGTAGGTTGTAACCTGTGGGTAAAAGACGAAAAGAGAAAGCAGGCGTCAGCTTCAGGGATACACGTCTTTACGAACACTGTGAAGAGACACGTTTTTTGCACTTAAAGCACGACAAGGTTCACTTGACTCGCCTCACTCATTTGTAGTATAGCACGAAGGGTAAGTCATTTTCAGCGCATTATCTCCAGATTTCAATGCTTACGTCTCTGACATTTTTTTTTTCTTTTTAACCACAGCGAGGCCGGGCTTGATAACAGGATAATTTTTTGTATGAGCCTTCCATACCAAATAGTTTGCAAGAAACTGTTTGCAGGTTGTTGCAAGAAAATCCACAGTTGTTGCAAATTTGCAGGAAGATTAAAAACCTTCAAGTAGTTTGCACGAAAGCTACCAATTTCTGGCGAATTTACAGCCAATTTTCAAGAAAACCTTCTTTTTCATTTACACATGTTTGCAGGAAGTTTGCAAGAAACTTCTCATCAATATAAAATTTTGCGAGAAGATTGCAAAAAGACTATACATCGTTGCAAATTTACATGAAGGTTTGCTGAAAGTTTGCAAGAAACTTTTATTTATGAACATAGTTAATTTACAAAGTTTTTTGTCACATTTGCAGCAAAATTTGTAAATTAATTTTCGCATAAATGTTGGCTTGATGTTTGCAAGAAAGTCCATACCTTTTGCCACTTTACAGCTGGTATTACCATGTTTGCACTTACTTTTGATGTTTAGGAAGTCCCGTTATATATACAAAATATTTTTATTAAGTTAATATGAAATCTCTCTTGTGAGTTTGGGAAAGAATAATTTTCATTTTTGGTAAAATTGAATTAATTTGTAAAGAATTACAGTATACATACACTGTGACTATATATCGCATATTAACACCATAAAAGTACTTATGGCTCGGTGTGTAGTTTTGCTAAAAAGGACCCAGTCCAAGGAGGTGGGGTCCCCTTAACTTATTACACAGCATTTTGGTTTGCCACTTACATCATGAGTGCTGTTCTTCAAAATGATATATCTCATTTAACTTTTTTTCATGAATCCCATAACCAGAATTACAAAACATTTTAACACGCGCCACTCTCTTCCTTTCTATTTCTACCTCATGCAATCTCTAGCGGCCTTCTCCCCGTTTACATTATGAGCAGTTGTCTAAATATCATAAGAACATGTCAATCAACTAAAGTTACTCAACCAAACACTCCCAGCTCCTTATGTACTCATGTCTTTATTTACTTATGTCTTTACATTATCTCCCGGGGACGATATGCCTGTCCCTTGGCATATTAAAACTAATGGCGCATGTAGTGACATTTACATCAATTAATTATTCAATAAATGATTTCGAATATCTTATTGTCTATAGTTACTTATTATTATTTTTTATTTATTTTAATAGCCCCCGTGTTTTATTCATTTACTTATTCATGTTTGTAATTAATTAATATAGAATTACAAACAAACGTGCGTCCGGTTGTGACCGAGGCTTAAGGTTCGATTTTCATTATTACAGAGGAAACGTAAAGTGAATATCATTAAAAACTTACAAGAGATTGAAAGCTGTGTTTTTGTCTCTTGGTGTTCATTTATTAGCGAAGTCTAGATTATAGGAAGCTCAACGTGTTTTTTTTCTGAAAGCACTTCTTGCAGAGTAAGGGCTACTTGAAGATCAGTAATGGATAGAGATGTAGGCGTCTCGCCTACATACTGTACCATGCAGTTTATCGTTATCTCTGCAATAAGGACATCATTTGGTGCCCTGAAAAGGTCATTTAATGGTAAATGGATTGACGTTTCTCGAATGTCAGTAGAGTCTGTTCATCAGTTTTAAACGGGCGTGCTTTGTTTTTTTAAAAATGCCTCTTAATATATTTTTTCTTTTCCTTCACCCTTATGTTATTCGCTTTAAAGTCGCCTCGTTTAGTTTTTAATTGGATCCCTATAATTCCAACTTTAAGGAAATCCATTTCCACTAAATAAGACACTGTGCTTCAACGTTTTATCTGACGCGACCTTGTCAGGAATATTCTACTTCAAATAATTCACCTGTGGCCTGGGACAAATTCGCTCGCCATCCAGTCTCATTTTCTCTTTTTTCTTCAATTTTCTATTTTTTTACTCTCTTTGTTTATGGGCAAAGTTAGCAACGAAGCCCTAAAATTATTTTGAGGACATTCCTTGTCAAACATTCAAAACAAGAACGAACATACATCTGTAAACTGGCCTTTTCAAAAATAAATTTTTATATAAAAGCAAACAAAATATAATATAACAGTTAATTTAAGGGTGCTTTCCCAGAGATTAAGATCGATCTAAAGATTAAGTTTTAGATCGACCTAACTCCCTGGGGGTTCAGGTTAAATTGCAGTCAGCCGAGCGGACACCATAGTTAATTACCCCCTTAGAGCTTTTAGTAGGCGGGACAGACGCTTAAGCCGGCCAAGCTGACAGTAATCTAGTGAGACTCCCCACAGGGATAGATCGATCTAAAAATCTATGGAAATGGGGTGTTAGCCTATGAATCACACACACACACACACCTCAGTATAAATATTGCAATCACAGTAGTGCAGATAAGGATAGAAAGATAGTTGTTCAACCTTACAGTAAAAATACCAAGGAGTATATTTTTTAATGAGTGCTCATCAATTTAATTGTAATGTATGATTAATATTTTCTAATTTCCTTTTAACATGTTTTCTGTATACAGATATAAAGTTATAAACAAATAGTTCTGTAGTATGTAACGTATCAACTATATATTTCCATCCCATGTTAGGATTTCTGTTCTCATTTTACATATGCTAATAGATTTCTTAATTATTAAGATAGGTACCAGTATTTTTATATCGTATGATTGAATAAGTCCAAACATAAGAATATCCGTGATCTCTCAACCGTGACCACACCTTAATTATCTTTTACGGAGCACCCCCCCAAAAAATAAATAAATAAATAAATAAATAAATAAAAAGTTTCCCTAGCAGTGTTGCAAAATTCGTTTTTGATAAAGTAAAACCCAAGATAAAACCACTGGGATTAAACGTAAAATACGAACAGAGTACCGGAGTTAATAAATTCCCACAATTCCATTGGTAATGCTGAGGTAACATGATTTAGCTTGTGACTAAGTGTACAAATGCTTTCAGTTTTCACTTATATTATAGACGGAAAGACCACATGTAATTATATATATATATATATATATATATATATATATATATATATATATATATATATATATATATATATATATATATATATATATATATATATATATATATAAACATTACATAGCTTTGGGATAGATGAAAAAGAATGTAAAAATACTTTGGAAAAGTAAAAGAATGCAAAAGTTATAGGTAGGGGAATATTAAAAAAGTGTGGTGCTCTAGCAATTCCCATCCAGATGTTCCCCTGTTGCTTTACTATATGTCTACCTCGGTCGTCTTGCCTGTAGTTGTTTGTGAATTTCTGTCTCATGACATTTTGTATTATTTCACTGTGATGTCACAATAAAACACTGAAAATCTATAATGGAGTTTTTACTGTTAATTGCGTGTGTGCTGTTGATGCATGACATCATTATCGGGATGTTTTTCTGTCTGTGTGTTCTCCTCGCTGTACTATATTGCATACGCATATTAATAATAAAATCCAACTATTACAACTCGTAGTTTTTTATAAAGCATACATTAAAAGGATTAAATATGAAATAAAGCAACGCACTAATTGATGCAAAATTAATCAGTTAAATATTTTTTGTCAGTTTGCGGCAAATTTGCAAGAAAGATTCTTGACAGTTTGCTGCAAATTTGCAAGAACAGTTCTGAAAAATTTGCTGCAAATTTGTAAGAAACCTGTGGTAGATTCCCTGTTGTCATGCTAATAAATGTTGCGGAGAGTTTGCAGCAAATTTGCAAGAGACCTAATTTACATGGTAAATTTCCACTTGCAATTTGCTGCAAATTTCAAGCAACTGTTTGCAAGAAGCCTAAAATAAATATTCAATCAGCAAGCAAGGCCCTGTGTTAACCACTACCAGGGCAGCCGATTAATTTAGATAGTTTATTTCACTGTAACATATGCATCCACTTGTGTGGATGAAAATGACAATATGAATACAATTTTTGTGAATATGTTATTAAACAATCACAATGAGTAAGAATATTTACTTATTTACTATTAAAAAAAAAATTACTATTACTACTATTACTCAATTGCCGATGAGTGCAGCACTGTCTTGTAGATCCCTCCTAGCAAAAGCAGAGGAGAGAAACTAAGCTAGTGCAATAATGGTTTCTTTTTCTTGAAATTTCATAATTATAGTAAATTTTTCATCAGTTGTTTTTAGGCCAAAATGTGTATCGTGTTTTGTAAATACCTTATATAATATTGTGCGCAGGTCGTTGTATAGGGGGCATGTTGTGAGAAAGTGTTTTTCGTCTTCAATTTTGTCTTTAGAACAGTAATGGCATATTCTGTTGGTCCGAGGAGTGTTGTTGTATCTGCCTGTTTCAATGTGAAGTTTATGCCAACTGGTGCGAAAACGGCTTAGGTTTTTTCTTTTATCAGTATCGTGAAGAAGGTCTAGATATTTTTCTTTTTTGAATGTATTTTTGAATTGGCAATATACTCTGGATTTGGAATTGTGCTCAAGCTCACTGTGCCAGTTTTGTACGTACCCACTAATGATTCGTTCTCTGAACATACTTAGGAAATTTATGTCAGGATTCTGCTTTATAATAATTACCTCATGTAGACGGCGCTGCTGCCTTCAACACGGATAACAATTCTGTTTTGTGGGATATTGTCCCATGTTTCCTTAAAACCTTGGACCACCCCTAAAGTCCCCTCTTGCAGACGGAATAAGATATCAGTTGGTAATGTTAGGTTCAGTGACCACAGAACTACCAGAACTTGGTTAACCATCATTAGGAAAAAGTTGGTTTTGCTGAAAAATTAAGGTATTTCTCGTATGCCTTCGATGGTCAAATTAGGGCCCCTAAACAAGTTGCAGAATGCTTTTGGAAGGTGCAGGATATTGTCGCCTGAGGTGTCAGGTCAGTCCACGTTTCGAGAGCATTCCAGCCCATGGTTTCAGTAAATTGTTCTTTCCGAAAAAGAACATTGTTGAGGCAATTCACTGAAACATTCTCAACAAGTACCTCACTCCATTTGTAAAAGGTGACATCAAGGATACTGCAGGCGTCATCGTGGAAATGCACTTGCACACAGTTCTCGTCTGCTGAGTGATTGTTGCAGAAACCCAATGTTCAGAGGATGGGCCAACAATCTTTGACCCCTGATATTAATCATTCTAAGCATCTGTGGCATGAAATAAAGTATGCAATGCGAAGGAGAACCAATCTCCTAATAATCTGAACCGACTCCCCCAATCTCTTTAGGAAGAATGGGACAATATCCCACAAAACAGAATTGTTATCCTTGTTGAAGGCAGGCCGCGCCGCCTACAGGAGATAATTACAGTATGCGGTAGACACACACGCTATTAGACACGTGACCTTTTACGAGCACACCCTAATGCTAAATGTGTGTAAATTTGGTGACATTTGGTGGTGTCTTTTCAATTTAATGGACATTTCTTTGCCTCTGTTAAAATCACAGTGAAACGTCGGAATTAAGGGGGTACATGTATTTAATGTGAATAAATGCTATTAAATATTGATATTTTTACCGCTAGTTTGTATTTTCTGTTCCATTAATCATGTTAGTAATGGTATCTGGAATGAAAATCACTACTTATAACAAATTTCACCTGTGAGGTGATCATTTATAAAGAAAAGCACATGATACTGGGGGTGGGACAACCTTTTTGACCAATGTTGTATAGCAGGTACATATTGAAAGGGGTTTAAGAACCAAATCTTGGACTACGACGATATATACGGTACAGCTTCACGTACACTGTCTTTCTGCGTTTGTGCTTCAGATACAGTTGTTGGCTTTCCATCCGTGCCTAATACTATGCTCTTGAACCCGTCTGACTTTTCCAATATAACGTCAACCTTAAAAACAATGGTAATTTGAATTTCGGTTTGCGAGGAATTAACAGATATGCTTACATCTCTCAACATTTCAATTGATAACATTTTTAACCTCAGTGCACTGCTTCACCTTTCACTTTTTCCTTTATTTATTCATATGTTTTCTTGATATCTCTAACATCATTACTGGTCGTTAAAATCGAAATTTAGCACAGGGCACACTTGATTAAAACCAGTAATAAGGTGTATAGTTCAGATTTTTTACTTTTATTTTCACGTGATATATACGTGATTAATGAAACTAAACACGTTGTCTTACGTCCAAGTCAATGCCCATAACGTTCCAAATTGCCACTCGAAGGATCAACTTCTCTCCAAGCACGACCGAATCTGGCATGTACACTGCTACCAGGAACCTACGGAATGCCCCCAGCTACAATAAACCAATTATCATTCTTTCATTTATGAAGTAATGCATATCCTTTAGTGTGTATTTGATAAACATATCATATGATCTTGACACAACATATGCATATACGCATTTGCACATTTGGCACGAGTCAATGTATTGTTCAAAATAGTAATATACGCTACATATTTCATACTGTGTGGGTATCAAATATATTTTGCTAATATGAGCTACACATAAAGCTCAAACCACATTAATGCATTTCGTAATCTTAAACCCATTCGGTTGCACCTCCGCTACTATATGCTAGCGAGAAAATTGCCCTGCTCGCAAAATTTATTAATTCTATCTTCATTTTCCTGTGATATAAATACTATTAATATTTCAATCACATTATTTGGTGAAGAAAAGCAATGTTTAGATCACCTCTGTCTTTGCCACTCCCAGACCGGTTTCTGGATGAACTGCAATCGCATTGACTGCCCATGACGAGGTACCACCTGGCAGTATGACATTAAGTGAAGTCGTGCCTGTTGCACTGGGGAATTAACAAGATAAAATTAAGGAGTTAAGTCAATTCAAAGTCTCTCGTAATCGGCAAAAATTAACTTTGAGCAAGTCCAATTGTCCATGTGAAAATACATGAAGGCAAAGCACTGTGTTTCAGACTGCTCTATTACCCATATACATCCAACGTTTGGTATGAATTCGTGTATGGTTAATTTAATTTAGGGTCTAAGAAACCTTTTTTAAATGCAAATAGATATACGGTATTGCCAACTAATACCCTACCCTAATGTGACACTGGTCCAAAGCCAAGTTTCTTTAAAATATGACTGCATTGGCTCTATATCCGCCAAACTGCCAACGTCATTATTACTTTCTGCCTCCCCTAACAAAAAAAAACGATAAGATACATAGTTAGGCCATGGCAAGGTCTCGTTATATTTGGGAACCACATGGAGGTTCACACGCAAATGCGTCGTCATAAAACCCACTGAAGGAGGCATAGTTATCTTACATTTTTATTAAGTGAATACATATTACAGAGGAACTGAACACACATTTCACAATAAACATTGTTCCCACCTTGCCATAACGGTACATTATCAATTTGCCCATCTTTGATTGAAATTTATTGACTAAATTGTTCGATTAAAACAATGTGTAATAACGTTGATTTCGACGTAGAACGCTGTTCTGCGAATGGTTCTAATAAACGCACATTTTGAATGCTAAAACACATGATTGAGCTTTGCAACAGAACTTAAACCAAACAAATAAAATCGTTTGCGTTCGTCGTCCGTTTTATGTTCTCTATCGACCGTTTGAATAAACTATTTTTTTCACATTTCGAAAAGAAATGAATAAACTGCCCAACTTACATGCCGCTGTGTTTTTGTGACTGTAGATCATAGTATCGGTAAATGCAATAACACCAAAGTTCTGAAATTTAAAAAAAAACTTTTCTAAGATTGTTTATATAACATTCTCTTTACAGTGCAATGACAAAAGTCGCTATCATTATATATCCATTTTATGAGATTATAGCAGTTTTGCCAGTTGACTGTAATGATTGTTTTAGCATATGCCAAATGGAATCACAATGCATTACAAGCATGCCAATCAAAAGTCCGATAAAATAATATTCAGCATATGTATTAAAGTAGGTTAACGTTGTTTGGTGTTTGAAAATGTAGAAACAGCCGACTGTTGATTAATCGACTTGGTAGCTTACGTTTTAAATTCTAACACTTCGGTGGTTAAACGAATTAATAATTGGTTACATGACTCAAACACTTCATCGGGTAATACTTGAAGCTATTGATGTCTTGTTCATGTTTGACCACCACTTGGTCCTCGGATACAACGAACAAAACCATTTTACTTCATTTTGATTGAAAAGAGACACGTGTACTTTACTTGGAACATGTCATAGACGTCAATGCCACCTAACGGAATGATGTTCTGCAGTATGGAGCGCTTCTTCCTGGCAATGTTTGTCTCTCTCTTAGTGTCATAACTATCAAGCTCTCTCAAAACCTTAAGTGAAGAATACACAATCATCTCATTTTAATTAAATTACGTTGAATAACGGGAACGAGTTTCCCACATATATAGCCTATAATTCGGTGTAATTTTTCATATGGTAAAAAATAATTGTGTGTGTTTTAATTGAAGTAAAACGTCCACTTTGTTTGTTATCTCAATAGAGTTAGCAAGGTATGTTGGATGACCTCGTATTTACCCTGCATTTCATTGTAGGGAGAACCTTTTATTTACTTATTTATTTATATATTTATTGACATTTGTTTTAATTGAAACAATGTTTCTTGTGTGACAAATATACAGTATGTGACATTCACTACAAAGTTCATTAAGACTAATACCTTCTCTTCCGTGAAGTCGTCATGCAGGTATTTAAAGGGGAGCAAACTTTGGTCTATGGCCAAGATCCCCACAAACGATCCAGGATCGGCACTCAATGACATGCTTACTTTTTGCCCAACTTCTGCCCTGGTATCGTCAAATTTTATGGACACCTAAAATTGACCCAGAACAAAGAAAACAATGAAAACTTACTATAAATAATAATTTATTAAATGCTGCATTTGATTATAAGGTAAGCTTGCTATGAACAATAATTTATTAAATGTTGCATTTTATGTGAAAAACATGGGGTGACTTATTACAGAACCTAACACTCACTGCTAATCGATAAAATCACACGACAGTTTAATTCATGATATGGAAAGAAACCGAATTCAAAGAACTAACAAAATCTAAAGGTGATTAGAATTGTTCCTCGCATGCGATTACCTGGTTTTTAAATGCTCCCTTTACATTGAAATTGAGAACGTCTGCGACGACTTCGCCGTCACTGCGTACATAGTAGGCGGCCATCTTAGATTTGGGTGCCATATCTGGGGTGATGGCAACTTTAAAAGTCATGTTGGAGTTCAGGGACACTTTATTCGTTGACACAACATTTCCACCGGCGATGACCTACAGGGATTAAAACGTTATTAAAACAGTAAACCTGAGTTTCAGAGCTCTCTGGGAACTCCTCTCTCTACTATCAGCATGTACGTCTCTCTCGTGTCCAGGAATGATAGGGAGGTGAGTTTACAGGGTTTTAGCTCTGCATCTAAGGGTGTTAAGCAGTAGGCGGATCCATCTTATTAATCTGTTTAGCGTGATGTGTTGATTTCTTATGGTCATTGCACTGTTTTTCTCTCAAATCAAATGTATTACAAAATGTGATTAATATACCTTAAATGACGCAGATCCACCGTGTTATAAATTCCATATAGTGTGAAGAAACACCTCAATTCAAGATCAAGCATGGCAGGAGGTAAGAAGGAATCTAGTTTATGTACTCCTATTAGAATATTTTTACTAGCTACCCGGTTTAAATGTTGATGATATTTAGTTCAAAATTGTAAAAAAGTGACAGTTTGGCGAATAAACATATTCTTCCCTTTCTAATCTAGATAATCAAATAAATTATCTACAGTGTGATGTATTATAAATGAACAGTGTCATATGCAGTGTGCAATTTTCTGGAATTCACATTATCAAAATAATAGCAATAAATGAAACAAAAATAACCAAAAATAATACATCAATAAAAGGGAAATCCTTTACATCCATAATATGAGCAAAATTGTTCATTAGCTTGGTAGTTTGATCATAAATCAAAATTATCAAACACGAGCCCAAATACTTTCATACCGTTAGTAAACGGTTTGTGTTTGATAATTCTCATTTACATCCATATTGCATTACACGCATGTTTTAAATCTTTCTCTTAACCAAATGCACATATTGCGTTGAGCAAGGTGATGACTGAGCTTTCTCCGAGTGGTATTGGTTTACGGCCTAAAGTTTGAATGTTATCAGAAAATGGCTTTCTTACCAGATAAACCAATGTGGTTACTTGTTCTGTCGCCTGGACTTTAAATTCAGCATTACTCCCCACCTTTAATTAAGAAAACAACATTTAAATGTTCCAGTTTTTTCATTGTGTGTTGTTCGTTTGTTAATAATTCCCCGAAATTTAAAGATAAGAATATGCCAAGCGTGTTTACGTAGTATAAAAATGCATTTGTAAAAACAACATGATGAAACTAAATAATGAATACGACTTGCTTTACCTGTATCGATGGCGTTTTCGATAAAACCTGAATATAACTGTCGCTAGGAGACCTAAAGCCATAAACGGTCAGGTATCCAACCTTTGATCCGTAAGTAAACTGCGATGAATAAGAAAATTAAATAATCATGTTATTAATTGATATTCATCGTAAATAATATTTTATTAGTACACTTGTGTGAAGGGAAAGGTGTCATCACACCCTCAGCTTCCAGACAAGAAATGTATCTGTTCATGTACATCCCTTTGCACTTGTACTTCATTCATCAAGCAAAAATTTCGGCTAACCTGTCATTTGGCGATTTTTGTACATATATAATTATCTTAATTTTTTTAATTGATATATATATATATATATATATATATATCTTGTGAGCACGCTTTCTGCTCAGAATATTCATCGTGTTTTGCTTTATATTCATAAAGTTTGGAAATGTAACATTAAACACATATACAAATTATCAGGGAAGCGGAACACTTAACTTCAGATTTGGGAAAGCACGCTACGATTCTGAATCGGCGGTTTAAAAGCGATGACACCGTTTTTTCGTGAGTTACACGCCAAAAAGTGGGAACCGGATTTAGCTTATTTAAGAAGTCTCATTTAATATTCTTACGACAGGGTCATAACGTCTTCAATGAAAAGCTCCACTTTTAACGCCGAGCCTTAGGGCCGAATCTGAATGGAGAAACAAAACTGTGAGCTAGTTGTGGTTCAACTGTCGTGCGTGTCTGACGGAAACGAAAATAGATTACACGCATAAAGGTTATAACTTCTGACACCCTCAGATGACAGGATTTCCTTACACAGTGTTGTTTTATGATAAGCAGAGTGTATTTCAGATATTTAAATCCCGAAACTGATCGACTGGTGCAGTCCTCTGTATGGGAGATACCGGGTAATACTTTGTACTGAATTTGAAAACGGAAACAAAGGTAACGCACAGCTCGATTTCTCCACCCATCAAAATTTGCGACCAAGAGCATGTTTTGTTTTTCTCTAACGTGTGCCGTAAATGATCCCAAATGACCAAAAAAAACATGACGTTTCTATTTTGACACCTTTCTTTTCCACAGTGTATAGCTGCAAAACAGACTGGTATATCTGTGTCCCAGATTTAAGCGCTGTTTTAGTGTCATTTTCGGATAAGAATAAAAAGTTTAAAATACACAGCAATGTTTAGAAACACAAAATAAGATAAATTTACCCCTTTAAACATGCAGCACACTCACCGTAATCCAACACAAAGGAATATTTTGACAGATTTTTAAAGACGATAACCCATTGTAGTTACCCAGTGTCGTGGACATGCATATATACAGGGTTACCACTTAATATGGAATATTATTTTTTGGCGAGTAAATTTTCTACAAAATATTTAATTTCTCTCTAACTATTTTAAATTCAAAGCTGAGGTGTCACTCCATGTGCAGCCAGGTGTGTTACCTAATTACCACACAACTCTCGAAAGAATTGATGCATGCAGTTGCATGTTCTGTGGTCAGAAATGTGAGGGGTGGTGTTTTCAGCAATTTCTGCCCGTGTATAAAAGCGCATGGGTTTGGCCAATCTTTGGAGTGTATTTAGAAAAGCAACAAAGGGATCGCTCTGAAACTTGACAGGTACCTTAGAGAAGATATGGTTCGACAGCTATATGCAACGCAGCCTGCTGTGGGATTCTTGCTCTCAGAGAAAATGGCCAGAAACGGACAGCCATTGCCAGGCAATGCAACATTTATCAGGGACCGTTAGTAAAGTCCTCAAAAAAAATGCTACAACAGGGGCACCTACTCCAATACCTCGACCAGGGTGTCTGCGTATCACACCAAGAAGACAGGATCGCCTTTTCCTTAGAGTACGCCGTGCTAGTCGTACAAAGACAACCAGTGTCCTCAGAAAAGAGTGGCAGAATGTCATTCAAATGCCCGTTTCAAGGTCCCTCGTGAACAAGAGATTACTGCAAGCCGGTTATTTCGCACGAACACCAGTACTGAAACCACTGTTAACAGCAGATCATATACAGCGACGTCTGCAATGGGCTGGGGACCACGTGCGTTTGCAGCCAAACCACTGGAATCACGTTGTTTTCGGTGATGAGGCTAGAAATGGATTTTTTAGGGTTGTTGGTCGAATCCGTGTCCACCGATGTGTACGAGAGGCATAACACAATGATTGTGTACTGCCTAGGGTGCAAGCAGGGGGTGGTAACGTCTCTGTTTGGAGAGCATTTCATGTCAGTGCCCAGAACCAGTTGGTTTTTCTAGGAGGCAACCTCATCCAGGATTCCTACAGAGACATTCTACAGCTAACAATGCTTCGATTGGTAAGAGTCATCTTCAGGAACAAATTTGTGTACCAAGACGACTGCGCAACCCCACATCGAGCCCTCAGAATCACTGTTTTTCTTCAAAACCAATGGGTTCAGCAACTGCCCTGGCCTGCAAACTTGCCAGATATGAACCCAATTAAAACACTTTGGGCAAAAGTAACTCACAGAATTAATAGCTATGGTCATCGGCCAGTAAATAGCGATGAACTGCAACAGGCAAATATCACTGCGTGGAATGATATCCCCATCCAAACTCTAAAAAACGTGTCACAGGGTATGCCATGTAGGATGAGGGCGCTGCAAGCGGCTGCTGGAGGTCATACCCGCAATTACTGATTTTTCATGTACTGTAGTGAGTTCTTTGACTGTGTAACATATCACTGTCTGGAGGCTATAAATTTCTTTAATATCTTAGCTTAAAGTTAAAACTGACAACAAACTGTTGATATGGTTTTCTGGGGGTGTCCTTTTGAATGGCATCTTATGTCAGATTTAATATCATCGACCAAAATATCTCACAACAGAAGACTGGATGTTTTTATCACTCAGTGACATACTTTTTTGATGAGTCAAGCCAAATAAAACTTAATCAGCACTCAAAAGTAACAATGATAAAAAAATTCCATATTAAGTAGCAACCCTGCACAGGTACATGTATAAAGTCTATACTCACAATTAAAATTAAATTCACCAAATATAATGTAAGTGAAAAGAAAGTACAGGATAATTGATATGTTTGGACCCAATTCAAATCAGTACCGTGAATGCGATTTCGGTCGCTAGGTCTTGGCTAACTTCCAAGTCAAATCGAACAATACCGTCATTCGGTACGCTCAGTTCCTGAACGGGTTCTTCAACTGTCTTATACTCGATAAGAGGTTCCCAGTAGGAAGGCGGAAGTTTTTTTAAAGCTTCGGGTATCTCTAATGCATATGTAACCCGAGCCTCAATCTGAAGTTTCTGGTCCTCCCCCTCAATTGGTGTCCCATCTACAAGGCTCAGTTTTACCTGTTGTGATATAACACGATACGAGCTCATGTACAATGTAGAGATATTTCTTCTTTGGCGCATAACTTTATATCTTTGCAACTTATGAATGAAAATTAAAAGTGTTAATAGTATTCCTGACCAATAAGAAAATTGTATCAGATATAAGAAGATTGTAGATCAATTTTCGTTAGTATTGACATTTTTTTCAGAATTTGGTAAAGTTCTTTGCTAAAGTTCGCCCGAACCACGCTTCAACTTACAAAGCCGGTGTACGTAAGTCCCGGTTTGAAAACCTTTGGGGTGGACCCCAGGATCTCTATCTTGTATGGCGAAGAATAGAACGTAAATTCCGACCACACAACCTGTGAAAGATCTGTGAGGGTTTCTTTGACAGATGCTTTTACTTGCACTGTTTGATACTTCTTTTCAACTTCACCAAATTGACCCATGGAACCCACGAAAAACTCAAAGTCTCCTTTTCCGTCAACCTTTTCGTGAAGAAACGTGGAAAGTTATCAATATAATTTATCAGTAGTTTCTATTATAGCATATGTCATTGCATTTTTAAATCATAATTATAATTATGATAGTGTACTTCGTTAAGGTATATTTTCTTAGATATTTAAATTTTTAGGGATATGGTAAGTATGTCTCCATTGGAGCTCAGATCTATTCTTTTATTCATACTTTTTCGCCAGGCTGAGCTGGTGAAAATGTTCAAGATAAAACATGTATGATCAGAGTATCGCAATGACTTTCAGTTTCACAAATATACATGTTATCCAGCCACACCTTTTCAACCTCTACTCTGAATCCATTATGAGAAATGCTCTTGAAGATTATGAAGGTAATGTCAAGGTCGAAGGAAATGTGTCAAACCTGAGATATGATATAGTCCTAATTGCTAGCTCTGTGTTCAAACCTCAAGAATCGTATGGCTTGACAGGGTGAGAACAGAAAGCGACAAAGTTGGTCATTTTCTTAACACTACGAAAACAATTATGATGAAGATACAGAGGATGTAGGGAACAGTCATACCCTGATCGATGCTGATAAGGCTGAAAACGTGAAACAATTCATCTATCTTGGTGCAATATTCACTGACAAATACGATGACACTCCAGAAATTAAACGCCGAATTCCATTTGCGAAGAGTGCCACAATCCCCTTAACTAAGGTCTGGGAAGACAAAAACATTTCTCTTAATACAAAGAAGAGACTGCTCAACTCTGTAGTTTTTTTCAATAGCTTCATATGGCGCGGAATGTTGGGTGATGGAAAACCAGATACAGAGAGATGAGAAAGTTTTGGATTATGGTGCTACCGGCGTGTTCTTAGAATTAGTTGGGTTACAAGGACTACGAATGATGAAGTGCTGAGACGATTCGGATATGAAAAAGGACTGCTTGACTTCCTCACAGAGAGAAAGCTCACCTTCGTAGGACACATTCTGAGAGGCCAACAAATGGAAAAATCATCACTTGTAGGAACAGCATATGGACCTCGAGGACCTAAAACGACATACAACCACGATCTAGCCGTTCAAGTAGACAGAATGGCATAAAACAGTGGCCAGTGGAGATATCGAGCTTGTATTGTTTTATTGGGGGGGGGGGGGTACGGCGGATCGGCTCCGATCAAACATTTTTGATGACGATGAAATTTTAGACCCTTTGGCATTTGAGTTCTTTGAACTTAACGAGGAGATTCATGAACTATAAATGGGGCTCATTTTTAACACCCCAGCCCCCTCGAACACACTCTCACATCTAGCAGAAAACTGCCACTTTCAGCAGCCTGCTTGGCTTCAGTTACTGCACTGTATACTTACAAAATCCAATCGTTTTATTTGGGAGTTGTCCGTTAAAGGCAGTTCTGCATTGCCAAAACAGTCCACCCCTTTTCCATCGCTGTACCTGGAAAAGAGAATCGCACTTAGACAGAGCTTGAAACGACACACGGAGTATTTGTTTACCGAGTTCTAAAAAATACGGTTACCTCGCCCATAAAAGCATACATGCGTCTTCCTATCCTTTCTGAAAAGGATCATTCTGCTAATATGCTTTTGCAGGCTGCGATTCCTTCATGCCAAACAATGAGCATTTTCGAAAGCCCAACAAAATCACAAAACTGTTCCACTTTTCCACTGTAATGTGCATTGTATATTTTCGGTTGATGATACTTACAGCAAGACTGTCCCGATTCAAGTAAATTGAAAAATGTCCCGACCGTTCTTCTGTTGAAAATCGGGCCATGAGGAATACATAATTTGTATTTTGGAAACGTATGCCAAAATTAGATGCAAACTTCGATTGAAATGAACAATTACATATGTACAGTATTCTGGTAGGCACGAAGTTAACCACAATTCTTACTTAGCTACCACGCTTCCACTGATAATAGTGTCTGTGGATGATACGTAGGATGGAATGTTCATAGCAACATCAAACTTTGGTTCAACTGAAAAAGGGAAATATGTCAGTAATTGCATAATGTAATGGGTGAGAATCATCTAACAATCAATGTAAAACGAACCGTTTAACCTTTTGGAGCTAATCAATTTGCTTTCAACTATATTCAAGACCTCTTGCATCTATGAGTTTATAAAACGCCCGTTGACACTGGATCTACAGCAACTAAATCTCGGCTCCACTTTCAACAAGGCACAGTTCGGTGTTATATGTTGATGTTTGCCTTGATCCTCTGACCTGATCGAAGTGGGGCTGAGATTTAGGCCTTATTTTTAATGGGCGGGAGTACTTACTGATCCGTCAACTTAGACTTCGTTCACATGAAAAATCTATTTTCTAAAAATCTATTTTCTATTCGCGGTATATTGTGATCACTCCGAGCGCAGCCGAGAATTAATTACAGCTTTGGAAGTAACTGGCTCGCGCTGCCAGTAATTACGCCACGGGGTATTCAGGGCACAAACCGTGATCACAATATACCGCAAAAAGAAAATAGATTTTTAGAAAATAGATTTTTCATGTGAACGAAGCCTAAATATGGATGACCGCACTTCAAAAGTGATGCCGCTGATTCACGATGGTCTCCCCGCCTCGACACACACCATTAAACGGATTAAATCTCTGCTCCGAGGTTTAATTGCTAGGCCCCTGCAGTGACAGCGCGTGTGGAGACGGGGAGACCATCGGGAATCAGCGACATCTCCTTTGAAGTGTGGTCGGCCATAATTAGTAGGTGGATCAGTTAGTACTCATATCATCTATTCTGAATGGGGCCTTCGAGGCAATAAGTTGGCTCTTCTTTCATGTAGGTTTCGCCATTTCTGATCAGTGGATCAGTAGATCATCGGATGTTCTATTCTTAATTGCCTGATTGCTTTCAAGTGGGTTGCCCATATTTGATCTGCCAGTGAATTAGTCCGTGGTTCGATTTTTCTGAATGCACCTTAAATTTGACCACTTCTAATACGTATCCACTTTATTTTCCCTATATTAAAAAACAACTCGAAAAGCAAAATAGTAACGTCACGCAAGCCACGCAAGTCATAGCTTAGCGTAAGTCTGATACCAGCATTCTGTCTTTAATGTGACAACCCACTTGGGCGTTTATTGTATAAAAAGTATTTATATAAACGTACCGTATTCAGTTACAGTGAATTCCTTTTCTTCAGTTTGGAGCTTGGTAGAAAAATGTTGAATAATTCAACAGAATAATTGAATATTTGAACAGATCATGTTAAAGGGATAACAACTCTCACTAGTGGGCCTGATTTGGTCTTAAGCTTAAAGATCGCCTCAGACTAGTTTTAGTCTTAAATTGCACTTAAGGACCAAATCAGACCCACTAGTGTCTTCATATGAGATCTATATTTCACTATAAATACATTGTAAACAACTCATAGAAATATAATATATTCTATTTTGCTACAAAAACGACAGTAAAAGCAATAAATCTGAAATGTGCTTGCTATCTGACCATGTGACCTCCGTAGAAAGATATACTCTGTAATGATCTCTTAAGAGATTATTACAAAAAAACGAACTTTTTAGAAAAAAACAGGGACTAACTTTTAATGTAGAAATGGATTCATTTACCATTGATAAGTATGAAAAAATGGCTGTTTACCCCAGGAAAATTCATTTTTTGGCCAAAATGAACAGTTGTTATCCCTTTAAGTGACAGGATGTTTTACAATTAAAACTTTAAAATATTAAAGCTGCATGCACGTTTTTGCCAGTAACATAGGAACTGCAAAACAGCTAATACGCTTAAATCCCAGAATATAATATCATCATTTTAATTCATATAATATGATCACTAATTTGAGCTGCCATGGCCAGTCTTAGCTAGATATTCTGTGTATAAATTTCATTTCACATCGTTTATAGTTGAACCTTTAGTAATTTACTGGAGCATCCTACTTTGGAAATAACATTATGACGTGCATGTTTCTACGCTTTCAGAAGTTATTAATTCAATAAATATTAACAGGTTCAGCCACAGCACTAACGTACATTGTTTTTTCACAGCCATTCTCACATCATTTAACTCTAACTTTATATCAATTCACCAATAAAATATTCAGCTTGTGAAAACTTGATACCTACTGCCGCCGTCACCCTGACAGTCCAGGCGCCGAGCGGAGGTTGATCAGAGAGAAGAAGTTCAGCGGCTACAGCTCCTGAAGACTCCTGGAGATCAACCCAGCTTTTGATTTTGTTATTCGACGGGTCCTTTGGTAAAAGATGTTTAAAATTGTAAGGCATGGGAGACACGATTTTCTGGACCAAATTAAAGCGCTTCCAGTAATCAATCAACTTTGTTTGGCTTGATTTTTGTCATCTTCACAAAGCTGTATTTATTTTAGAAGGAAATGATAAGGTAGTTAAGCCGTTCGACTGTAACTAAAAGGTATCAAAAAGGCGAACAAAAGTGGTCTCTATGGGTTGCTTGACGCTTATGGCTGACATAATGACTTTACAGCTTACGTAAATTTCCACTGTCAGCGGTCCATTGAAGCTTTTCAAGTCGGGATATACAACCAACGCTCTTATTCGCACTGGGAGAAAAAGAGACATCCACGTTAGAAATTGTACCAACATCTTTCTTGACATAACACTGAAACAGTAAAGGGTGTGCTATTGTGAAGGCACTTTGGATATCACATTACATTTCTATTAACTATGAGCACACGGACACTAAGGAAGAATAACGTGAAAATTGGACTTTCTACAACCGTGTAAAACTGACCGGTCTGTCCTTGTTTGTAGATGGGCTTGTCAGTCTGAATCAAGATGGACATTGTTTTGGTCTTGAAAGTTACTTGGGATTCATTATTGAAAGTCAACCCTCCTGTCCCATTGACGCGAATTTTATATGTCCCAGGAGTTGCATTGGTTGGAACCTGTATATTCAAAGATGATGAAAAAATAAAGCGAAATCTAAAGTATGTTATAGTGCATAAATGATTCACTTATCTCTGGCAAGCAAAAATTATACCTTTGCGGTAATCAAAATGGTAAATATTGTATTAATTTATATACATTTATCAATGCAACGGCTTGAAGCCAATAAAGGGAATTCTAACGAAGTCGACGAAAGTTTGTAGAATAGGGGAGAATGCGGGAAACGCTATCTGTTACCTGAAGCAATAAAGTCCCTGGCTCTCCTGAAAGTAAACATTGATGGAGTTGCAGGAGTGCCAAATTCATGCAAGAAAATTCAAAACAAAAAGTGAAAGTTGAATAACGAATTAAGATCACTATATCAAAGGGGACACGTCTTTACTTGCATACTGCAATGACGAACGCTGCATCGAAAATCGATTTTCTCAAAATGCTAACAGCTCCCATCACAGTCTTAGCTCTGCAAGTGCGTATGGCTAATTTATGATTGATTTGGCTTCCTATGGCTAATAAAAAGGTACAATTATAATCTTTAAAGACAACAACGTTTACACTTTCTGTAATAATACCTGCTTCAAAATTTCCACTCTGTGACGTGAGAAATACGTTGTTTTTGGCCATAGTGCACGTGACATTTACAGGTGCACTGGCCCTGAGGATGTTCACACCCAGTTTTAATGGAAGTCCCGGGCGAATAGCATTCGGAAAGATTATCACATACGACCTGGAATTAGAGCGAGATTTTGCTGCTAATATAGATTCATAACAATACCTTAATCATGGTTGTTGCAACCATGATAAAATTACCCCAGTGACCCATGGAGGCCCCGAAGCAAGAAAACATAGTTCATTGGAAACAAATTCTAGGGTTTGGCGGCATACTAGTGCAAAACATCTATTTTCATAAAGAATAAGAACAATTAGGTCCACTTACTTGTTGTAGGCAATCGCCAGAGTCATGCACAGAGCTATGCACAGTATGATACGCAGCATTTTGGCTAAAACAGAAAATATATGTATGGAAACACAGCTTTTAGAGTCACGTTAGAAACGTTCACAGTATCTGCCGACATCAGGCTATACCTATGCATACATATTACCTCAACAAAGGCAGAAAAGTGCGATAGCTGGATCAGCTGAAATCGGTCACTTTACCACCCCTGAAGTACATGTTTTGTTGTATGAGTAGTTTGCACATGCCATTAGATACGAGTGGGGAATAAAATCAATGTTCAAGGAGAAAATATCATCCTTATTTACTCATTTATTTACGTTTTATTATTTACAGTTGTCTTTAACAGTCATACAAAACCACTGTTATATATTTTATAATAATTTAAATTCCTTCTTCTAGACAAATGATACATCGTATAGTTATTTTTTGCTCTTTAAACATTGCATGTTGATAACTGATTGGATTTCTTTTCAAATATGAATGAAATCATCTTACTAGAGACCGCACCCTTTCATTTGTGGTGTAAAATGACTGGACTAATTGCCTCGTTTCCGTGGAAGGTGAGCTGTTGATACATGTGTAAGCGTGGGCTAATTTTATTACATGTAGAAAAAGCGTACAGAGCAAGGGCAGTTGATGAAAGGTAAACTACCCGGAATTTTCGCGTCAAATCGATTTTCTTAGTCTCTTAAAAAAGACAATAGCCGGCCAGCTTCATAAAGGGCATTTAACACTAACCAGTGAATAAGCCTAACCCGTGGTTTAATTATCTGACACCGGTTAAATAAAAAACGTTTAAAATAGTGTTGTATAAAGGATAATTATACACCTATAATATGTTTTACGGGATAACAGTTAAGGGTTCATTATGATAATAGTAAGATTTATTGAGATTTATTATACCTGTTTGAAATACAAATCCATGGCATCTATCCATCGGTAAAACATGAATGATATGCTTCTAAAAGAGAATCAGACCCATAGGAATCAGAAATAGAATACTAAATAATTTAATTAAAATATTTTATATCAAGTAAATATCTGGTGTGTCTCAACTTACTATCTACGATCATGTCAGACAATATGCAGGGTTCGTTCATGCTTAATATGGAATATTATTTAAATTATCGAGTAAATTTTCTACAAAATATTTATTTTCTCTCTCGCTATTTTAAATCCGAAACTTAGGTGTCACCCCATGTGTAGCCAGGTGTGTTACCTAATTATAACACAACTCTCGAAACAATTGATGCATGCAGTTGCACGTTCTGTGGTCAGAAATGTGAGGGGTGGTATTTTCGGCAATTTCTGTCCTTGTATACCTGTAAAAACGCATGGGTTTGGCCAATCTTTGGAGTGTATTTCAAGAAGCAACAAAGGGATCGCCCTGAAACTTCCAGGTACCTTTGCTTAGTTCGACAGCTAAGCAACGCATGATATTTTTGCTCTTAGAGAAAATGGCCATAAACCGGCAGCCATTGCCAAGCAATTCAACAATTGTCAGGGAACCGTTTGTCAATGCTACAACAGGCGCACCTAATCCAAGACCTCGACCAGGGTGTCCTCGAATCACAACAAGAAGACAGGTTAGTCTTCTCCTTACACTGTGCCGTGCTTGCCGTACAAAGCCAACCAGTGCCCTCAGAAGAGAGTTGCAGAATGTTATTCAAACGCCCGTTTCAGTGTCCGTCACGAAAAAGAGATTACTGCAAGTCGGTTATTTTACACGAAGACCAGTACGGAAACCACTGTTAACAGCAGGTCATGCACAGCGACGTCTGCAATGGGCTGGGGACCACGTGCGTTTGCGGCCAAACCACTTGAATCACGTCGTTTTCAGTGATAAGTCCAGAGATGGATTTTTAGGGTTGACTGTCGAATCCGTGTCTGCCAGCGTGTGCGAGAGGCATATAACGATGATCGTGTACTGTCTGGGGTGCAAGCAGGGGGTAGTGGCGTCTCTGTTTTGTGAGCATTTCATGCCATTGCCCAGAACCAGTTGGGTTTTCTAGAAGGCAACCTCAACCAGGGTTCTACAGCAAACAAAACTTCCATTTGTTAGAGACATGTTCAGGAACAATTTTGTGTATCAAGACAAAATCGAGCTCGCAGAAACACTGCTTTTCTTCAAAACCAAGGGATTCAGCAACTGCCCTGACCTGTAAACTCCCCAGATATGAACCCAATTGAAAATCTGTGGGCGGAAGTAACTAGCAGCATTAACAGCTATGGTCACAGGGTATGCCATGTAGGGTGAGGGCGCTGCAAGCGGCTGCTGGAGGTCGTACCCGCTATTCATTACTTTTCATGATTTACTGTAACGAGTTCTAATACTGACATCAAACTCTTGATATGGTTTTCTGGGGGTGTTCTTTTCTTTTGAATGACAACTTATGTCAGATTTGATATTTTTGACCAAAATGTCTCATTATTGAATACTGGATATTTTTATCACTCAATTACAAACTTTTTTATGAATAATAACAAAAAAAAATTAATCTGCACTCAAAAATAACAATGATAAAAAATATTCCATATTAAAGTCATAATAACTCTTCGTTTTGACAAAAAATTGGATTTTCCTGGAGTAAACGGCAATTTTCCCGTACTCACCAATGGTCAGCGACCCCATTCCTGCATTCAAAGTTAATCCAGGGTTTTTTTTCCTAAACGTACGGTTTTTTGTTAAAATCTCTTAAGTGATTTTAACTGACGGAGCCCTCTCTAACGAGCGGGGTTTTCTGATGACCTACTTAAAACCGCGGGAAAAGCAGACAACAACAACACTTTATTGCAATAAAATAAGATTCATACGATATAATCGTCTTAATTGCTCATAATCACAACGTGTGCAGTTCTGTGCTTTTCGTTATCCGACACACTGTACAAAAACTCGCAACTTACGTAGGAGGATTGTGTCATGCGCCTGTGTTATTTAGGTCTCGACTGCACGCGAGAATCCGCGTGATGCGCCAAAATCCTTGGCAACGAATGCCTTGATGACCGGGAAAAAGGCACCGAAAGCCCTATTGACAAGCACAGTTTTTAGTTTTACTACAATAACAGCCGTTTTAGTGGTGAAATGCAATATAATATATTTCCGTGTGTTGTTTAGAATGTATTTCTTGCGGAATTTTGAATCTCAAAGGAAGAGTTATTATTGCTTTAAGTATTAACCATGCAGTTCGACCTATATGACCGTAAAGGTATCCAGTTTCACTTAAGAAAATTCAAATCCTTCACTTAATCGCTTGTACGGTTCATCTCTTTGACTATGTCTTGTCTGAAATTCGTACCAGTACGCTGAATGAAAATAAGTTACGTCGAACTGCAATTATAATAATAACAAGAAATGCCATACGCCATTGCATGTACGGGGGGGGCGTCTAGAATGAGTGAGGTCGCCATATATCTAGTGCACACTGACTCTCGTTGCATGCAATCAGATTTTACACACTTCATACTTCCAGAAAACGTGAATAAAATACTGATGCTAGAAAAGGGTTTAAAAAGTTCAAAAGGATGAATTGTATACCTCATTATCTTTTTGCTTTTTGATGCCACTGTTTCGAAATAGATGCCTTCCAGAGAAAGAGAGACAGAGAGAAGAGATCCAACTCCACAATGTTACTACAGTATCAGTAACTCCATGTAATTGCCTAAGGTCTTCCACTGAGGTACGTGTAGGTTTATACCACATTCTTGTTGCGAACGTAAAAACAAGATATCCCAATAATTCAAAGCGCCTTGACAAATTATTTTTAAACGTAAAAGATATGTAACAGAGACCTACCGAATGGTTGTTCTTGCCTGAGAGCGTAGTCGTATGATGCGATATTATATGGATGGAAAATTCTAATTTATTAAAATAAGGGTGAAATCAAAGCCTTTGCAATGTGATCAAAGCGATGCGGGTGTCTATCATAAGGCCTAGCACGTGGCGTGATCCTGATAGTGTAAAGGGGATTGCTTATAATTGATGTAATCACTGCAAATGTAAGTGATATGAGACGAATCAATTTTGATAGAAAACAATCAGACCCTTTGAAAACCATTAGATGACGCGGCACACCTTAATAATAACCTAAAAGAGAAGAAAATTTCTGCAGTATATCCCTCTATTTTACCTAGCCCCCTTCCTCAGATTTTATGGTTTTAAATTCTATTAACACATATGCACAACGGGAACAGGCACATTATGTTTTCCACCTGCATACATAAAGGTTGTTTGCTTGACACAAACAAAAAAAATAGAAATAGGGTGAGCGGAACATATGACAATATTTCATATAAATATTGTTACAGAAGAATATGAATTTATGCTGGTGCCCTCTCCAGTTGCTGGCTAGACCAGACAAAATTGATAAGTTGGTTCACGAGCACAATCGGTCCTAATTTTGAATTGAAAAAAAAACGATATTTAACATAGCTCCTTTTGTTCAAATGGGAAAAAAGCTACAGTTAATTTGGGTTGGTAAGTGTGTCAGATTCACTACTGGCACAAAAAACGTGGATTTAACATTGTATAACCCTGAACTGAAAAAAAGGAAAAACATTATAATGTATCTGCTAAGCTCGTTCAACACTATACGTTAAAAAATAAATAAAATTAACAAAAACCAATACCAAATGTTCGCCTACAGAGAGGCGCTGTTAACCAACTTATCAATTTTGTCTGGCCTAATTAGCATTTTTTTCTATCCACTGGCATTTTAAACTCAGCATCATTGAACATATTTTGTCACAATCGGGGATAAGAGTCTGCCAAATTGAAAGGTTTCAAAGATAAATTTCTATATTTCAGTTGTATTACACATCCCTTAGTGTATTGTGGTACCCTCACCTATTCAAGAAAATCAGCGTTTAAATAAAAATATGGTATTATTGATTTGTATACACGGTATAGTCTTATTCTTATTAACAACATTTGAGTAGTGGGGGAAGGGAAGAGAAAATGCTTATTTCATCAATATGGTTTAAGATATATCAATACAGTATATATTTTAAATGGAGGTGAGGGTTGGGACAATTGATTTCATATATCATCATATATCATTTATGCATGACATTAAGTCAAGGGTCATTGATAATGGGTCAAAGGTCACAAGAGGTTATATGTTATGGATCTTCATAAATTAAAAATAAAAATCTTAGAAATATTGTTTAAAAAAGAAATTGGCATTTTGCAAATGATTTGTAAGCAGGGCATTTTTTCACACTAATGAACAAAACTTTTGGAGTCTCAACTGCTTTATTTTAGAAAATTATGTAACTAGAGTTAAATGTGAACCTTACTGTCATAATATGTCCCCTTCAAAGGGGGAAGGGGAGAGAAAATGCTTGCTTCATCAATATGGTAAAAGATATGTATCAATGCATTTGATATCCTTATGGAGGTAAGGGATGGGACAATTTTAAAATTTCGTAAATCATTAATGCATGACAATAACTCAAGGGTCATTTGTAATGGGTCAAAGCTCAAAAGAGGTCATATTTTATGAGGTTTTTATAAATTAAAACCAAAACCTTACACTTGTTTGTGAATAAAATTGGCATTTTTAAACATAGTATAGTTTCATACTTATGAACAAAATTTGAACCAAAATTTGAAACTGTTTTATTTTTAAAAAAATTTGTAACTACTGTAGTTAAGTGTGAACCTAACAGTCAAAATACATGTAGGCCCTCTTTAAATTGGGGGTATGGAAGAAAAAGAGAAAAAGATGTTAAAGATAAAAAAGATATAGCAACAAAATGCACATATTAATTCAGTTATGGGAAAGGACAAATTCTTTGATTAAGTCACAAGTAAACAGAGACATGCTCCATTAGAAATAGGTCAAAAGGTCAGATGAGGCAAACATTCAGCCAAAATTTAAGTTTTTTCATAAATATGAACTTAAACACCATTAAATGAGAACATCATCGGTTATAATTATAGAAATATTTTTGGGCTATAACTAGATGTTGTGTGACTATTAAAGACTAGGTCATTGAGTCTGAGGCCCTTTCTTTAATTATTTCATTTGCATATTATACATGTATGGCTTCACTTCAAAATGGAAGTGAGAACTTTCTGTTATAAGGAGTCAGAGGGTTAATTTTTACTCACATTCAATTTGTAAGAAGTAAGATAGAAAGCTATTGTTACATAGCCTGCATCCAAGGGTAAAGGATATGTAACGCATTGATATATATTTAACCACATTGAAAAAATAAGCATTTTCTCCCCCCACCCCCACTTTTAAAGGGGGCATATTTTGGCCATAAGGTTCACATTTTTAAATGATTTTCTAAAGCTGAGGCTCTAAATAAGCATATACCATATTTACAAATAATTCACCAAATACCATATTCTTACTTAAGCATTGATTTTACGAAAAAACTTTGGTTTTTAATCAAGAAAAATCCTCAAATAAATGACCTCTTTGGTACCGAAAAGTGATTGGCTCATGGAGTAGCCGATGAGCCAGATGTCTGATTTTCAGCCATAGGTACCAAAAAGGAAAGAAATCTTCACAGTTATTTTAAGAAAGGCCTTTCTCTCTAGTGTTCAAATATACGTAAAAGCCTTCTCATACTGGTAGCACTTTGTATGCTATCACACTTTATATAACCACATACAGCAGCAAAGACTTCTTTCAGACGGCGGTAGTGAGTGAAACGCTTATTATATCTACCTGTAAATATAATTTATAATTGCATTAAAATTGACAAAATAACATTTTTTCTGCATCTTTTTTCTGCTTTTTGTCTGTACATTTGACAGCTTTCCTGCCTTGTTTCTTTCTTTGCATCTATTGTTTCAAAACTCCAACCAAATTGTTATAATGTTGAATGGGCTTATGATAAATGAATTATGCAATGAGAAAGTATGGATTGCAAAGAATAAATAAATAAATAAATAAAAATAAAATAAAAAAATAAAGTCACCAAAAGCCATCAAAGTAAACGCCACTGGAATTGCAAATATGTTTATTACCCATGCGCCGATCTTACATTTTGATTTAACTGTCTTATTTTTTCTTAATTATATGCATTTATCTAACTCTCTTTATGTGAGTCCAAATCCCTCATGATCCGTTTCGTATGTCCCAAAAAATATTTCAAATACTGGATAATAGCAATTCTTCAGTTGATTAACCGCATGTATTAATATTACTTCAAGCCTCTTCGTATTGCTCCCAATATATCAGTCCTGGAATGAGATATTAAGCCATACCAGTTTAATAATGTGTCACAGAAGTCGGGAAACATGGTCAAGTGCGTCCTTTTCCATTCATAAAGAGTTTTGAAATGTAAATAAAATGATAATATATGTGAGTGTGATGATATTAATAACATGACTAATAATGATTATGATAACAAGTTATTTCTTAAAAAGTCACAGAGCAAGTACGTCTCATACTTACATAAACCAATTTAAGCAATGACATCCATTAGGAAAAAAACTCATTCAAAAGAAAAATTACCCAAAATAAAAAATAAAATGAAAATAATGTAAATTATGTGTGTCTGACTCTAGAGACATCACATACAGCAACATTCCAGACGGTTTTCTATTAAGTGTCATAATATTTTTATGTCTCCTCCATTCCAGTTTACCAACAAACTTTCAAAGTCCCATTCATAACAAGAAAGAAGGCAACAAGGAATATTGATCGTTCGTGATTTGGCCAAACAAGGCCGCTTTTATTATATAACCCCACTATCCTAATCATTTTTACAATGATAACAATTTAGCAAATTGTTGCCTGTATTAAATGTTATAACCGTATATAAAAAAAATATATCAAATATTCAATAAGACTCATCATCCTAAAAATTATGATGTGATGAGTCAGCAAAAGTTTTATTTACAAACAATTTTGAACAAATTTCGTTTGTGGGGTTGCAAAGAGGCGCTTTTTTATCTTCACAATCACCACTGTCACAATGAGTATGAATCCGTCCATCAGGAACTGAGAAAAGAGTAAAGCTACCATCAGCAAGGATAAAAATCAGTGGTTGAGCTGTTCTTACCTTCCAGCACAGTGAGCACCTTTCCCGACAGATGTCGCAGACCGTAGTGATTTGCAAAATATATAACCCATAGAAAGCGGTCACTTGCTTTTCTGTAAACGATCAAATGAATAGAGACAGGTAAGTTTTGATTCCTTTAAGTCTAAATGTTGCAAGCATGTTAAAATTTATCTAAATAATTTCATTTAAAAGAAGAGAAGTGGATATGCATTTATTATGCATTTAAATATTTTGAACTAAATAAAGATGATATAATAAATGAGTAATTAAAACTTATGCAATGACAGCGACAAAAAAAATACCTGGGGAGAAGTAATCATAGAGCCTAACAGCTAGTTGTTTGGATTCAGCTACCAGTGTGACACGCTGCACATTAAATGTGATGCAGGTTTTTGTAGCACTGACCTGGAAGACAAAATTGAAAAGCAATATATTATTAAAGGCCCACAGCAACCGTTACATCTTCAAAGATGATCACATTGAAAAAAAACTATTTCTAATAAGTTTGACTTAGCCTTTATTTACCAGTTTAGACTGTACTTCATACCTAAAAAGCTGTCAAAATTATGTCTAAATTCATAAACCTGTGTTTGATTACAAGATCTATAAGGTGATAAATAAAAATGCCTAAAACCGGAAGCTAATTTCCCGCCACCAATCCGCACTTTGGTGTCATGTGAATCAAGGATAAATTCATTAATTCTTGTGGAGTCACTGGCGTTCTGGTAAAATTCGTACCTCATCAAAATAAAGCACAATTTTTCTGTACGCTTTCTCCGTCTTCTTCAGGGACGGAAGCTGTGAAATGCTCTCCAGATCAGCCTCGAATCCACTAGGTATTCCGATCTCTAGCACCGCCATGCCGCTTGCTGGGCTGTTCTCCAACCACCTGAATAAAAATATACAGTGAGTGTGTTAGGTGAGCTTCAAGCACAATCGTCAGTGGTTTTTAAAAAGCTGGGCAGCATGATTGTCGTTTAATTTCAATCTCCTGGGACTTGTTTAACAAAAAGTAGAAAGACATTGGATTAAGCTTTACAGACGTAAAATCGGAAAGACTGTTAAATAAAGCCAACACTGTTTTCCGTCATTCGTCCTCCTTATAAATAAACAAAATGCTGTTGTACACTCTAAATTAACAATAAACCCTACTGGGGATATCTCTCTTTGAGACGCAATGCACATTTTAATTATCGTGTTCCATGGACAGGGGCTTTTTTTTTCTTCTTCTGTGGGTTACGTACTTCGAGCAAATCTGGACCTTCACTAAGTTCCCAAATGCATGCTCCACCTGTGTCGCTTCGACAGCAAACGATGGTTCTTGCTCCATTGTTTTTATGTTGTATGACACGGACACCTAAAAGATAAACTGGGGTATCGTTGGATATTTCAGAAAAAAATAATGCATTATGAACTACTCACTTACAAAAATTGACCATATTATTTTTCAATGTGTTGCCGTATTGAGTTAAGTTAATCAAATATCCTGTCAAGGTATCTCACCTGGAAAAGCGCCCTTCCACTGCCAGTTGCCGAAACTGTCACTTGTTTGGTAGCATCTGGGAGCTTTAAAAGTAACACCAGTACGGAATTACACCTATGACACAAAGTCAGTGTTTGTGCGTGAGAGAGAGAGAGAGGGAGGGAGAGAGGGAGGGAGAGAGAGATCAATGCGCAACAGTAAACTACCAAAGGTATCACGTTTGTACCTTAAATATAACTTTAAAAAAATCATAATATATCTATTTATATGTTAGGCAAATGAAAAAGAGTAAAGGGACTATAAAAAGGAAACCAGACACAAAGACCTTTGCTTAATAATGATTACACACCCGTAGGATAATGGTATTACCCCCCCTAAGGGTCACTTGATTGGAACTTCCCTCGACGCCAATGGTGACCTGCATGTCCGGGCTTGATGCCGCATAGATATCAACAGTAAACACAGACAGCGCCTGTAGAGCCACCACCGTGGCCTGCAAGACAATAAGAAACAGTAAAACAGATGAAAATAAAAAAGGAAATATCTAAGTTTTGTTGCAGAAAGCCGCGTATCCCCTAAGTTGATGAATTGCACAACTGGCTTTGACTATGGAGAGATCCCCGGATGCCCAACACTGGAACAACTGTTGACTTATATTAGTTGACGAAAGTTCCCCTTGCGCCTGCCATTGGAAAAAAAAGCTGGCCTATTGAGGAGAGACCCCCGTATGACCTAAGGTGAAAATCGGATAAATTACCTTTGTCAAAGCGAGCTGTCCGTCTGTTTTCTGTTGGATGAATAAGGTAACTTACCAGAGTTGAAGAGAACCTTCCGTAGGTATTACGTTGGGAAATCAGCCATTTCATCAGAGGCATTCCTCCTTGCGTGTCCGACTTCTCAGCATACGCAAGGAGAGCGTAAGAAATTATCTCGACATTGATAGCACTGGCCTGCATCTCATATGTGTTGCGATATCCACCCTCTGGCTCGGAAGCACCTTGAAAAAAAAAAAGTAACATGTATCTTACGCTCTCGAAATTTGTCTTTGGTTGAAAGTAAACTGTCAATGTCTTTGGATGCCGATAGGTAAATCAAAAACCTTCAAAACTCGTGAATTCATAACGAATCACTTCATATCAAGCTGACTTGATTGTATTTTGACAGTTATAAAAATAATGAGGTAAACTTACCTTTGAGTAAATTCGGTATCAAAGTTTTCAGACGGTTGAAAGCTGCAACCGCTTCGTAACTTTTGGCTTTTTGCAGGGCATACGATGAAATGGCCAGACTGTAAGGGTTGGATACGGACGCAGTACGGTTCTCCAAGTAATGGACAGCACTCTCTGCGGCGTTCCGTACATTATCATTGGTAGACTGAAATGGCAAGAAACGCATTAGTTGTTAAAATGGTCATATCAGCTAAAGTTGCCTATACAGGTAGATTTAGTTTGTTCCTATAGATTAAGTTTGTTCCAGTTTCTTATTATTTCATCGCTGGTTCTAATTTTTAAAAAACTGATGCATCTTAATGTTCTTCTTTTGTGAATACTTCCTACAAAAATTTTCAAGTCAGTTTGGTCTGCACTTGCATTTGAAAGAATATCACCAGTAGAAATCTTTATAAAACATGAAGATAATATGTAAATTAATATCCAGCGGATAAAACATTGCATCTGATATATTAAAATAATACTTTTTCAATAAATAAAAAAGGTGCTTACCATATCCTTATTTTCCAGTAGAGTAATAACCACAAAGGCAGTCAGGGATACATCCGATGACGAACCAGTCTGCAACAAATATATATAACTAGTTTTGAAAAAAAAGGGGGCAATAAATTAAAATACATATTCAAAACCATCAATAGAATTTTAAAAAACATATTTACCTTATTGGAATAAGATAAAAAATACTTAAATATTCAAAAATTCATTTGACGTTCTTGGACTATTTCTATGTTCATTTCCAAGAGCTCAACGAATTTGAGATAGTGACCCATGGTCAATAAAACTTTGGCAAAATACACTATAGTGCCAAGTCTACAAAGGGCCCAAAACAATCAATTCCAAAAACGCTGTCCGTCTTTACTTTTACTTCAAATTGAATCTTTACTTCTGTTTATATTAACAATTGCAATATTAAGTGCCTGCATTGCCCTATGGACCACACTCCCAGGCTCAGGAAAAGAGCCATCTGCGTTCTGCTGGCCAATTATCCAGTTGATGGCCTTAGTGACAACCTCATCATCGATCTCGATATGGTCACCTGCTTGTTTCAAGGACTTTGTTACGAACGCAGTAGCCCTGAAATGGTCGTGTTGAAAATCGTCTATTTTTTTTTTAATTAGGCATACAAAGGAATCATACAAAATATTGTCAATACCGTCTCACTACTTTTATCACACTAAAGCATGAGAAAAATTACAAAAAATTACAAAATTCCGTTACAAATCATTAAAAGTTTCACTTGTTCCACTTATTCCCATTGGCACTTTTGTAGTAATAAAGCTACTCCTGATGTCAAATATCAACTGCAGTATACTATCCAAACTATGTGTTTGCATGAGATGAACACACGTAGGCGCAAACGTGCACATATACGCAGGCAATCATACCCTGTAGATACAACAGAACGTGCATAATAAATAAACTTGTATTATGCAGGGGAGGGAATATATTGAGACATAGTGGAACACGTGAACCACAATTTGACTAACCACATGCTTCCGGAGGTGTCACTTTCTCCAAATGAACTAAATGAACCGTCCGCGTGCTGGTAGACAAGTACATTTTGGTATCCTGCAACAAAATTCGATTAAGTTTAGTTTTTTTTAGGGTTTCTCCAGTTTCGTTTAACCCGGCAATCTATAAAAGTTGCCCAGGTTGCACTGAAATATTGCGCTGGTTAATATATACTCTCATTAAGCCTGTAAACACTTGTTATGTAATCTTCAGCCGGCTCATTAGTGTTAAACTTTACTTTAAATTTAAAAGGCAGATATTATATGAGGCATACAGAACTATTCATATTTAAATTATGTTTCTGTCAAATGATGTATTGCCAAGTGTCAAGCCTCAAGTGCAGATTTTTCATTGCATGTGTATTGTAGAAAAAGCAGGAGAGCCAATCATTGCCACAAGCGTGTCGTTGAACGAGCAATGTCATAAGTTACAACAAACACATTAAGGATGCATACAAAGTCAATTTTGTCACAAAAACCAACCAAATGCCAGCATATAGTTTCAAGTAGTATAACTAAGAGAATTACCAAAAGGCATTTTTTAATTTTACCCGAAAATGATGTTTGAACAGATTTTTCTGCTGGCATTCTAAGCTGTATGTCAATGGGGCAGGAAAGTAGGTCACGGAAGTAGGTTAAATTTACAACCAAAAATTCAAAGAAAGGAGCAGTCTAAAGGTCTTTTTTGGCAGATCGAGTGATCTATTCAGTTTATCCCTTGGCATGTCGAATTTATTTGAGTCATATAAGAATCTAGTAGAAGTGGTTTACATGTGAATCCACGCTCCACCGATGCTCGGTTCGTATGTACCTTTAAAGGTACTAACTAATTTAAGAGAGAGCAGATGAAATCTTTGACATTCCACAGCGTTTTGTTTTTCAATCACAGCAGTGATATCAGTGATATAATTCAAGAAAAGTCAGGCAGCATTTTTGGTAAAGACATGTCATTTGGAACATATGTACTCATATATTTGAAAACCACCAACTTTCATAGTAAATCCATGTACAAAAAGGGGTATATCCTCTCACAAGCGACTTAAGAATTTATCAGTTGGGCAAAGGTTTTAGTTACTAATAAATGACAAAACAACAACCGTATATATACATGCTTGGTTTGGGATGCAGTACCTTTTTCCAAGTAGGCAATGGCTTTTTCCATGACTTCGCTGTCGAACTGGTCCGTTTCAGCGAAATAGTTTAATAAGAAGACTGGAGTAGCAATGTGCATCAAGTTTTGTTCAGCACAACCAAGCGGTATATTCAATAAGCCGTCAATGTTTTTTATAGTGGGTCCCATTATATCATCTGTAAAATATAAATGCATACATAAGAGCAGAAAAAATATGAGATTCTCTGTAAACATGGCCAGTAGGTAAATTTTCTTAAACATTTTATGCTTAACGAGAATTGCAAGTAAATTTTGGGTCTAAATGCATATTATTATTATCACTCATTCTGATAATTGCAATCATAAAACATAACACACCCTCGCTTTATATTTTCATCCGAGCAAATTCAAATATTTTCCATAAGGCCAAAAAAATAACACTTAACATTCCAATTGCGAATTGCATCCTTTTTGCATCCTTTTTGTCTTTTATTTAATTACACACCTGTGAGTGTAGCAGCGATGTAGGAGGAACTCTGCACGGAGGTGGATGGAATATCAATTTGGAACGTTTTACTATATGTTGACGTGCTAGTCAGGTCGATCACCACAGCTTGATTGTATTCTTGACGGACTCCCTCGGCCTTGTTTAAACAAAACTTAGAAGATGTAGGGCATGACAACATAAATATCCAATGGAGGAATATATTTATTTACACGCGTGTCTAGAAACTAGATGACGACGGTGAACTGAAATTATAAGTGAAACAAATAAAAGTACTGTAAAAGAATAAACATAAGTATCAACATTTCAACTTAATACAAATAGTATAATGAATAATTGACAATGAAACACATACATTAAATAACTAAAAAGTACGTATATAACAACGTTGCCTCTAACGCATTGCTTACTGTACAATAACGGGCGTGTCCAAACTACGACTATAAATGGTGACGTTTTCCATTCAACTAAACACCAACATCAACTACACATAAGAGGGCGCCACTCAAGACAAGACGAGACAACACAAAGTAAAGCACAAGGCAAACAAACAAAAAAATTTGCCGACGACAATGTCGGTAACAGAAGACAAGGGAAGGTCAGACAAGGTAAGTTAAGAAAAGTCTCACGGCGCAACAAAGATGTCGACTGAAGTCAAAAATTATTTGCACATGAGACAATTATGTTCCGCTTATCCATGCTTTGTGTATTTCATCAATATGCTTTTTTATAAAAGCAATGTGTAGATAACGTGATGACGTGAGTACCGATAAAGAAGGTATTAAATATCTAAATGAACATTGCACAACTGTGAACATGAAGCATGGTATGTTGTGTAAATGTTGTATGTTGTATAATTTACCCCTAACAAACTGATATCATCGAAGATCATGCCCAACTATACCTCGACAAGCAACTGCTTCTTCAAGCCATCAATACCAGCCTCCGAGTTCGCTTTTATAAAGACATCAAATTTGCCCAGAGCAGTTGGAATAATAGGGAAATATACGAAGACACCCTTTCCGTCTTTGACCTATAATTATATACATGTAAGTATATATATATATATATATATATATATATATATATATATATATATATATATATATATATATATATATATATATATCCAATTACTCAAACATGTAGCAGAACATTATTATCACACAAGATCACAAAAGACATTCAAGTTAACCTCGGAAATGTTTAAAAAAATTATACACTTTAATAAAAAAAAAGGCGTTCTGAAGTTTAACAGTTCATATGTAGACTTTTGTGGAGACATTTATGGAAAGGTATTCGGGATCGTACATCCCATACACAAGAGAGAAGGTTATATAGAAAGTACATATTTAAAGGGAGTTTAAGAATCAAATCTTGGACTACGTCGATATTCAGGCTTCACGTACACTGGCTTGCTGCGTTTGTGCTTCAGAAACAGTTGTTGGCTTTCCATCCGTGCCCAATACTATGCTCTTGAACCCGTCAGACTTTTCCAGTATTACGTCAACCTTAAAATCAATGGTAATTTCGTTTTGTGAGAATTCTTTTTTATAACTCGCAGACTTGCTTACAAATTCTATCAATATTTCAATAGATAACATTTTAAATCTCAATGCACTGCTTCCCCTTCTTTCACTTTATTTTCATTTATTCAATCAAATGTTTTCTTGATATCTCTGGCTTCATTACCTGTAACTGAGGTTCCAATCAGCAATGCACTTTAATTAAAAGCAGTAATTAGGTGTAAACTTTAGACTCTTTGCTTTTATTTTTGTGATGTATAGGTGATTAATGAAGCTGAACATGTTGTCTTAATTATTACGTCCAAGTCGATTCCCATATCGTTCCAAACTGCCACTCGAAGGATCAACTTCTCTCCAAGCACGGCTGAATCTGGCATGTACACTGCTAACAGAAACCTACGGAATGTCGACAACTGCAATAAACCAAATAACATTCTTTCATTCATTAACCAATGACTATATATATATATATATATATATATATATATATATATATATATATATATATATATATATCCTTAAATGCGCCTATATGACAAGCATACCATATAATCTTGACGCAACATATGTACATATGCATCGGCACATTTCGCGCGGGTCAAGGTATGGTTACTAATAATAATAATATACACGACATATTCTGTACTGTATGGGTATCGAATACATTTAGCGAACAAGAACCACACGTAAAACTCAAACCACATTATGATATTTCGTAATCTTTAATCCATTCGCTTGCACATGTAATGCTAAATGCTAGCAAAATATTTGCTATTTTCGCATAATTTATTTATGGAATCTTTAATCTTCTAGCACCATTACTAATATATAAATCACAATAATTGGCGACGATAGCTATGCCAAAAAAAAGTAATGTTTGGATCACCTCTGCCATTGCCACTCCCAGGCCGGATTCTGAATGGACGGCAAACACATTGGCTGTCCATGACGAAGTATCACCTGGCGCTATGACATTAAGTGAATTCGTGCCTGTTGCACTGGAGAATTAACAAGATAAAATTAAGCAGTTAAGGTAATTCAAAGTCACTTGTTATCGGCGAAAATTAACAAGTCTAAGAGTGAAAAACTGAGAAAGAAGACAAAGCACTGTGTTTCAGAATGCTCCACTGCCCATTTACATCCAACTTATGGTATGAAGTTTTATATGGTAAATTTAATTTAGGATCTAAGAAACTTTTTAAATGCAAACAGATAAATGGTATTACCAACAAATACCCTACCCTAAGGTTACACTGGTCCAAAGCCAAGTTTCTCTAAAATAGGACTGCATTGGTTTTATGTCCGCCAAACTACCAACGACAGAAATACTTTCTGCCTCCGCTAACAACAACAACAAAAAAAAACACATGATAAGATACATAGTTAAGCCATGACTAGGTCTTGTTATATTTTGGAAACTACGAGGAGGTTCACACCCAAATGAGTCGCTACAATTTTTTTCACATGCTTAATGTGAACATATATTACAAAGAAAAAGAACACATATTACACAGTAAATTTACTTCCCACCTTGCCATAACGGTATATAATCGACTTGTCTACCTTTGATTGAAGTTTATATTGGCTTAATTGTTCGATTAAAACAGCGTGTAATTATATGGGGATTTCCACGAATAACTGTGGTACACGTACATTTTAAACGTTGAAACATTGCTTGAGCTATGCAACAGAACTTGAACCAAACTAATAAGGGGATATTGTTTCATTTCTTCGACCATTCTATGTTCTCCATCAATTGTTTAAATAAACTTTTTTCACATTTGGAAAAGAAATGAATAAACTTACGTGCCGTTGTGTTTGTGTATCTGTGGACCATAGTATCGGTAAATACAATTACCCCAAAGTTCTGAAATTTTAAAATTGTTTTTTTTTTTAGATTGTTTATATAAAATCCTCTTTAAAAACAAAACAAGTGAGATTGTTGCAGTTTTACCAGTTTACCAGAATAATTGTTTTTTAACATTTGCCAAGTATACTCATCAAAATTCTGATCAAAATAATACTCATCATATACATGATAGTATGTTTACGTTGTTTGGAGTATGAAAATGAAGAAACAGTCGGATGATTATTTATCGACGTGGTATCTTACGTTTTAACGAACCACTTTAACTGTACCACTACGATGGTAACAATGATAAATAATCGTTTACTTAACACAAACGATTCATCATGAAATACTTGAAGCTATTGATGTCTTTTTCAAGTTTGACCATCTTTTGGGCTTCGGATACAACGAACAAAACCATTTTATATCATTTTTGATAGAAAAGAGGCACAACGTGTACTTTACCTGGAACATGCCATAGACATCAGTGCCACCTATCGGAATGATGTTCTGCATTATGGAACGCTTCTTCCTGGCAGTGAATGTCTCTCTCTTTGTATCATATGTATCCAGCTCAGTTAAAACCTTAAGTGAAGAATGCGGTATCATTTCATTTTTAATTAAATTACTCTGAAATTCATTGTAGGAAAGAGCCTTAATATATAATTACATTCATTTACTTATTCATTTATTTGACGTTTGTTTCAATTGGAACAAGGTTTCCTTGTATGGAAAATATACGTTATGTGACATTCACTACAAAATTCATAAAGACGAATACCTTCTCTTCCGTGAAGTCGTCGTGCAGGTATCTAAAGGGAAGCAAACTTTGGTCTACGGCCAAGATCCCCACGAACGATCCAGGATCGGCAGTCAACACCATGCTTACTTTCTGCCCAGCTTCTGCCCTGGTTTCGTCAAATTGTACGGACACCTAAAATTGACCCAGGACAAAGGAGACAGTAAAAGCTTACTATGAAGAATAATTTATTAAATGTTGAATTGGATACATGTATTTTATGTGAAAAAATCCATGGGGTGACTTATTTTAGACCTTACCACTCACTGCTAATCGATAAAATTACATGATTGTTCAATTTATGATGTGGAAAGAAACTGTTTTCAAATAATCTTAAAAACTGATAGTGATTAAAGATGATCTTCATGAAAAATTACCTGGTTTTTAAATGCTCCTTTCACATTGAAACTGAGAACGTCTGCGACAACTTCGCCGTCACTGCGTACATAGTAGGTGGCCATCTTGGATTTGGGTGCCATATTTGGGGTAATGGCAACTTGGAAAGTCATGTTGGAGTTCAGGGACACTTTATTCGTTGACACAACATTTCCACCGGCCATGATCTGCAGGGTTTTAAAACGAAATTAAAACAGAAACCCTGAGTTTTAGAGCTCTGTGGAAACTTCAGAGCTCCCTGGGAACTCCCCTCTCTACTATCAGCACGTACTTCTCTCTGGTGCCCAGGCATGATAGGGAGGTGAGTTTCCAGTGTTTTAGCTCTGAATCTAAGTGTGTAAGCAGTAGGTGAATCCATCTTTTGGATCTGTTTCACGAGATGCTTTGATTCTTTGGGGTCATTGCACTGTACCTCTCTCAAATTAAATGTGTTACAAAATGTGATTAATATACCTCAAATAAATATAACCTGAACGGCAAATACGCCGTGTTATGAACCCCATATGGTTTGAAGAAACACCTCAATTCATTATCACGCATAGAGTCTTCAAATGGCAAGAGATAAGCTGGAATCTAGTTTATACGTTCAAACGTATCCCTATTAGAATATTCTTACAACCAATAAAAGGGCAAATGTATTACATCTATATTGCATCACACACATGTTTAAAATTCTTTCTCTTCACAAATACATATATTGCCATGAGCAAGGTGATGGTTTTGGTTTAAGTCTTACACAGGTGGGCATCCATAGCCCGGCATCTAAATACGTCATCCTTCACCCGCTGTTTGAATATTATCAGAAAATGACTTTCTTACCAGATAAACCAATGTGGTTACTTGTTCCGTCGACTGGACTTCAAATTCAGCATTACTTCCCGTCTTTAATTAAGAAAACAACATTTTGATGTTCTAGTCTATTTCAAATACTTTATTTTCATTGTGTTGTTCGTTTGTTAAAGGGATAACAATTGTTCATTTTGGTCAAAAAATGAACTTTCCTGAGGTAAACTACAATTTTCCCATACTTACCAATGGTTAATGAATCCATTTCTACATTCAAAGTTAGTCTCTGGTTTTTTTCTAAAGTGCTTTTTTTTTAGAGTATAGTCATCTATGAAGGTCACATGGTCCGATGGCAAGCACAGGTTTCAAAATAATTACTTTAACTGCCGTTTTTGTGGTAAAAAAGAATATATTATATTTCTATGAGTTGTTTACAATGTTTTTACTGTGAAATATAGATCTCGTGCGAAGAGTTGTTATCCCATTAAGAATTTGCCCATATTTAAAGATAAGAATGTGACAAACGTGTAGTATAAAAATGCATTCGTAAATCATTATGGTGAAACCAAATAAATGAATTCAACTTGATTTACCTGTATCAATGGCGTCTTCGATAAAACCTGAAGGTAATTGTCGCTAGGAGACCTAAAGCCATAAACGGTCAGGTACCGGACCTTCGATACGTAGGTAAACTGCCATGAATGAGAAAATAAAATAAACCTGTTATTCGTTGATATGCATCTCGCATAATATTCAATTAATACACTAGTGTGAGGGAAAAGGTGTCATCACACCTTCAAGGTTCCTGGCAAGAAATGTTTCTGTACATGTAGTTCTTTCAGCACATGTACCTCCATCATCAAGCAATTTAAATCTGGACTAACCTGTCAGCTGACCATAACTGCACATATTTAAGCTTTTAATCATTAGTTTAAACAGTATATTTATAAGTAAGCGTAGTTAAAGAAGGAAAAGTAATTTTTTAGTATCCTATTTACAAAATTCACTGTAAAGAATGTAAATGAAAAGAATATACAGGATAATTGGCCCCATTAAGAATAGGGGACTAACTAGTCCGAGGGTCAAATATGGCAACCCACTACTAAGCTTGCCGTCTAACCCCCATTACAGACACTGACTCCCCTGAGGAATTATTCAAGTGGGTCGGCCATATTTGACCCTCGGACTAGTCAGTCCCCTATTCTGAATGGGGCCATTGGTATGTGTGGACGCACTTCAAATCAGTACCGTAAATGTAATTTCGGTCGCCCTGTCTTGGCTAACTTCCAAGTCAAATCGAACAATGCCGTCATTCGGTACGCTTAGTTCCTGAACGGGTTCTTCAACTGTCTTATACTCGATAAAATGCTCCCAGTAGGAAGGCGGAAAATTCAATTTGACACTTTCCGGTATCTCTAATGCATATGTAACCCGAGCCTCAACCTGAAGTTTGTGGTCCTCCCCCTCAATTGGTGTCCCGTCTACTAGGCTGAGTTTTACCTGTTGTGATATAACACTTTATATATATATAAGCTTATGTACAGTGTAGTTACATGTATATTTCTTATTTGGCGCATGACCTTATACCTTTGCAACTTGTGAATTAGAATTAAAAGCTTTAATAGTGTACCTGACAAATAAGAAAATCGTATCAGATATATAAAAAGATAGTAGACCAATTTTCGTTAATATCGACATTTTTTCAGAATTTACTTAAGTTCTTTGCGCCGATGCTCAAAACACGTGCGAGCTAAGTCTCAACTTACAAAGCCGGTGTACGTAAGTCCCGGTTTGAAAACCCTTGGGGTGGATCCCAGGATGTCCATCGCGTATGGCGAAGAGAAGAACGTAAACTCCGACCACACAACTTGTGACAGATCTGTGAGGGTTTCTGCGGCGAGGGCTTTTACCTGCACTGTTCGATATTCCATTTCATATTCAGCAAGCTCAGCTATTTTACCCAAGACAAAAAATAAGTTCGCTTTTCCGTCAACCTGAAGAAACGCGAAAAGGTATAAATATGATTTGTTATTTGTTTCTATTATAGCAAAGGCCTATATTGTATATCACTGATTTTTAATCATAATGATAATTAATGACCGAAAAGTATATTGTGATTCCATGATTGTTTGACATTTCTAATATAATATTTGGATCATGAATGGAAAAATAGTTTATTTAATGCTTATTTTGATGTCGGTAGGGTGTATTTCTCCCGTCTTTTTAATATTCAGTGACAAGCAAACTAAAGCCGCTCAAAAACAATTAACTGCTCTATACAGGAGGTTAGATTTTTTACAACGTTATACTTGTAGGCGATAAATCAAAGAACAAAACCAGTGATGGTTGAATTTTCAAAGGGGGAAAACGTTTCACAGCTGCACGTTTTGCATTTCTGACAGTTACGTATGTTCCTTTTTTGTGGCTAGACGATAAATCATTTCTTTATTATTCATGGTTCAAGGAGAGGGAAACTTTGGTACACTTCATGTGGGACCCTAAAATAATCAAACATAGTTTGCAATCGGTGCACTAAATATTTTAAGAGCATGCCTGTGACCTCATTTGCACCTCTATATTGGGTTTGGTTGAACAGTGCGCATAGTTCAAGTATATTTTCTTCATATTTTTAATTTGATGAAGATTTTATGCATGTCTCCATTGGAGCTCAGATCTATTCTTTTTCATACTTTCAGACCAGGCTGAGCTGGTGAAAATGTTCAAGGATACCTTTTTCTCAAACGAAAGGCTGGGGGTATTTAGTCAAAGCCATTTAGCCAAATTTCAGAAATATACAAATTTAAGTCAAAGTATTGCTCCTTTAAACTTAGTCACACTTATTACCCCTATCATATTACTTTAATATTATGTAAAGCAAACAGACTAGAAGTTTACATGAAGACTCAATAATTTTTAGAACGTCTCTCTCTCTCTCTCTCTCTCTCTCTCTCGCCTCAACTGAGTTGAAATAAATGAAACAATTTTTATTTATGAATTGATTAAAACTACACCCAAGGTCAAAACACTAGAATGAACGTGAGACGATTTTCATTATCATCTAGCTGAGACGAAGTCTTAAGAGAAACGTTTTTTTTTCTAAAAGATATAGATATAGATATTGGACAGTCATCCACACATTTCTTTAAAACGTAGAATTACAAGTAAAACTTACGTTTTCAAATTTTCAGTTAAATATATGAAAATTTATCTCAAAATACAATTACTATGGCTGCCATCTTGGCTCTTTCAGACACTTTGACATTTGATCATGAGCTCTTTGAGCCTACGAGAAGATTCATAAACTAAATATTGGACTCATTTTTAACATTCCCTCCCCTCTAACACACTCTCAGATCCAACAGTAAATTGTCACATTCAGCAGCCTGCTTGGCTTCAGTTACTGCACTGTATCCTTACAAAGTTCAGAGGATGAAGTTGGTAGAAATCTGTTAAAGGCAGTTCTGCGTTGCCCGAACAGTCCACTCCTTTGCCATCACTGTACCTGCAAACGAGAATCGCACTTCGCTACTGCTTCGTTGAAACAACACATGAAGTTATTGTTTACATTGTTAACAGAATTCGTTAAATATACGCTCACCTCACCCATAAAAGCAATATATACGCCCCTATCCTTTCTGAAAAGGACCATTCTGATAATATACTTTTGCAGGCTGCTGTTCCTTCGCGTCAAACAACGAGCAAATTTCGAAGGCGCAACAAAACCACGAAACTATTTCATGATTCCAGTGTCATGTGATTTGTATATTTCTAGTGCCACATAATGTTGGTGATACTTTCAACAAGATTTATCTGATTCAAGTGAATTGAAAATTTTCTTCTGTTGAAAATCAGGCCATGAGGAATACATAGTTTGTATTTTGGAAACGTATGCCAAAACTAGATGCAAACTACGATTGAAATAAACAATTACATATCTACAGTATACTGGTAGGCAAACAGTTAACCACGATTCTTACTTAGCTACCACGCTCCCATTGATAAAAGTGTCTGTGAATGTTACGTAGGATGGAATGTTCATAGTAACATCAAACTTTGGTTCAACTGAAAAAAGGAAATATGTCAGTAAATGCATTTCATATTGGGTGGGAATCATCCAACAATTAATGTAAAACATAAACGATCCGTTTAACTATTTAGAGCTTATCAATTTACGTTCGTTTAAATTCTAGACTTCTTGAATCAATGTGCTTATAAAACGGCTGTTGACATTGGATCTAAATTTAACCACTTCTGAAATATGGATCTCCTTTATTTCTTCACTCGTTATAAACAACTGGACAGGCTTTGTCTTGTGACAATACGTCACACGCACCATATTACTCAGCGTAAGTCTGATACCAGCATTTTTACTTGTATAATGTGGCAACCTACTTGGGTGTATACTGTATATGCAGTATTAATATAATATTAACGTACCGTATTCAGTCACAGTAAATTCCTTCTCTTCCGTTTGGAGCTAGGTAGAAAATTGTTAAATAATTTAACACGATATTTAAATAATAACGGATCATATTAAAAGACAGGACATTTTTAGAATTAAATCTTTAAAAAAAATGAGCTGCACGCATGTTTTTGTCGGTCACATAAAAAACTGCAAAACAGCTAAAACGCTTAAATACCAGAATCAAGTTACATGGTTTTAATTCATATCATATGATCACTAATTTTAGCTGCCATTACCGGTCTTAGCTTGATCTTCTGTGTACAATTTTCATTTCACATCACTTATAGTTGAACCTTTTGTAATATACTGGAGCATATATTATGAAAACAACATTACGACGTGCATGTTGCTACGCTTTAAGAAATTAAGAAATTAATTACCTCCGCCAAGGAGGTTATGTTTTCACCCCTGTTTGTTTGTCTCTCTGTCTGTCTGTCTGTCATCAACATAACTCAAAAAGTTATGGACCGATTTTGATGAAATTTTCAGGAACTGTCAGGAGTGGGCCAAGGAAGAGATTATTAGTTTTTGGTGGTGATCCGGATCAATAATCAATCAATAATAATAAAAAATCGCTGCCTTGGCGGAGGTCTGCGCTCTCGGAATACTTTTCTAGTTTAGTTTATATAACTGCATTAACAGCTTCAGCCATAGCGCTAACGTACAGTGCTTTTTCATAACCATTCTCATATCATTTATCTCAAACACTAACTTTATATCAAACACCAATAGAATACTCAGCATGTGAAAGCCTGGAACTTACCGCCGCCGTCACCCTGACAGTCCAGGCGCCGAGCGGAGGCTGATCAGACAGAAGAAGTTCAGCGGCTACAACTCCTGAAGACTCTTGGAGATCAACCGAGCTTTTGATTTTGTTATTCGACGGGTCCTTTGGTAAAAGATGTTTAAAATTTTAAGGCATGGGAGGCAAGATTTTCTGGACCAAATTAAAGCGCTTCCAGTAATCAATCAACTTTGTTTGGCTTGAATTTTGTCATTCTTACAAGGCTGTATTTATTTTAGAGGGCAATGATAGGATGGATTTGACGCTTGACTGTTACTAAAAGGTATCAAAAAGGCTACCAAAAAAGGCTACCAAAAGTGGTCTTAAAGGGATGCTTTACGCTTGATGGCTGACACATTGACTTTACAGCTTACGTAAATTTCCACTGTCAGCGGTCCACTGAAGCTCTTTAAGTCGGGATATACAGCCAACGCTCGTATTCGCACTGGGAGTAAAAGAAACATTCACGTTAGATATTGGACCACCATCTTTCTCGACAAAACATTTGAAAAAGTAAAGGGTGTGCCATTGTGAAGGCATCTCAGATATCACATTGCATTTCTACATGTATAAACTATAAGCACACGGACACTAAGGAAGCATAACGAGAAAATTGGACCCGCTGTAATCGTGTAAAACTGACCGGTTTGTCCTTGTTTGTAGATGGGCTTGTCAGTCTGGATCAAGATAGACATTGTTTTGGTCTTGAAAGTTAGTTGGGATTCATTATTGAAAGCCAATCCTCCTGTCCCATCGACGCGAATTTTATATGTCCCAGGAGTTGCATTGGTTGGAACCTGTATATTCAAAGATGATGAGAAAATAAAGCGAGGTCTAAATTATGCGACAGTGCATAAATAATTCACATATCTCTGGCAAGCAAAAATTATACCTTTGCGGTAATCAAAATGGTAAACACTGTTTGATATACATTAAACAATTCACCAGTTTGAAGCCAATAAAGAGAATTTTAATAGAGTCGAAGGATGTTTGCAGAATGCGGGAGGATGCGGGAAAAGTTATGATGGAGATTTTTTTTCAGTTACCTGAAGCAATAGGGTTCCAGGCTCTCCTGAAAGTAAACCGTGATGGAGTTGTAATTCAAAGAAAAAGAAAATTCAAAATAAAAAGTGACAGTTGAATTAAGAATTAAGATCGCTATATCAAAGGGGGCACGTTTTTATTTGCACACCGCAATGACGTACGGTGCGTCAAAAAAACAATTTTCTCAAAATGCTAACAGCTCCTATCACAACCATAGCTCTGCAAGTGCGTGTGGCTAAAGTATGATTGATTTGGCTTTCTGTGGCTAATAAAAGGGTTTAATTATAATCTTTGAATGGTAAAGACAATAACTATTCCACTTTCTGTAACAATACCTGCTTCAAAAAGTCCACTCTGTGACGCGAGATATGCGTTGTCTTTGGCCATAATGCAAGTCACATTTACAGGCGCACTCGCCCTAAAGATGGTCACGCCCAGTTTTAATGGCATTCCCGGGCGAATAGCATTCGGAAAAACTATCATGTACGACCTGGAATGGGAGTTCGATTTTGCTGCTAACATACATTTATAACAATACCTTAATCATGAGTGTTGCAACCAGGATAAAATTACCCTGGGACCCACGGGGCCCCAAATCAAGAAATAAACTTCATTGGAAACATTTTTTAGGTTTGGGAGGCATCCTAGTACACATGTACCAAATGAACAATACTCTGTGGGCTAAAATTGAGTAATTTATCTAATGGTGTACAAATGAAAATAAAGAAAATAATAAGTCTAACTACTACAGCTTTCCCAGATTTGCATGGATGATGTAAAGGGTGCTTATTCTACAAGCATCATTATTCCTATCACATGGAAAGGCTGGAAACACATTTGGACATTTTCTCAAAAGTGTTGGATTTACATGCAGTATCACGAGGAAGGGCACATGTACATGCATACAGGTAAAATATAGACTCGTGCCAATAATCTATAAAATTAGGACTGCTTAATAGCCAACTGCATTTATTAAAAGGAGAAACTTAAATGATGAACGTGCAAAACATCCATTTTCACAAAGTATAAAAACTTACTTGGAGTAGGCATTCGCCAGAGTACAGCACAGAGTTATGCACAGTATGATACGCAGCATCATAGCTGAAACAGAAAATATGAAAAATGTGGAAACACAACTTATGCATACATATTACTTCAACAAAGGCAGAAAAGCGTGATAGCTGGATCAGCTGAAGTCGGTCACCTTTCCACTCTTAATGTATATATATGTTTTGTTGTACGAGTAGTTTGCATATAAAATAAATTAATTTGATTGATCGATATTTTAAATCAATCGAATATTTGGTTTGGCTCAACCTACTTTCTACGGTTATGTCATTCAATAGTTCGACTTATATGGCCTTAAAGATCTCCAGTTTCAGTTCAGAAAAGCCAAACCCTCCACTCTTTGACTATCGGATTTTTTGTCTGGAAATCGTACCAACACGTTTAACGATTATAAGTTACCCACAACTGCAGTAATAATAATAATAATGAAAATAATGAAAAGAAATTAGTATTTCGCCATAGTATGTAGGGGAGTCGGCTTTCGGAATGAGTTAGGTATTTAGTGCGCACTGACTCTCGTTGCATAAAACGTGAAAAACTGCTATTTAACTTCTAATAACGGGATTAAAAAACTACTTGTAAGGGGATTAAAAATTTCATTAGTAGGATGAGTGGTATAACTCATAATCTTTTTACTTTTGATGCCACTCTTTCTAATTAGACGCCTTCCTGAGAGAGAGAGAGAGAGAGAGGGAGAGAGAGAGAGAGGATCCAATTCCACAATTCTTTTTCTTCATCAGTGTCAGTAGCTCCATCTAATTGTCTAAGGTCTTCTGCTGTGGTTGGTCATAACACATCCTTATTGCGAACGTAAAAACAAGAAAGCCCAATAATATATAGCGCCTTGAAAAACCGTTTTAGTGTAAAGGTATGTAACAGACACTTACCACATGGGTGTCCTTGCCAGAGAGCGAAGTCGTATGATGCAATAATGCACAGAGGGATAATTAATAAGGGTGAAGTCAAGGATTTTGCAACGTGACCACAACGATGCGGTTGTCTATCATAAAGGTCTAACACGTGGCTTAATGTTGAGGGTGTTAAGGGGATTGCTTATGTAATCACTGCAAATGTAAGTGATATCACTCATAAGACAAATTAATTTTGATAGAATACAGTCAGACCCTTTGAACACCACTAAAAGATGACGCGGCAAACCTGAATATTAATCCGAAAGAGAAAAAAAATCTGCAGTATATCCCTCTATTTCACCTTACCCCCCTTCCTCATATTTTATGGATTTTAAGTCTTTTTACACATTATGTGCAACAGGAACAGGTACATGTACATTAATGTTTCCTGCCTGCATACATTAAGGTTGTTTACTTGACAAACAAGAAAAAAATTAATAGGGTGAACGGAAAATATGACAATATTTCATATAAATATTGTTACAGAAGAATATGCATTTATGCTGGTGCCCTATTCAGTTGCTGGCTAGACCAGACAAAATTTATAAGTTGGTTTACGAGTACGACCGGTACTAATTTTGAATTGATTTAACACAGATTCTTTCGTTCAAATTGGAAAATGCATTTGGTTTTGGTTTGGCTAGTGTTTGAAATTCACAACTGGCACCAAGAGAAACGTTGGTGCAAATGTTTTTATGCTTTAGAATTGCACACACGCCAGATTTGAAATTTCATAACCCTGAAGTAAAAAACTGTTAAGCTTGTTCAACACAATACTTCTTCTTCATGTGCCAGGTCTGTTGCAGACATCGGCGATCATGGCCTTTCATTCCTCTCTGTTGTCAGTTCTCCTGATGAGTTCATTGTATGGGGATTCTTTCCTCGTTGCGTAGCTATTCAGACTGTCTGTATATTTAGTGCGTTGTCTTCCTCTGCTTTTGGTACCACAAATCTTTCCACACAGTATTTGCTTTTCTATTCCATCAGCTCTGTTTATGTGCCCAACACCATACATGTACGTTTATAATGAAAAACAAAAAAATGAATTTGGTCTAGCAACTGTTTACAGGCTAGGGAGGCGCTACTAGTTAATCAACTTATCAGTTTTGTCTGGCCTAATCAACAGTTTTTCTAACCACTGGCATTTTAAACTCGGCATCATTGAACATATTTTGATGATATGATGATTATCAACGCCCACTGAAATACCACAATCGGGGATAAGATTCTACCAAAATAAAAAGGTTTCAAAGGCCCCATTCAGAATAGGGGTCTAACTCGTCCGAGGGTCAAATATGGCGACCCACTACAAAGCTTTCCGTCTAATCTGCTAATAGACACTGAATAGATATCCCGTGGGGAAGTATTCAAGTGGGTTGGCCATATTTGACCCTCGGACTAGTTAGTCCCCTAATCTGAATGAGACCAAAGAGTCCTATATTTCAGTTTTATTACATATCCTTTGGTGTACTGTGGTACCCTCACCTATTAAAGAAAAATTACGGCATTAACCATATACAATGTGCGTGTATCTTTGCGTTATCTGCACCCTGAAAATGTCGTTTAGCTTGGAACGAGAACAGCTTTTATTTTCTTCTCAAGATCTCCACTAGGTCCGCCTATAATGTCTTGTAACACTGCTCAGCATTAGGAGGCTTAGCAGGACTATATGATTAGGTCCCCCTTTGCATTTCTTTTGAATACCATTGTTAAAGTTTCAGTTCACAGGTAACATCAGTCCAGAATTTATTTCTAAACAGGGTAAAATAAACGGACAAATTAGAGGATCAGAGAGGCAATAACGCCTCTTGGCACCGTACCAACTGCTATGCGGGAGTAAGCACATTCAAGCTGAAGGGAAGATACAGACGTATGTGTGTTAGTTGTGGAGAAGTATGGTTGGGTAAATGATGTGAGCGCATTTTATGGGGAGATGTAGGTAAAAGTCAAATTCAAGTGTAGATGAAGATGGTCAATGTTTGATTGTTCATGGAAACGCGACTAATAAGAGTTGTAAATAAATATAGGCTATGGTTTAAATAAAGTATATATGCAAACAATAGCATTAGTAAAAAAAACAGAAAAAAATGATAAATAGGACAATAAGATAAAAATTCAAATGAAATATTTCTCATTCATACGTTTACTTTATCCCCTAAAACCTGCACTTTTTAGTACGCGTTTTAACATTGTTATAAGTGAGTGGTCACTGTCATCCTTTCACATCTCCCTGGCGAGCATACGACCTAAGTTGCCGTACACTAGAACTCCCATACTAATAGCTCAATTACTCATTATTGGTGTTTTCCTGACCAGGCTCATACCGGCTCCATGTGTGTGTGTGTGTGTGTGTGTGTGTGTTTCGTTGAGGTGGTCATTTGCTTTTGATCAACAATTTATAAAAATTAAACAAACTGGACAATGGTTCTCTATTTTCCTTCATATTTGCAGCATTCAATCGTGGCAACTCCTGACAGAGCTCCCACTGTTCATAAGAAGTACAAATAGAGTGGCAAATGTAATCATTTCAATCAATCCTTAGTGCCTGGGTGGTGATTCTTGCCATGGTCTGTTTATAAGGTTGCTGCATGGGGAACATCAGAAGCATATGGCGTTTCACTGAAATAGAAATCTTCCAAGCCGTAAAAGGTAAGTAATGTTATTAGGGAGAATAATACAAGAAAGTCTTTACTTAACTTTTGAGATAAAGCCCTTAGCCACATTAATTTTTACAGCTCACTTTCGCAAGGCAGTGTATCTTCCCCTTGACCTACTTCTAGAATGAAGAACTTTTTTAAGGTTAGTGGATTGGTGGGGGGGGGGGGAGGTAAAGAGAGGAAACTTATGTCTTTTAAATTCTGTTTTGATGTTGAGACAGATAGCATTGGCGAATGCCTGGCCTGATGGTCTACTTCACAAGGTTAAAATGGAGAAAGTGATATCAGCATATGGGAATTGAAGAGCCCGTGCCTTATTGTGATACCATTAGGATTTAGGCCCTTCAAGGTAAGTTATGGGCCAGGGTAGAGGGTGAACAATGAACTAAATTATCATTCATTCTATAGTTATTATAAGCTTTTCTCAATGCAAATTCAACAAACTGGGCAAATTACTGTGGGGAAGCTGTTGTCTATTCACTAAATTTAGTCATTTGTTTTTTTTTTTATTTACAATTAACTGAAGGAAATTCATGTAGCAGACATTTTAGAGTCCAAAAGCTCTTTCAATTTGTCACAATCTTGCAAAAAAAAAAAAACATCACTAAGACAAAATATTTTTACATACTATCGGCCAACTTTCAGATCTTCCTTTATCCCTCTTAATCTCTCGTCACTTTCATTTTGTAGAATCTTAGCACTCTCCTAAAACATGTTTTTGTGTTGTGTTATAGAAGTAGAATAAAATGAAATAAAATTCTTTATTTATTATCGGTGTATTACTGCGTCTCTTATATAGAGTGATCTACATCCTACTTAACTCGCAGAAAAAATCCCTTATAGCAAAAAGCGCTCCTTACATTCTTCAACTTATTTGCACTAATAGCCTAGTGTTGTTACATTTTTCATTTATATTATTTTTCCTATACTATGCAAACAAATAGCAGAAAAAGAAGTGGCATAGACAGCCACATTACATTACAAGCTGAAATAAATTATTAAAGGGATAATAACTCTTCGTATGAGATCTATATTTCACAATAAAAACATTGTGAACAACTCATAGAAATATAATATATTCTGTTTTGCCACAAAAACGGCAGTTATAGTTATTATTCTGATATCTGAGCTTGTCTTTAGACCACGTGACCTCATTGATGGCTATACTCTGCTATAATCTCTTGAGAGATTATAAAAAAAAAACTTTTCAGAAAAAAAACCAGGGACTAGCTTTGAATGTAAAAATGAATTTATTAACAATTGGTAAGTATGGGAAAATTTTGTTTACTCCAGGAACATTCATTTTTTGGCCAAAATGAAGAGTTATTATCACTTTAATATATTATTATTATATGATACGTGTTCAATAGAGCAACATTTTTTCTTTCTTTGCTTTTTTTGTCAATGCTTTTTTTTTTCTTTTTTTGTAAATGAGTTTTTCTTTTGAAAGATGCTGTGTATTTAGTTTTAAAATTCTTACTTTTTAATAAAGGAAGCGCATTTTAACTGTGCGTTCTGCTTTGATCATATCAAGAACAAAAGCTTTATGAAACGCCAAAATACAAGTATTAACGGTGTGTAAATACCAGTGACATACATATTCTTTGTTGCAGTTACTGCAAGTTTTCATTGCTTTTCATGCTTTTTTGTGTAAACATGTTACACTTCATTTGTAGGCTACGTAAGGGCAGTTTTCCGGAAATAATGCCCGAACGCAGATGCCATCAATCCTAGCCCTAATACACAAGATATAAAACACTAAATGGTGCTAGCAACGAGCCCCTGTCGTCACTTTTGTTGATGATTGGACGTCCTAGCAGTCTTGGCTTTTAAGGACATAGCTTGTCTGCAATCGATTTTAGAGAATATGGAATGGTAATGAAGAGTGATATTCTGAATGTAAGAGGAATACAATCTAATAATGTACTCAAGTCTTTTGAATATTAAGAATTTTAGCGGTTCATGGGTCACAGATATGAGTCGGGTGTAATTGCATTTAGTAAGTTTTATTTTTTCACTTATGACAGTGGACCATTTTATTTCAATAGCTTAAGAGAAAACCAAAGTTCAGGATGATCATTTAGAATTCCATAAATGATCAATTGAATGAGATTAATTTTGGTTCTGTATGAAAATTGTCTGGCTCTACAGTTATTTAAAAAAAAAAATTGAATATCCAGATGTTTTATCCACATTCTAAATGCAGATAGGTTTTTGCTCTCAAAAACATTGGCATTACCACCAATTATGGTCGTCTATTTTATTTCAACCTTAGTGATGTAGTCATTTTTCAAATTTGTGCTTTTGATGATATGGAGTTGTTCGTCAGTATAGCGTTTGAGAAGCACTGAGAATAAAATCGAAGTCCAAATGACTCCAAACTTGGAGTCCAGCAGTGGTGCCTAAAATAACTCCCAATTGGAGTCAAGTCGACTCCGATGGAGTAACGCCATCCCAGACCCCACAGGAGGGTCACAATTGACTCCATTCACACATCCCTTCATCCCTTCATTTATCTCTACAAAAGAGTCACCATGACCCCATATTAAGGAATTTTTTACTCCTTGGCTAATTATGAAAAAAAAACAACAACAACAGTGCCAAGCGGGGAGATAGCAGGTACCGTATATTAAAGATCAGCATGTCCCCGGTAGGGTTCGAAACCACGTCAGGTGGGGGGCATTCTAATCACAAGGCCATCCGGTCGCATATAGTGTTGGAACAGCAATAACAAACAGTTTGTAAATTTGGTTATAACAGCATGACATATATATATATATATGTCATGCTGTTATAACCAAATTTATTTATGCATGAACAAGTATATATATATATCACAAATATACCAATGAGTGAGCATACCTCCCCAGTGACATGCATTGGCGGGTCAAACCTACAACCTGGAAGCAAAACCTGTTGACCTGTATACCAACATATCACATAAAGGGTGTGGGCAACTGAAAGCCATATGCCAGTAATAAGTGCACGAGTTCTGCAGAAACACACAGAAAACCACTTGTTCATGCAACTATGGCCAATAAAGTAATGTTTATACTGACAAAGGATGATGAATACTGTTTACTCCATGAGGGTCAAGGGGTGCTGGACTCTGACTAGAGAGTCAAATGACTTCAATTTTATTCTCAGTGATCCTATATATTCCATATATGGAAATGGTCATGTGATCAAGCTCGATTGGTGCTCATTTCTAGTAAAATGTTTGCCAAATTTTCATAATATCTACACCTTTTGTTGTCTGAAAGGTTTTCAAATAAAAATTAGGACCAAACTTGTGAAGAAACTGGTAGACAGGAAAGTGATAGCCCGACTCAAAGGTTTCCCAAGGAGTAAAATCAAAGTTCTTGTGTTTTCTCGCATTATAAATTTCTGACAGTATTTTAATTTACAATCTCATCACGAAGCGCCAGGGAGGGCACCTTCTCTGGAAAACGAGATTTATACAAGACAAACACAGGATCTCATTGTTCTCTGGGCTCTATTCATTCCGACCAATGAGAGACCGGTGTGGGTTGCACCGCTCGGAGCGTGAACCATCCGTTCTGCTCATGCGCACAAAGCGCAGGCAAAGCTGTGAGACTTCCAGCGTGTACAGTCCGTCTCTTTAGAGTCATCAATACATTCTTAGCCTTTAATAAACATGCGCTGTTGAGAACATACTGCAAATTTAAACATAATCTTTAGAGGTATTCATATCTTATAGATGTTCACCTCTACTGCGATTTCCCTCAGGTGGCCATATCAACACACTAGCCTAGTAAAATCAATACTAAAATAGTAGCCAGCAGCTGAATTAACGACGGTCCGTCCACGGTAGGTTCACACATGTGTCGAACTGTAATTTGACGCTGATTCTCTATCAAAATTATCAATTAACACATAAATTTTATCCCCATCATAGTAAATGTTTAATGTGGTAGGAAATGAACTAGCCGAATATAACAGTACAGGTGAATAACAACGGATCATTCACGGAACGGCTCATACACGCGTCTGCTGCGTGTACAATTGGTCAGGACGGATGGTTCACGCAGAACGGACCATACACGTGACACCGGCCTACGGGCTCCACCCCCAAGTGTGTATATTCCTTTTCAGACAAAATTTCTTGCTTTTTTTCCACCTGTTTTCTTTAGTTTTTTTTTTTCACATTAATATTTAACCCTGTGACTTTCGGCCTCAAGTCTTTTTAGCAGTGTTCTAATAGAGGCGCATTGTCCAGGGGCCGGTTTCATCAAGGCTGGATAGGCTATCCTGTGGATAACACTATCTATGGTATAAATCTCTTATTCTCTGGATAGTTATCCTCTGTGTAAATTTGTGTTTCATAAAAGCTGGATAAAGAGCATGATAGTAATACAATGGATAAAAATTTATCCAATACCATATTTGGAAAAAGACATTCCCATAATGCAGTTGGTTGCTATAAACATTATAAAAGCCATGATAGTTGCTAACAAAAAGTGGTCTATACCATATTTGGAAAATAAATAACCCATAATAAACAATATTCTAAGTATATTTCAAGATGGTACATTCATTAAAATAATGGGGAAAATATCTACAGGATATTTTAGTGTCAGTGTCGATAACACATCACATTGCATTAGTTGTGCCTCATGCAATGTTTACACAGATTACACAGTTGAAGGGCAAGGTCGTGACATACTTTCTAACAAAATGGCTGATTTGGCACATTTGGCAGATTCTGTCAATAGCAGTGTAGACATTTTTCGTCGATTTAAAAGGTATGTTTTAGTAAAATAAAGATAATTGGTCTCTCAGGGAGATTGCATGGATTTTGTTCGTAGCAGGCGCGATGTCAACTTTGATAAAGTCTGTTATGTAATCTATTGATTCAGCATCACTTAAATCATCAAAAGCAAACATACATCTTCTAAAATTCTCTTTCTAATCATTCTACGCCTGTGAAATCTCATAGGATTTACTTCCAAAGCAAACAGGTTCGCCATTTTTGATGATTTAACAGCATGATAGCAGATTTATCCCACCTATTTCGAGCGGACAACTTTATCCTCTGGATAAGCTGATTTATCCTCTGGATAACGCTATCCACTGTTGATGAAACGCACTATCCTCTGGACAGCTCTATCCAGAAGATAGCGGCCATTTTTAGCCATAGGATAGCGCTATCCAGCCTTGATGAAACCGGGCCCAGATAAACACCATCGCTAATACATGTATACAGTATATCACCATTTAAACCGTGTCGAAAGTGCTTTATTTCGAGTAACTGATTGGCAGTATATATGTACGCTATGTAATGACAAAAAAGGAGATGAAGAAGAATTTTTTTAAAAGCAAAGCAGCCAAAAGGTTGAAATTATACCAAAATAGTAGTGAGGAGAGCCCCGAAAAAGGGCCCCGAATTTTTTTGGTATTTAGAAGGCGAATGGTGCCATTGCAACTAACGGTTTAAAACTATGATTCAGCTACACAAAATTCTAATTTCAAGAGAGGCCCATTGGTGTGATTTTTTCAGAAATCGAAGGGGGGGGGGTCAGGACCCCCTACCCCCCCCCCCTCCTTAATCCGCCACTGTCACTCCCATGACCGACTGTGACTGGCCCGTAAGTCATGATGAGTCCCTGTTTCAAAATTCAAGATAAATCAGTAAAAATGTATTTAAAAAGATGGCTCCAAGCAATCTTTCGTCGGCAAAGAAAACAAAATTTAAATCAGAAAATTGAACGAAATAACCCCCCCCCCCCCAAAAAAAAAAAAAATATATATATATATATATATATATTTAAAGCATATCAGAACCTCACTGTTGCCACTATGAAGGAGAAATGACAGCATAAAGACAAGTTATGAAAGTGACTCTGAAGTTATGAGCGAATGACTAATCGGCGAGACCAACTTCACCAAACAATTGCAGGGCAGCAATAATTTTTAAAGTTAAAATTTGCCGGGTAAAAAGGTCTGAAGTTTGGCCCTAAGTACATCAGAAACGAAGTCACTATAATCGGTGATTCCCGATTTTCAACAAGTATTTCCCGCATTTTCAGTGAGATAATAATGAATTTCTTTTTGATGTGATTTGGGAATTGATGATTTTATTTCCCCTCAAAGAACACCAGCGAGTATTGGGCTTATCTTGGAGAATCCAGCTAAAAATAGTAACAAAGAATGACGTTGTTGTAAACAATAGCATTATATTGCTTGCGTTTGCATCAGCCTTGGAAATAGCTATATAAGGGAGGTTTAGATGCTGATTTCACCACTCTCGACAAAATGTGAAGTAAGCAAATTTAACGATCTGTCCATAATTGGCGTGGCTAGCTGTGGCCTGTGTAGTATGCATTAAAACAAGCTGGGGACCGCGTTGGTCGGCACTCGAGGAAGTTATGGGGTCGAGGAAGAAGCGAAGAAGAATTTTACATCCACATTTTACTAAGTGATTTAGTTGATAGTTACTGTCGGGCAGTTAATCTGAAAAATATAGTAACCACTTATTCTTCTGTTCATTTCTACAGGATATTTGCAGTTTACAAAGTATATTGTCGGAAAACAGACCAATTAACATTTTCGTTCAGCTTAAAATTATTTATAAATTCGAATACCCATGATGGCTTCGAGTATCCAAAAGGAGTTCCATACTCTTTTGAAGAACCTGCGGAGTTTCACGGAGGACCAGGTGAAGGTGGTTCACTGGGATCCAGACGAGGAGCTCTCAGAGTTTCAGATCGAAATACGACCTAATGCTGGGCCATACAGAGACGGAGTTTACTTATTCAAGGTAAGTCAATGATGCAGCTTAAATTGATTCAGAATATATATATCTTAATTAAAAAGGATCAAAATATGAAAATGCAATGCAGATGTTTATGTAATTGTTGGTGTTAGTTATAAATGAAGAAGAGAAATATATAAGTTAATGTTCAATCAAAGGTCGAAAAAAAAACTAATTTACATGTATTTTTCATAATTGTGTTTTGAATTAACTGCATAATGAATGGTACATGTATATAGCTGCATATACCCTGCAGCAAGGCCTATCACTTGAACCTTATATATGTTTAAAATTTCAGTTATTAAATGCAACTCAGAATATTCATGACTCCACAGAAACTGCATAATGTCTCTAAAATTAGACAATTCAATGCCTATTTTTAAAATTCATATACAGTACACACTCAAAATATTAATCCTATGCATATATTCTCTTATAGAGGTTGGCATTATTAAATATCATATTTGTTTTAAATTAATGTCCATATGCTATGAGTATACATTATTACTGATCATATAAATTGATTTTACATACATATAGCTTGAATGTGAATCAACTTTATTTATAATTTCAGATCAAAATTCCAGAAAATTACCCAAGTCAGTACCCTGACGTAATCTGCAAAACAAACATCTACCACCCTAATATAGACCCCATGTGTGACACAGACTATACGAATATCTGCTTGAACTTATTTGATGAATGGCAAGAGACATTTGGTCTAGAGACCTGCGTACAAGGACTGCTTTTCCTCATGCATAACCCCAACAGTGAAGACCCCCTGTCACCATATTTTAGTGGAGCTTTGTCAGAAGATGAACTGGAAGAAAACTTGCAAAGAATAAGGGAGGGACTGGATGTGGACGACATCATGTTTGATCATGGGTATGCTGTCAAGAAAGATGACATTGAGACTGGTAGTGTCAATGACAGCACCCCAGATCTCAAGAGAGATGACATTGAAGCTGGTAATATCAATGAAAGCACCCCAGATCTCAAGAGAGTCGACGATGAGGCTGGTAATGTCAATGACAGCATCCCAGAACTCAAGAGAGACAACATCGAGGCTGGTAATGTCGATGACAGCACCCCAGACGTCATTGATGTCAGCACTGATGATGTCAATGCTAGTGATGGCATTCCCAGTGTCCCTACGTTCCATGATGATAAAGTCAATGCTGACAGCATCTGTGATATTGATGCCAATGATGTCAGTGTCAGTAATGCCGAGACGCGTGACACTGAGGCCAGTAATGTCAATGATACAGGTAGCATCCCAGAGGTACAAGATGTCACTGCTGGTGAAACTGTTATCATTACTGTTAATGGCAGTGGTGACAAGGCTGAAACCAGCAATGACAACAGTCTCAATGACAATCTTGAGGTTGATGCCAAAATGTGTACTACAGTGAATAGTAATATGAATATCATTGACAATGATGACAATGTCAAGACTAAAAATGTTGACACTGCATTTGAGGACATTTGTGACCATGATGTCATTGCCAATGATGTTAGCAGGGTTACTGATATGGGTGGTATAAAACATTGTGATGGTGTGAATTTGGATCCCAAAGACTGTGACATCTCAGCTCTTGAAATCAATAGTGGTGCTACTGTGTCTAATAATGCGAAGACTGCCAGTCATGCAGGCATTGCCTGTGATGTAAAAAACAGTTTTACTGGGATTACATGTAATTTTTGTGATAGGTGTTATAATGATAACATGTCAACTTCTGTGCAAGTTGGTAGAGGTTGTTGTGTTGTTAAACTGTTTCAGTGGCTTGGGATGATGAGGAGACAAATATTGCAGCTGTGCACTAAACTAAAGCTAAATAAATAATGAGACACAAACTTAAATAAATATTATTACTAAACTGATATTAATACTTTTAAAAAATCACCGTTATGGCATGCCTTCTTAATATTATGTAATTCATTGGTATTAAAATCTGTATGTAAAAAAACATAAAAATTTGAAATATTTTTATTTTTCATTGAAAACATTTAGAAATGTGTATGCCATACTACTCATTATGAAATGCTACTTTTTGTCATACAAAAACTAAGACACAGGGCCATTATATTATTATGTATTTCTTATTTCTTTATCTTAATTGACTTTTTGCTCAGTTTTGAATTTATTCATTAATAATACTACTTTGTAAAAAAAAAAAAATATATATATATATATATATATATATATATATATATATATATATATATATATATATATATATATATAATATGGAGTGCAATACAATATCATACTAAGTCACGAAGAAATATAGATAAGAAATCGTTGAATATTAATGAAAATATAAATAGTGTAGTTACAGTATTATTTAACTTGTGTGTTTTGTTGTTTTTGTATGCTTTCTATACTTCCTAAGAGAAGTTCAATTTATACAATTTTTGATAAATACATTAAAAAATTATTCCAAAATGAAATTTTTATAAGAAATAGGGATGGAATTGCATTTTCACATATCATAATAAAATTTATTTTTTATTGCTTATATATTACTGTTTTATAATTTGAAGGGTCACATTGAAAACTTTTTAACATTTATTTTTATTTTAAAGTCTTTCAAAATCGGGTTTATTAGTATTTTATTAAGTATAATTAGTATAATTTTAATTGTTAAAATATCTACTATAGTGTATTGGCCCAAGAATTTAGTTTTGTCATTGTCATGATTTCTGGTGTAAAAAAAAGCTTTTCCAATTAATGAACAATTGAAAATACTGGAATTTCTCAAAATAAATGCCATGAACCTAGTATATTTTAAATCTTTAAAAAAATTCACGTTAACTAGTGTGCCTATGGCGTCAAACTTTGTTCTGTCTTGCAAGAGCACCGCGTGATGCTGCCATCTATTATCCTCGAGAAATACTTCTCCATTCTTCGGCCTCGCTTGAGATGACATAATACCTGATACTATGTAAAGGTTCGAAAAGATTAACTCTCCGATCGAGACTACGCTTGGACACCGTTGTAAACATTGCGAAAATAAAGTCTGTGGAATGTTTGAACAAATCTTGCCCGAGAAGCACTAGATTTGTTAACGTGAGTATTCCACAATATAGCATCTTCTTAGAAAACTACAATCATAACAGAGTAATGCGTATGTTTTATCAGGCTAAATGAATTTACTGAAATAATGCTTTGTTTAATGAGGCAAATGATGCATGGGTTTACCTGTTTACAAGTATGCTAGTAAATTATGTAATACGTGTAGATCTACGGGTCCTGTGGGTCATTCCATATCAACGTATCTAGCTCTGCCAACAAACCTATTTATTTTCACATATTTGTAGATATCATTTAGATAAGAAAAAAAAACCCGAAAATTTTAGATTGATGTCTGAAATGGTTTCAGAAATATGATATTTCAGTAAGAACTTGGGGTCGCTGTGACATGACATCTAGGTCACGGTGACCTAGTGACAGCTGGTGCGCTAAAATATAAGTGCTCACTATATCCCATTGCTGTTTAATTGTAACTGTAATGCTTTAATATTTTATTGATGGGGATACAAATATCACATTGAAAATGTTGGCATTTTTAAAAGCATTTTTAAAAGCTTAAATGAAAGCAAGGTTAGCGTCACTAAATGAAGGACACATATCCGATATAATTTTTAATGCCTCTCATTTCAGCAGAGATCCTGTATAATTTTTTAATGCGACTCATTTCAGAAGATGAGCTTCTGAACTTAATAGTTCAGTCTTAAAATCAATTTGTACATGTTGGACTGACTAAAATACTTATAAGTATACTTATAAGTGTGGTATTGGTAATTCTTTTATCACTGCAGTGGTGCATAAAAGTATTACAAACACTCAAAGCAGGAATGTTCCCAAAACATTGGAATACAAGTACTTATTTTATTTTATTTTATTTTATTTTATTTTATTTTATTTTATTTGTTGTTAAAGATATATAGTCACATATTTGGAATGTCATAACTCTGAAACAAATTCAGATATCAATCTAAAATTTTACGTTGTTTTAAATATTTGTAATATCTACATCTTGCTGGATGAGTTAACCTAGTCTGTTAATATGTCCATATTATTTCTGCATCAAATGCACCAGTGGCGGGGAAAGGAGAGGTGAATGTCACAGTATTCAAGCAAATTGTACACATGTCCATATTGAAGATCAGAAAAAGAGACACTGACCCAGTAAGATCACATTCTGAATACATTCTCTTTTGATAGAGTATTGAAAAGTCTATGAATACCATGCACATTGCCTGGGTAATTCATTGCAGTACTTGTTTGCAATTCTCATAATTAAACTTTCCTTTAGCCAATCTTATTTATTTTATAGGCTTCTCAATGGGTTGTGGTGCATCTACAGGTACCACAGGCTTGGCTCCTGGAGCTCGCTCAGGCTATGCACCTCTTGGAACAAAACCAGCTTCTAACTTTGATTTTGCTGACATAGCAAAGACATGGCATGCTTTGGCTAAGGCTGAGGATTTTGTTAAACATGGCACCAAAGTTAACATCCTCCCAGAAAGGAGAACAGGATGGAAGACAGTCCGTATATTTGTGTCGTCCACTTTTAAAGATTTTAATGCCGAAAGGGAAGTCCTAGTGAAAGAGGTATGATCAGTTCATTTATATATTAAGTGATTTTCTATAATTTGCTAATTGTAATTTTTTGTTTGTTTGTTTAAGAAAATAGCAATTTATACCTAAAATTTATACAATCATAATCAGTATTACTTGTACTTTAAAGTTTTGGATAGGGGCATATGCATTGTATTCCTTAGCATATATTATATCTTCAGTCAGATTTCCTTAGGAAGATTGTTTGAATAAATTACAGAAGCTTGGACCATCTATATAAATTTTAATATTACTCATCACATTTTTGTTTTAATTAAGTCTCTAAAAAAAAATTCAAAATTATTGAAACTTGCATGCTGCTCTAACCGAAGACAAATTCATTTGTGCTTGCTTTAAAACCTTTCAAGTTGTCACATTTTAGGTAAGATGTCATATATGAAAAATTATGGGAACTTGTTGAAAATTGCATTGTCTGCCATCTTTACAGGTGTTTCCAGACTTGAGAGTTTGGTGCCAAGAGAGGCGTCTGCATCTTGTGGAATGTGATCTCAGATGGGTTAGTACACTTGATACTGTAGCCGTGTGTGTGCGCGTTCGTGCATGCGGGTGTGCGTGCGTGCGTGTGTATGTGTGTGTGTGTGTGTATGTAGGGGAAGAGTTAAGGGGGCAGTCAGGAGTATTAAGAAATGATCTGCTCTGAATCAGAAATTTCCTTTTTGCTATCTAATATAGTATGGCTTCCTTTTAATAGTTTATTGTTTTTATAATAATAATTATGATAATAACAAAAACAACAGCAACAACAACAATAATAATAATAATAATGATGATGATGAAGATGGTGATGATGTTGATGATAATGAGGATCGTTGTTATTATTATTATTATTATTATTATTATTATTATTATTATTATTATTATTATGTGTTTATATATTAGGGAGTACCTAAGAATACATCGAATGAGCTCGTCTTGAGAACCTGTCTTGAAGAAATTGACAGGTGTGTCAAGGAGAACACTATGCCCTACTTCATTAATATGCTCAGGTGAGTTCTTCCCAACTCAGATAGGATTTTTTTTCGGGTGCAAATAGATAGTGTTATCTTAATCTCATACTGATGTGATACTATTACCCAATGTTCATTTTCGTGCTACATGTATATAGAGCTCACTGAAGAGAAGTTGCCATGATATGTTTTATATGTACTTTGAAGGGATTAAACTGTACATTTAGGATGCTGAGAGGGTGTGTGTGGCAGGAACATGGCTATTGTTTAAACAAACCAATATATACCAATGTATTATATATCAATAAAAAACTTATTTCAACAGCTTTTCATTGTCACATGAAACTTGAAATTATAATTTTGAAATTATAATTTTAATTTGTTTCATTTGATTGTTATAAACTCCTGATTTATGGAAACATGTGGAATATTTATTATATAATAGAAATTAAATTCTGGATAGGTAAAGTTTTCTTGATGCGTAGTTGGATTCAGAGTTTTCTTTATATGTTCCCTATCTTTCATAATTTGCTTTGCTGATAGTAGCTATATATTTACCTCTGCCAAGGAGGTTATGTTTTCACCCCTGTTTGTCTGTCTGTCTATTTGTTTGTCATCAACATAACTCAAAAAGTTATGGACCGATTTTGATGAAATTTTCAAGGTAGGTGGGAAATGGGTTAACTTAGAAGTGATTAGTTTTTGGTGGTGATCTGGATCAATAATCAATAATAATAAAAAATCGCTGCCTTAGCAGAGGTCTGCCCTCTCGGAGCGCTTTTCTAGTTATTTATTTATTTATTCTCAGTGAGCGAGTTGGATGGGTTGTAAAGGATGGTGATGTCCCCTCCAATCTCCTGGACCACTATCGCTTGTTTTATGGACTTTCAGTCACAGAGATGGAGATTGTTCATGCAGCATACAAGAGGATCAATCCAAATTGTAAGTACTTCTTCGATCTGCAGCTTAAAACACAAGTGGCAGAATATATATGTAGTTGGCTTTTGGGCAAATATCAACGGCCTACATGTATATAAAGTGGAGCTGGTAATTTTGATGGAATTTGAGCATTTATCCAGCAATTATTTGCAATGCACCACTTGTGTGATCATAATCTTTCTACTTAATTATTCATCCTTTTAAACAAACAAAAGATATTACACACCTATTTTTTTTTTTTTTTAATTTCAGCTATCTTTATGCTGAGGGACACTAGTTTCCTACAAACAATGCCAACTGAGCATGCGAAGCGCTTTTTGGACGACAGCGATGACCAAGCTAAGCATCACCAACAAAAAATGACTGTTTTGAAAGGAAAAATTCAAGAAAGATTTCCAGTAAGTAAGAGTGAAGAATCTGTTTATTTTTCTTGTCAGTATGGATTTTTGATCTTTTATCCTAATAGAACACATCACTGTAGTTCTATCGTTCCACTATATTTCAGATCTCTGTTTTATTTTACAGTATTTTGTTTCTGTGCCCCTAATTTCAGTCAAGTTTCCATGTAACATACTTTAAAAAGTAGTACTTTTAAGCTCTTTGTAGTGTGTGGTTCAATACCTAACATCTTATATTATCAAACAAAAATGTTGTCTTACTAAAAATTTTATTCAAGAATTTTGCTTTCCCCCTTTCCGTTCTTTAAGATGTAATACACTAATAACTTATAAGATTGTCTTGATTTTCTGTTTCACTGTCAAACCTCAATTTTTTTCCTGATACACAAGGGGTTCTTCTGAATGTGTGTCATTTGCAAAACCTAGCTTACTGCCACCATTACCTGAAGAGGACTTCTTTACCTCCAGATCATATATGGTAAATTCTTGTATTAAGATTCAACATGTACAGCTACTGCAAACTTTTTATGACTACTTTGCTTCTTGAGGTGACCTTTATTTTATATTTAATTTAGCACCTTATTTTTCAAATGATTGCTTGTTGTATATCTAAATGAGAAAGAGAGAGTGACTTACATGTATGAGATTTTTTTCATAGTAATTGATATTCAAGTGTAAAAATGTACCACTAGCTGTTTATGAGTGTGAAACTTTTTAAGTTCATCTTTATAAATGATCTGAAATGCAAGAAAGATCTTATACAAAATGCACAGTGAAAATATAGATATAAACAAAGAAGAGGGAAGCAAAAGAATCAGATCCTTCCTGCCAGCTGGTCTCACTTTCAATATGAAACATGACTTTGTTGCTTTTGAAAAGGCACTTGCATTTTTTATGTTAATCAGCAAATTTTGCAAACTAATTTACTGAAATTAATTTTTTCAGGCTGAGCGTGTGTTGGTGTATTCAGCAGAATATGTAGGACCTGATGAAAAAGGGAAGCCGAGGCTGAAAGTGTCTGACACTTTCAAAGAAAGGGTAAGTCGAGGTTGGAATATTCATTATTAGTGGACTTAAACCTGTGTTAGTAGAATCCAGATAACTCCTGACTTCAGACTATATTGTGTCACTGATGCTTTTACCTTGTAATTACAGCTCTGTATTCAGCAATATCAGTAGGTTTTATGAAATGACATAGAGCCTTATTCATTTTTATAAATTTTTATTCAGAGCGGACTTTTTACAAAGGCAACACAAGCCCCTGCCCCTTTTCCGCACGCCGGATTTTTGTTCATTTTTTAAGACTTATTCTTCAGGTGGAGGATTTTTTCAAGGAGCGTATAAGTGAGCAATATCCGATGTCGGCTCTGAAGGAACAAACGACAGACAAATACCAGCTGGCTCACGATGCTCAGGAGGCTTTCATGAAGAACAAAAGTGAGATTGTGCTTGGGAGAGATGCACTGGTGGATCAGGTGAGAAGATTGATTGAATTTGGTGAAAATATATTTTTATAGGTTGGAAAAGTAATTTAAAGTTTCATATTTTTGTGTTGGGAGTTGAATCAGTATATGAAATTAGTTTCTTCAAACAGATATATAGGGCTTTCATTACAAGAGGTCCTTAAATTAATAATAAGTTACATCTAATTTTTATTAAAATTCATAAGAATAAATATAAGAAAAAGATTGATTGGATAGTGGAAGGTAATGAGAAAATCATTTAAAACCCCTAAATTAGAGACATTATGAAGTCTTTCAAAAATAAGATGCAGTATATTTATGGGAAGGTTCTATTTATATATTTTTTATAATAATAATAATAATAAAACACTTCTTTAAAACCGCGCTAAAAGTCAAAAGTAACATTTTAAAAACTATTTGTTGAGACACGGGTAGCCAGTGGAGGTTTCGCAGAATTGGTGTGATGTGGTCGGACTTCTTATAATTATTTTCTTTTGTGAAACTGAGATCATGATGCTAGGCTAAGCATTTCCAACAAAGTTTCAAGCATGTAGTGATCCTCTTTTACCTTAATTTGACCCAGATCATCCAGTATGTTGCTGAGGGAGAGCGTGATGTCCCATTATTAGTGCTGGGAGAGCCTGGGTCTGGGAAATCATCTGTCATGGCGAGAGTGGCAGACATAATAGAAGACAAGGCCAAACTGGGGGAAATAAAAGGGTAAGTATATGATATAGCCTAACATATTAAAGATCTTTTTACGTCAGAGAGATGACAGATTTGAAAGCACAATGGAATCTCTTTTTGTCTTCCTCGTAGATGTACGATCTCTTCAGTCAGTGACATCATTTTGACTATTTCTGCTTAATAAGTACTCTGGAATAGATGCAAACCCCAGCCTAAGCCCCCACTCCCCTCTTCACCTCAAAAATAGGCAAAAAAAGAACTTTAAAAAAAAACAAGTGAATAGTAATAAAAACATTTTTTCCAGTGGGGGAGGACAGCAATGGCACATCTTCTACCACTTTGTTGGCGCAGTTCCTGGATCCACGGATGCTGAGCCCATGATTCACCGTCTCCTGAAAGAACTGGGAGTCATCACAGTAAGTATAATGATACCATTGCACTTGAATGCTTAAATTTTGCCAAACAGTTACAACGATTCACATCGTGAAACAGTGAATAATGTTTAATAATCTTTTGTGGGCTTGGCATTGACAAAGAATAATTTGTTCAGTTAAATATCAATATTTCTTGCCAGTTTTATTTTAAAATGTTGCTGGGCATCTGATAAATGTATAGAGAGCAGTGAGATGTCTGCCTAAGAAGTTTTATCAATAGAGTGGTTTTGAGCAGAGATATCTCATGTCCCAGCTGTAGGAGCATTCACATCATTGGTTTTGACTATAAAGATTTTATAGTCATACTTCTTAGTACAAACTCTTATTTGTTTTGGTATAAAAATTGTGTTTGATTTAGTTTATATTTTGCACCTGACCAGAATTGCTCACAAAATTAGTACTTGTGAAAAAAAATGTAAATCAGAATTTAAAAATATCAGTTATACAAATGTATTTTCAAAGCCTTACAGTTCTGGGAGCACATTTTGTACACAAGCAGAGGAGCATTTACCTATAAACAATTTGTCTCATTTTTCTCAGGATGACAGCCAACTGCCAAAAGACCTGGAGTCGGCAAGTCAGTTGTGTTTCAGTATTCTCTCCAACACCAGCACCAAGCCTGTGGTGATTTTGATCGATGCTCTGAATCAGGTACGAGTGTGGTGTTGAAATAGCTGCATCAGTTTGGTAATGTGGACATGTACTGGTACACATTGTTCTTTTGTCACAAAATAATATAATTGTTCATGATACTCACAGATATGTTGCAACAGCAATCTGACATCTTCTTCAATCTACACTGATGTCACTGTGTCATGAATGTGTCCTTGAGAGGCATCGAAACGTATCTGGGAATATTATAGGAAATATTATTTTGAGAACTTCACCACATGTACCAAGTGAAGTGGGTTGTTCAATGAGGTTATGACTGTTGCTTATTTGTATCTCAGTTTTGATGACACAAATTTAGGGAATATCGACTGAATGAAAACAATATGCTGAAATTAACATTTATTTAATATTTATTTATTTATTTTTAAATCATCCACCATAGTTAACCAAAATTCATTTTTTAAATTAATTTTTGTTATAACAGATGGATGATGATGACCCTGCATTAAATATGCTGTTTGTGCCCCCAAAACTGTCCCCAAATGTCCGCTGTGTGTTCTCCATGATCCCGGGGACCCCTCAACACAAGGCCCTGATGAAACGGGAGAGCCAACCCAAAGAACTCCCTGTGCAGCCCCTGGATATGAAAGCTAGAGAGGTGAGTACATACATATGATTATGAATGATAGAATGATATCTTCTCCACCAAGGCAAAATGTTGATAATGTTAATGAAATAGAATAGAAAATTCTTTAAAACATGCTAGGAGACCTAGGCTTTTTGCTCCTGTCTGTCCTGCATAAATAAAGAATGACATTTTTAAGAAGCCATGAGGAGGATGGATACTGTATTTTGTGGAAAACTGTATAGAATTTTATAAAACTTCTAAAAGTACCAAGGGAAATTTGTGTAGTAGGAGTTGAGAGATTAAGATGAGAGACCCATTCTTGGAACTAAAATACATGTAAGCCTTGATATCCTTGTTTAAATTCCTGTATTGACTATCCCTTTTCTGTTTGGAAATGAAACCTTTATACATATAGATGTAAGATTACATGAGACATCTTTTAATTTTAGGAAATTGTCCAGACATTCTTTTCCACCTACAACAAACAACTTGATCCGAGTCAGTTCAATTTACTGATGAATAAACCGTCCACTAATAATCCACTCTGGCTGTCCATTGCGTTAGAGGAGCTGCGCGTGCACGGGGACTTCTTCACTGTGACGGAGAAGATTAAAAGTTTGAAGGAGGAACTGCCAGGGTGGGTGTTGGCAGCTGAGGCTGTGTTCACATCAGGTCAAAGTTGAAATGGAAGTAGACTGATTGATGTTGATGGACAGTCTTATTGTTGAAACTGTACATTATGTTTGCATTTTATGCAGTGTTGGCTAATAATGATTTAAAAATAGAAAAGTTTCCTTTGTGCATTTTATTATTTTTGTAGTTAATTATTTGTTTTGGTTCAAATTATGTAAGCTTTAAAAAATTTTCTTCTTCTAGTATTTTTTTCTTAAACATTAATGACATCATTTTGTTTAAATTTTTACTTTTTCCAGTTATTTCTCTTTTTTTTTTTTTTTTTTTTTTTTTTTTTCAGTTATAGTAAAATTGAAATGTTTCTGATTCAGGTTACTGTCCCAAGTTTTAGAGAGGTTTGAGAGGGAAGCTGGCGGCAACCTGTTGATTGCCACCCTGTGCATGATTGAGGTGTCCAAAGGCGGGCTGCTGGAGTCTGAACTTCTAATTCTCCTGTCAGATGAAGAGAACCTCATGCCTCCATCTAGTGGGGCTGAAAAGGGTGAGATTTCTTAATGTAGAGACTGCAGGCCTTATAAACGGATTAGGCATTTAATAACACTGTACCATGATATTTTCTAGATTGTCACAGATTTTGCTGACTATTTGCCATGGCTGAATGATATAAAGGGTTCAGTTAAAAAAAATTATTTACTGGCATGGAGTCTTATTAATATTGATAGACAATTACAGTTTACAATTATTATATGCCTTCCCTCATTTTCTTGGTACAATACATGCACTTAACTTTTAAGGTACTTATTTGTGTATTGCTTCATCCTGTTGTTTTTTAAAACAAAATTAAAATTTTAAAAAGAATGGAAATTATATCTCTCACTGCACATTAAAGCTGTTGCCAGTACGTTAGCGTCCAGGATAAGATTAAATTTCCATTTCTATTGGTTGTACTTTAAATTGTGTCATGGTATTCGACTCAGGTGCCAGAGATGCCCCAGAGAAACGATCAGCAGCACAGAAGGGGGCAGCTAGAGGGCAGTTGAGCTACTTCAAGTGGGCTTCAGTATACAGAGTACTGAGGCCCTTCCTCCGCCCATATGGCCAAAGTGGAGAAGGGCGACTGGATTTTTATCACAGGACACTAAGCAAGGCCATAAGACAGAAGTATATCAAGATTTTTTCCATCAATAAAACAGTAATGTGTTTTTATGCACTCTTTTTGGCATCAAAATGGTGGGATTTTTTTAGAGGGGGTTATACTGGAAATTTCTTAAAACAGCCTTGGCTTCACTTGGCATGCCTTTGGATTTTATTGTTTAGACAACATTTTTCTTTTGTTAAATGTCACCACAAATATCTGAAGAAGGCAACAGTGGTCAAAATTATAAAATTATTTGATTCTGAAATATGAATGCAAAATGTCCATAGCAGCTGTGATTTGGCTTCTGAAAACCAATAACGGCAAAAATACTTATTAGTTTACCAGTTACTTTACAACAGTATTTTATTTTGAAATCACATTATTTTTTCAAGATACTTCAACCTTTAAACCCGATTTATTTGCCTAAGTGCTTCAATAGTCAAACCTATTTTATTTACTCAGGTATTTCAATGGGCAATCTGAAGAGGGATGTGATACTAACACAAAGAAATTGTACAGGTGGTGGCATAGCAAACTTGCTGACTTCTTCTTGGGTTTGGATAATATAGAACGAAAGGAAGAGGTACAGTAAACCAGGGTTCATTGCTGGACTGCAAGATTTGTTTTGTCTATATTGCAAATGTTCTTTTGTCTGTAAGTGTTATTTAAGATACAGATAAGCATGGGTGCAACGTCTGCACTGATGTCAACAGGCATCATTTGTGCTGTTCAGTCCATAGAGATTTGCAATTTGATATCAGCGACATACTGATAAACTTTCTCAAATATTTTTTCACCATTACAACTTTATAAAATTTTGTTCTTCAAATATTTTTCTACATAACCACTTTATAAAACTTTGTTTTTCCTATAAAACTTTGACGGTCAGTGAGCTATAATTGTATACTTTGTATCAGCACAAAGTATCCTTAAATATTGATAAAAGTTAAAGATTGTACTCTAACTCGTTATTTTTACATGTTAAATTCTGTGGTAAATTGTGGCTTTTCTTTATATCACAGGAGCTTCCCTTTCACCTGATAGAGCTTGGAGACACCAACAGGCTGGAGAAAGTTCTACTGGATTGGGCAATGTTTGACAGGCTTTATCGTGAAGACTGGAGCGCTCAGCTTCACACCTACTGGAGGCAGGTGAGTGAACTGGGATGGTTTTTAATTGATTTATTCTGTCAAAATGAATTTGTACACAAAAGCAGACCTGTACATATACATGTAATCATAGGGGTTGACTCTCTTATCTAAAAAAAAAATATCAAATCAAGTATGGCATGAAACTTGGATAAATTTTCATGTCTAAGTCACTTTACTAAGGTTCTCACAGGGCATCTACCATTTCTAAGAAATGTTTTATATTAAACTTTTTTCTTATTAATTAAAAAAATTTATTACTGTGGTTACAATTTAGCCTGATTGAATTGATTTTTGTAAATCACAACTGGATGGCTATCCTACATAGAACTTTAATTTTGTTATTTCCATAAATTAGGGCATTGGATCCTGGCATACGTAGATTTTGTTTATTTATGTTGTTCAAGGTTGCAAAGTTGGTATTTTGTGACTGTATAATTTCCTGTAAAAAACTATATATGCAGTCATTTGGAAATTGATGTGTAATTTTCTGTTTTGTGTTTTTGTAGGTTGGTGACACAGACAGAATGAAAACTCTCTACCTGGAAGCTTTGCACAACATGGAAAATTCTCCTGATTTTGATGAGGCCCGGTTGGCTTTGAGATATGAAAAAGTTGCAAGGGTATTGTAAGTAAAAAGAATTTTTTTAATTTACATGTTTCGCATGCAGGTGTGCATGCTTGCACAGAAACCATGTCATTGTCATTTCATTATGGGACCATTCCGAATTAGAAGAGCTACGTGCTAGCTAGGCCATGACCTAAATATGGCAGAACTACATGAAAAGAAGACTGCTTAATCCTTTAATGGTCTCTCCGCCTCTCACACGCCTCCCCACACGTCGTTCCTCACCCGATTGAATTGAGCCAAGATTTAATTACTGTGCCCCTGCAGGGATGACGCATGGGGAGGCGTGTGAAAGGTGGAGAGAGCGGTCTTCCTTTCATGTAGGTCCGCCATATTTAGGTTGTGGCCTAGCTAGCACTCGGCTCATTCTGAATGGTCCCTATGTGCATTTTGTTCATGGAGTTGTTCCACACTGATAACGGTACTACAGTCTTTGGATCATGCACTGTGACCAACACTTATTGACAGAATTAAAAATTATCTGAATATATTTTCGAGTAATTGAAAAGAAAAAGGACAGCAGAGATAAGCTTAATGCACATGCAGAACAAACAAATTTTAAGTGAGATTTGTTTTCAGATCTCAAGTGGGGTTCTTCGAAGAACCAAAAGCATTAGCAGAAAAGGCCATGGCTATGGAAGAGACGCTGTTGGGAAAGAGACCAGAAAGAATGGCACGTCTGTACAATCTGATGGCTAAAGTCTGGGATGAAGGAGTAAGTTCTTTCACTTGACGATAACCATGTCATACATGTAATTACATTTTGATATATGATTTATACATCCTAATTTATTAGTACAGATGGAATCTCTTTTGGCATCTTTTGATCCTGCAAAGAAAAAATATCAAACCGTTTCAAACTCCAATTTCAGGTCATAAAGAAATATGAATTTATGTACAGAAGTCAGTTACCAGACCTGAATACTTGCATCGAGTGGTATGCCAAGGCCATTGATGCCATCAAACCCCTGGCTGTCAACTCCAAAGAACTCAAGGTACAATATTTATTTTCATTTATGATGTATGTGTGTGTGGAGGGGGGGGGCTGGAAAAAAAAAAACACACTGAAAATTTGTTCGGAGATCCTTGGACCTTACTGTTTCCACTTTACAGCTCTTTTTTCTCTACCATTGGCTCATAATGGGATCAGACTTGTTGAAATTTTTTTGGGACTTGACACAAATTTCTGATTTCAGTCCAAGTGGGCATCTGACATGTCTCGGATCACGTTTCACCTGTCTGGGTGGTCCCTGCGTGGCGGTAACACCCAGCGTAGTGCACAGGCAGCATTGACGGATGGGAAGGAATATATTAAAGCTGCACAACAGGTCTTTGAGGAGGTAAAATTACATAAATTATGAGGATTCTTATGCAAATTGCTTGTTAGTTATTAATCTAGAGTGTGAAAAGGAGGAACAGTTACAATAGATTATGATTGAAATTTGAAGGGTTTTTTTTTTACAGGATCACTTCTAGCAACTGTTGAAATAATGTTTTGAAATTATTCATTTTAAAGTATTTTGTCACTTTTGAGTAGATCATATTTATTTATTTATTTTTGCACAATTTCATTCTAAGAATACTATGACCTTACAAATGGATATATGCACCAAAAAAGTAATACATTTTTATTTTTGTCTTTTATAAGCTTAATGACATTGGGATGCTTGCTGAGACAACTATGACTGAAGGATTGTTATGTCAAAGCGCTGTGCCTGAACAGCTCAAGGTACTTATTTCCATACAAAATTGACAAGTGGGTTAACAAGAGTTGACTCTCTGTAAACAGGGGAGACGTAGCAGCTAAAGTGAAGGGTTACTTTTTCACATTTGATTCCATTTTGTATCCATCACTTGTAAGAATCATATTTAATTAAACTATTTCCTTTTCAGCTTTATGAAAAGGCCAAAACAATGTGTTACCAGGTCTATGGAGAAAAGTGCATTTTGGCTTCTCGGATCATGACAAATACAGGCATTCATTATGAAGAGCTGCGAGATTACCTGAAAGCCTACGACTGTTTTAAGAAACAGGCGTACCTTTGTGTGGAGATCTATGGCCCCAAACATCCCATGACCGTGCGGTCAATGAACACAATCAGAGAACCAATGTACAGACGTATTGGGGCTCAGTTAGGGGACCCTCCTCCACCTCCAGCAGAGTAAAACTATTTGTGTGCAGTTAAGAAACCCTACAGTACCTCCAGTATTAAATAAAACCATTGATTCTTTCAATGCTCCATTTTATAAATCAGTATAGAAATACATTACTTTCGGATATTACACCCTAAACTCAAATGAGAAAAAAAATGAAGTTATGATTGAGATTTTATTTTAGAAATGCAGAAATTTTGAAAGATTGATGATTGACATTGGCTAGATGTTATATACATGTCTGAGTGTCTCACATCTCCTCCACCAGAATATAGTTGGGATAATTTCATCCAGTCCACTGGATTGAAATGGTTTAAAAACCAAACACCTTCATGTTCTGCTGTTACAAACATCTAGTATGCACATGTGGTTGTGATATTGTGTGGTTATTAACTTAAGTTGTATGAAAATACTGTGATAATTCAGTAAAAGTGTTGTTATGTCAGGGTATTTTAATAGGAATTAGCCACTTTTAAGCAACTGTGTAGACTTACGTTTTATATAACAAAGTATGTTGTTATATAAACAAAGGTTTATTGATTTTTTTCTCTGTCTTGGGTAATTTTTGATAAGAACTTCGTGTACCTTACACATGTATGCATCTTACATACGTCACATTCCGTCCTACCAAACATTTAATATCCAACTTAAAGTGAAAACTACCTGTGAAAAAAAATGCAAATGATTCGGGTAAATGGGACAAGGATTCCTTTTGCTCTGCATACTTTTTAATGGTTACTTGTATCACATGATATGAATGATGCATAATTCGTTTTTGTTTTTTTTTTCTTCATTTATATTTTTGATGAGGATCGACTGCTGTTAGTGGGAAAGGCAGTGACAGAGCCTCCCTTTTTGCTTTTGGCCAATGATTAATTTGTCTCAATATTGCAATTTGAGGGCAAACATTTGTCAGTCTTTTTAATTATAAAGCATTTGTAAATTTTATTTGAGTGATACTTTTATGATATAAGTCATTTAACCCCTTTGTCACATGGCAGCACTTGACTGCATTACTTTAGGCAGAGACTTTCAGAGAAATGTTAACATCTTTTCCACTCTGTTGAACTGCCAATTATTTTTCTAGAAATATATATGTATTTTAATGTATATAATCATGTAAAATGTGTTACTGTGATACAAACGCAATACATGGAATTTTTTTCTTCCATATTTCGTAAGCAGGAAAACTTTGTTGTTTAAATTGCAAGTTGTGGTTATGCTTTATGTGAATTTTTAAAAATTATTATTTCACAAATGTTAAGCAACAAATTACCTCCAAAAACTGCAATTAGAAAGTGGATTTATTTCTTTGAGGTTGTTAAATCCAAGCAATTGCATAAGTCATTCCAAAGGTATTATGAGGTTAAATACAGGTACATACACAACCGTTGTATAGATAAGCTTTGTGGGTGGTTTTTAATAATTGTTGTTGATCTTAATGTTATTTTGTAAGAAAATGTTGTTATTCACATTTCAAGGAATTTAAAACAACTGGTGATGAAGGTGGATAGGTTTTGTCTGCCTTGGATTTTTTTTTCTTTTTTTTTTTTGGTGACCATAATATCTCAAAAAAAGTTCTTCACAAATTTTGATGAACTTTTGAGATGCAGTTATTTAGGAGGGATAAGAAGGGATTCCCATTTAAACTAATTCAGGGTCTTTGAATATTTTTTACATTATTTGTATAGACTGTAGCAGATGTGCTGTCTGGTTTGTTAGACTTAAATAACCATGTATAATTCAGCGATTGTGTATCGTAGAGACCATCGACTGGTTTGAAACTTCATTGTATTTCACAATAATAGTTTCCCTCTCTGTCCTCTATGACATATAACATTTTGACAACATTCACTTTTCCTGAAACTGAGAATTTATTCAAGCAAGCTCCACAAATAGTTATAAGAATTTTCAGTCTTGTGCATCAGAAAGCAGAAAGTAATCTTAAATTATCAAAGTATAGGTTAATGTCATATGTTTCAAAATTCTTATATTTTTGTTCATTTATCCGTCCATTCCACATCTTTATCTTTATATTATGAGTGGTGAACTCTTCACATTCATGTGTATTCGGATGATGTATTCTTAATAAAAGATATTGCAATGCCAAAGAAGCATTATTTGTTTCCAAATATTATATGGTTATAACTAGATTCATTTAACAGCTTGTCTAATAATACAGATAATGGTTGTCTAACCCTTTTGCTAATATGCACTTTATATGTAATAGCAATCCAATTAACACAAAATAGATCTAACACTGAAATCACTTCATACGCATGAAACATTTTATAATAAATCAAATGTAAACTGCAACTTGTTACTAAAATCACAATAAATACAAGCATATTGCTAATAAACTCAAACTGATAACCAAAGCAGAAACTAAATAGTAATAATAAAGTAACATGTCCAGTTCTCAACATTTAAGCTTTTGTTCAACGTCAACTCTAACACTAAACTCATCCGTTTAATTCCAAACAATAAGTAACCTCAAAATTGGCCTTTTTTATTTAATAAACAGTCAAAAATATTTTAAAGAAGAATTAAGAGGACAACCTGTATTTAGAGTTGGCGATAAACAAAGTGATTTCATTATGCCTGTGCTGAGCAATCATTTCACTGGTCAAGTAGATTCTTAGTCTCTGCTTGGTGTATCAATAATATGAATGCCCAGCCCAGCTCCACTTAATACTTGATCTTCTGTTTCTTTTCTTCCAAGGAAGTAGCTGTTCTAAAGAAAATTACAATATAATCCGATAAAAAATTTTTTTCTACACCATTTTGCAGTCTGATAATTGAAATTGAAAGCAAAGATGAAACACCAATAACTCAGAATGATAATTAAATTTTGTACATATATATCTTGAATATTTAACACACATGGTATTGACTCAATTCTTTCAAAGGAACTAGATTACAATACAATAGCACTAGGATATAAGATTATCATATAACATGTAACATGCATGGCACATATATTTGATTTACAAATGGTTATTCAAATATGCTTCCAACTTTGCATGTTCATATTTGGCCTTTAATGCTGCGTAGCAAATAGCAAGCAAACATGTCATGTTACACGTGTAGGCCTCTCCAGAACAAATTGTGCTGGATTTAAAGCTTTTGTAAGAGATGGCACACCAAAATTAAGCTCAAAGTGCTTTATAAAGCAATTATCAGTTCTAAACCCAACCACAATTTTTTTTTCTTTTTTTTTTTTGCTGAAAATCCTTGTGATATTGGCAGGGGGGCATCTCTACTCCCTTTGCTTTATTGACTATTCTGCGGTAGGTCAGAAAAAGAATTTTTTACATTTGGTGTGCAAATTTAAAAATTATGGATGCATGAGCTAGCAAGAAAATTAATAATGTTCCTCTTAAACACTGCAGTACATCTTATCCAAAATTGTTACAATATATAAACCTCTTTTCAAGTCATCTATTTGGACCTGGCATATTAAAAATGTGAAACTTCCAGGATTTTCTCAATGTGTACATTTTGCAACAGGGCATGCAATTCAGCTTATGTGCTACCCAATTTTCAAACTCCAACAGCCATCTAGTAAATATTTGCCTTCAAATTTTAAGTCCACTATTCAGTGTGATATACAGAACTGAGGCTAAGATATCTTTTCAAACTGTCATTAATCAGCCTTATGTCAGCCATCAGCCTTATGTCTGTGAACTTAATGAAAAGAAGTACCCAAAGGTACTTAACCAAATTTTACATACCTTCTGTATTAGCTAATAATGTATTTCAAATACAATTTCTACACATCTTACGTATTGTGCCTTTAAAATAAGGTTTCAATAAAACTTCAATAATCTGTTTTTTTTTCTTTTCACACTACATATTTAGTTTTATTTTTAGATAATTTTGAAAGTTCTTGCAAAGGAAATCATGTATTTAACAAGCATCTGTTTTCACATATAAATGTACATCAATGCTACCAAATCTACACATCAAAAAAATTAATTTACACATAACTTCATGTTTATATATCAACTTGGTATATGCATATACTTGTTTAAGTTTCACATCAATGAATTAAACATATAAAATGCAACAATTACAGTTCTATAATATACCCTAATATTCTATATTATTAATAGTCTACATATAAATGTGGCCGACTGCCCATTATATGATCATTCCTTGTTATGTACTTGTACAACTTCACTGCAGACCCAGGGAACGCAGGCGTTCTTGAAGCTGTGGGAGATAATTGCTGTCGGGGTAACCACTCCTGTAGAAAGAGAACAAGATTATTTTGTAATTAAAAAACACATTTTGAGTCAGAAGCAAGCTACATTTGATGCCAAAGTAAAATATATTGACAATGCCCCTGCCATGATGTTTATATCTGAGTGTGTCAAACTCACACAATTTTCAAGACAAACTTGCAGTTGGACAAAACGACATGCAGCATTAGTTGGCAAATCTTCATCAGGATTTACTTAGGCCACATTCAGAACAGGGGACTAACAGATCCACGAATCAGATATGGCTGACCCACTTGAATGCTTGTTGTGCAATCCCCGTGAGGAATCTATTCAGTGTCTAATCGGGAATTAAGCGGCAAGTTTTTTGGTGGGTCACCATATTTGATGAGCAGATTTATAAGTCTGCTTTTCTGAATGCACTCTTGGTCTGGAAATGTACCATGTGATGTCACTGGGTGACCAAATAAAAGAGCACCCCCTCGCCATTGTGATCTCAAAAGATCTCAAAATCCACAGTGACCGTTTTATCACAAATATGGATTAAAATCAATGTGGAAACATGGGTATGTCACCACCTAATTTGCACTTGATGTGATCATGCCAATGGAAAAACAACAGCAGAACAAATTGAATAAAAATACAGTTATCATTCTTCACAAATCATAGCATCTCTGTTCATGCTAGTTGTACATTAATGAAATGCTGGGCAAATATTCGACATTACAAACAAATATTTGCAACACTGGATATGCCTCACTAAACCAGCATGAATGCTATATTTCACAAAAAAAAATAATAAAATAAATAAATAAATAAATAAATAAAAGAAAAGCAAGGCAGCAATGCTGTCAAATGTACAGACAAAGAACAGAAAATAAAGATGCAAATAAGTGAAAAATTAAATTTTCACAAAAAACTGTTAAATTGCCAGAAAAAATTACCAAACAGACTGCATTGCCTATTGAAGCTGTATTTTAGTCCCATGTTTCTTTCCTATAAGTTTGAGAACAGTAAGTGACATGATTTCCCTTAAATGGTCATCATAGGAGCAGTGCCCAAAATAGGAGTTTCTTCAAATTTTAATACAACATTAAATAATGTTTAACAGCATAATGACAATCAAATGTTATTAATAAAATATTAGTAACATGGACATTCAGAAAATGTGACAAGCAAAAGTCTTCAAGATCATGGAACTTTAAAGTCACACCTTGAAAATGCCAATAT